>VFFE01009111.1:2847899-2978981 GCA_008921705.1 Burhinus oedicnemus
TTTTTTTTTTTTTTTTCAATGAGAGGTGCTTAATTTTTAACACCTCTTGTGTTTCAGTTGAATTCATGCACCGTATCAGATTTGTGAACACTATCCATTAAAAATACTTTGATGAACTTGATTAAAAATCGTGTATGAAGGGATAAAACATTAATTCTAACCCTTATGAAAAATGTGGGTTATAAAGGAATCTTTTCCCTGTAAATATGCTTGTTTCAACTATGCAATTGAAAGCATTTAATATGCTTTTTGTTTGTTTGTTTGTTTTGTTTGTTCTGTTTTTACCTGATTAATGGAATTGTCTCTTTCAGCTCCCTTAATTGATTTTTGTTTAACAGAGTTTGCTTAAAAAAATTTTTGGTTCACTAACACTAGAAATTAATCTGTGACTTTCACTTGGGACTAGTCTTTTATTATTCTTTTGCTTCCTCCCTTTTCCACTTTAGTTGGCCACATACTGTCTATCAGATTTACTTTTTCTTAAAGTCACTGCTTACTATTTTGCCAATGGAACATGTGGGCTACGATTGCTGCTTAGTTTTCAGGCTTACAGTATCGTTCATAGAAAAACTCAGTGAAGTCTAAAAAAAAAAAGGAAGAAAATAATTCTTTCCTCAATGTTCAAGATTACTTTTCAATATTATGTTGGAGGTCAAGACTCTGTAATAACAGGTGCAGCACAAACACACAGCTAAAAGGGCTGCTCCTAACCTACACAGTAAATAGGACACATATATAGGAATACTAGTGGGGAGGTAGTAATGCTAACAGGCTTCTACGGATCTGTTAGTAAGTTTAGGAATATAAATTACGTTTTCAGGGTAAGACTTTCAGCATAAGTTAGGTCATAAAAAAGATGAAAAGCACAGAAGAATCAAAGAAAGTTTTACTAGGTGAAGGGCCGTGGAAGCAATCAACTTCTCCAGCCAAGAGGCAGGACGGAGGGCGCAGCAGGACTGGACGGGTACAGGTAACTGTAGACCGTACACACAAGGTGAAACTTCACACCAAATGAGCCACGAGACAGGGAGCAAGTTAGACACATCCACATTATTTGTAATAATGAAGTTTTGTACTAGTGACTAGATAATAAAGGATTCCGTGAAGTTCTTCCCTGCTTTAGCGAACAAAATGAGACCCTTGAACTTTTGTGTCTGAGTTTGGGCAAGAATGATCTTCATGGACTGACTTCGTTTCTGTCTCTTCATATCTTAAAGCATACGAAAGCATCAGCAGTAAGACTGTTCTCTCTGCCACTTTTATCAAAACTGCACCATGAATTATTTCCTTCATGTGGGATTTGTATTTCATTATTTTAATTCATTTGTTGTACGCCATTAGTGATATTTACAACAAAGCTCTTTTAAATTAGTTCTTTAGAGTACTTTTGAGCTGATCACTTGAATTTTCTCGGTTCTTTAAAACATGCCTGGGGTCAACAACAACATGAGAGAAAATTCAGCTGAGGGACCAAAGGTTGGATTGCACACCAAGAGAACGTAAATTGTTACTTTGGCTACTATACTTGAATATTCTCTATTTTTAAACATTACATTTTTATTGAGCTTCCCAATTAAAAGTTGTTTTTCTTTTGTACATGTTATTCTGGGTGATGTATACCTCTGGATTTCAGTAGAATAATATAAAAAAGCTCTATCAAATAAGATAGATACGATACAAATTAATTTCAAGCTTTAGAGCACACCCTATTTCATCCTAGGAGCTGTATATAAAATGTAAACATCACATTAGCTTTTGGGATAAAGCTCAAGAACAGTATACAAAGTGAGCGCACTTCACAAACTGGCTGTGTGTGCTCTCTGGGTCAGATTCAAGGTAAGCACATCAGGACAAAACCTGTCTCAGCTCACACACCCTTATGCTCCTTTTGAGAAACGTAATCTCTTGTGGAGGTATGAAGGAAACTATGACGGTCACCAGTCAGCCTGGATGACCAGGGGTTCCAGCCTGTAGGATGCGCCGTGGAGTGCACTTCTTCCACCGTGTAGGCCCAACCATTGTGGAGTGTACAGGACACTTGGCTGGTGGACATACTGCCCAGAGACACATACAGGAGATCACAGAACTGCCATTTGAATAAGCTGGCTGGAGAAGTTGGTTTGATGACAGGTTAGAATCAAAATACCACAGAGAGGTAAACTCCTGTGGTTAAGATCTGTCTGAAGAAGCTGCACCGGTATCTTGGGCTTGATTTTAGGGAGTATTTTGGTATTGCTTCAAGAAGATTTCTGGGCCTAAAAGACATTTTAAAAGACAGTGACATGCCTAGGAGCCTATACCTCATTGGTCTCAGTGTGATTTGGGCTAGTAAGGGTACCCCTGCTGTAGTTGGTATTCAATAAAAGAAGTGTCTTCTGAAATGTTTGACTATCTAATACCCTGATTAAGAATTTGGTTTCTAGGCTTGTGACTATAAACAGCACAGAGCCTGGAAGTCTGTAAAAACCAGATCCCATGTCTTCGTCTGTGCTGGCACTGCTATGTTTTGAGGAAATGGATGGCAAGAATTGATTTGTCTGGAACACAGCCAGACTGTGCTCAGTTTTTGTTCATTTGAAAAAAATGCCTTGGTCAGGTAATACGTCCTGCTGCACTCAGCTAGGCTGCTGAAGAACCGAGAGTCCTACGTGTCTGTTACTAGTAGAGCTGAACCATAAACCAGGTACTTAAAACTGATCCATCACCTACTGGAAATGTAAGACACCTGCTATACCATACTGTTACCTTTCCATGCTGTAATTTGATTGCTGAGCTCTCTCTCAGCCTCTCTATTCATCCTCTTTTACTCCATATGTGATGCCCTCCTGTCTGTAGCCTCTTCTTGGAAGAGTTTCTTTGGGTTTACAGTAAAACCCAATTTCTTTCATGTAGCGCTACAGGGGAAGTAGATGCTAACTAAGCTCTGGGAGGTGAGGAATAATAGAAAAAAAATAGCATGCTGACTTTTGAAAACAAGAACTGAAAAATAAAATATTAGTCAAAAGGGTTCAAAAAGCAAGTAGAAGAAATCAGAATGAAATAGCTGCTGTCTCAGAGAATAGCTCTGTTGCAAATAGTATTTTACTGTAAAGGTTATTCTGGGAAATTCAGGGCTGAGAATTCTTACTTTAACACCAAGAAAGTTAGTTGAAATGCTAATTAGAACCAGAATTATAAAAGACCCAGCTGAAAATAATATGATGGAGACAGATCACCATGGCTTCTGTAAAAGAAATCTGTGCCTCTTTAAGCTATTCACATTCTTCTAATTGTTGGGTGTGATAACAAAAGAGTGAATACAAGAAGATTGGAAGACATAATTTATTTGGACTTTTGCAAAAGATGACAAAATTCATCCTGTAAATCTCATGAGTTAGCTAGGTTCAGTAAATAGACGTGGACTTTGTTATCAAAAGCTCCATCCACTCATGAGGTCTCGCTGTCCTCAATGTGGCAAAAGCTAAGAAACTTAGAATAATTATCAAAATCAGCTTCACTTTTGTGATGATACCTTAGCCAACAGAACAAAGTATTTAACATGGAGGTGCAACACTGATTTACACCGTGACAGTAATTGTGCTAATATTATTTTTACCTAATTTTTATTGCTTTAGTAAGTCTGGTTATTCTTGAACAAAAATGACCTAGTTTTTTTCCCCTAAACAGTCCCTATCTCTTCAATCTGTCATCATACAAGCTTTTTAATGTCTAGAATCATTTTGTTCATCTGCCTCTGCTTTTGTTAGCAACTTCAGCAACTAATTACAATTTTGGGCAAAGAAAGTCTTTGTTCAAGATCCTCATTCTTTATACAACAGTGCCAGAACACCCAGAACACAAGACTTCCCAGAGCTGCTCCAGGAAAAAAATAAAATGGCAGAGACCAAACTTGGTATTCCTATACTGTTAAAAAGCCTTCAAAAAAGCAAATCGAGAAAGAGAAGGAGAGAAAGAAAGAGGGAGAAGAAAGAAGAGAAAGAAAGAAGTAAAGAAGGAAAGAAGGAAAGAGAGTGAGAGAGCTTTCCAATGAATTCTAGTTTTTAGATTTAAAACAAACAAAAAACCAAACAAAAAAGGATAAAATGACTTAACAGAAGGAAGATTTGTCCTTAAAAGAAACACTGAAAACAACAGAAGTCGCCCATATGAATTCATCAGCACCAGAGGACTCAGTCAATTAGGAACAGAGCAGATACTTTTTATCTCAGGGACACCAAACTAATTTTACCTGGTTTATTTTCCAGCATCCTAGTGCCCGCTGTGGTCCACATTCATCCAGCATTACTAAATAGGGACAGCATTAACCTAACCCGCATTGACACATTTACGCAGTATTTTTCCCCGGGACCTATGTGCATACCTGGTACTTTGGGAGCCTGCTTGCATTCAAAAGCAAAGTAACTTTGCTCCTGAGGTGTGATACTGAAACTAATAAACTCAGCTGACAGTTGGGGATGGGGCACCTGTATGGCAGAGCAGCAGGCCATATGGCTTAGCGCTTCAGGTCAGCATTAGCTCAAGGCACTCTTCCCCTAGCACAGTTTGATGTGCTTGTAGATTTCTGGGAGGTCTGGGAATGTGTGAAAATACTCTGTAGGCTCAGCTTGTCCTAAGGGCCGCAAGTTTTTCTTTTCTGCTTAACCTCTCAGATCTTTTTTCTTATTCAGGAGAGTCCTTAGCCTGCAAAGGGAGTGTTGCACGTCCGTCACCTTGTCCTGAAAATAATCCGGTTTCTTAAATAATTGAAATCCACTAGTGATGCTGGCACTAGCTTTGTTTCCCCTCCAAATCCCCAAATAGGAAACTTTTGTCGTGCTTATGAAAATCTGCGGAATAAAAACTGTCAAAATATGTTAAGCCTCTCTGTAAAACAAGCTTTTGAAATCACTGTATCTGAAGTTATCAGGTGAGATTCCCAGCTAACATAATTCAGTTTACCAGTAGGGAGACAATTTCTGCCAGCAGAGACTTCGACCCATAATTGTTCTGGGGGAGGTATTTGTGCGGAGATCACAAGATGTTCTGTCCTGGAATGTCTGGTACACAGGCATCTAAGAAGGACTGGGCAAAAGGAGGGGAGAAGGAATGTAAAAGAAAATGGAAAATAATAAAGAGCAACAAAAACATTCATGGCATATCTGTTTTTAATTTTTCTTCTTAACAGATCTGGGTTTCTGGTAGGCTATTCTGGTTATGACTAAACTAGCTCTTCGGGGGCACTTCTGGTCTGTATGGCCAGAAAAAGTTCAGTGCTTACATGCTTTTTAGTTCTTAATGTTTGCTTGTTTGTGAAGCTGAGTGAAATATTTCAACTGATTTTTTTTTTTTTTCCCCAGCAATGGAGGCAGAGATATACCAAAACATTTTGCAAAATCGTGTTAATTTTGTTGAGTGCTTCACTTTGAAAAGAACCTTGTAATTTTCTGAAAGAATCAAATGCTTCCTTTTGACATTTTTGTAAGTGAAGCATTTCAATTATTTCATTTGAAATGACATTGCATTTTGAAATTTCCTTTCAATTTTTTGAGAAAAACAGTTTTAAAGAGTTTGAACCCACATAAAATATTTTGGGTTGCGTCAGTTTTGCAATGTTTCATGAAACTATAAAAAAAGAAAATAATTTTTAATTTGATCCAAAACAAACTCCCTTTTTTTTTTCTGAACTACCAATGAACCAAAATCCATTTTTTTCGCTGTGTGACCTACTGAAACTAAATGAAGAATTATTAAGGAGACATTAACTAATATATTTTCCCAATTTTTCATACACTTTTTTGAGGCTGAAATTTAATCAACTGCTTCACAGTATTTCTATCATTCACGTATCTCTAGTGCTGAGGAGCAAAACTGGGAGTCACTTCTGGTTCCGCACCTCGTGAGAGGACAGACAGGGCTTTGATGATGATCTAGACTTTTTCCTTACTGTGAGCTCCCTGATGAGACCAAAGGGTCTTTTAAACTCAAAAAGGCAATTTGTATAGAATAGAAATGATAAAGTTTAACTTCATAAATAAATAAACATTTTCTCTCTCGGTGAGGACAAAAAAAAAAAAAGAAGAAAAGCTTATAAACAGCTTCACCCCTCTCCCCCTGTGTGGTGTTAGGTGGGTACTTGCTTCCAGGTTTGGTTTCAGTCAACTCAGTGACTTTCTGGGTTGCAGCAAGCTCCGTGCAGTCCTCTCTGATCCCTAGGAATTTTTCTTCCTGTCGCCAAGGGAGCCTGGCTGTGCATATGTTCCCCGCTCCTTTCATGAGCCTCTCCATGAACAGCAGGCTCCCATCTTCTCGCTAGGGCTCCCATTCTCTTCTCCTTTCTCCGCTACACCCCGAAGCCCGGGAGCTCCTCCTATCCTCCTCCTCCTCCCACCCAGTCCTCAAGCATGCTCATCTGCTCTCCAGGGAAAGGAGGAATCTCTGCTCACTCCAGGGGGTCCATCTGACCTAGTCACTCCCTTTTTAAAGGAACATGACATACAACGGAGAACAAAAAAATAAAACAGATGCTGTCCAAAATAAACCTATTCACATGCCAGAAGAGAAAATCAGCACATCTCCCAGGCTTGGTTCCCTCAAACCCCCATCACGTGGATGCTTAGGCCCTCCAGCTGTTTGTTCTCTGTGTATGGAGCAATGAGACCATGTTCTGGTAACTTCTGCACAAACTGGCCGAGATCCATCGGATTTTTTGATCCAAAGCTTTTACCCATTTCCAGATTGCAACTTGCTCAGTGCATTTTACATGAGACACATGAAAACAGAGGGAGTAAATCAAAGATTGTTTGTTTCTCTCTCATGCTCATGAAAATAGCAAGGGCTACAACATGGCCAACAGTACCTATCACGCTGGGCCTACGGGCTGCCTAAAAATCCTGGTGCTACCGTGCAGGGGCTTTGATAACCATACTGGACTTCTTCATGTACAACCGTCTCTTCCTTGTCATCTCCCAAAACTGTGTTAATTGCTGCTGCTTAGGTAGCAAGCCCAAGTCTAAGTCCTCTGCAGCAGCCCAATAAAGTCTGAGAGCGCCTCGGTGTCTCCATGGACAGCGCGTGACTCAGGCCGGTAATTTATGACAGAATTAGAGAGAGAGCAGGATGAAGTTGCGAAACATTTTCAACATTTTTACTGCTGTATCTCACTGTCTTGCTATGTTCAGGTGTCTTATTTTCCTTCATGGAAGATTAATGGAACTGACTGATGACGGTTTCATGCGGTTTAAGGCCAGAAAGGATTATTAGATCATCTTAGCCTGACATCCCGTGCATTACAGGCCATAAAAGGTATATGCACATGACACGGTGCAGTGCCGTACAGAGATACCCACGCTACCTCTGAACAAATTAGCTCAGCTACAGGAAGCAATAAAGCTGCATTAGACTGGGAGCAGTGCTGAAAGCGGTACAGCTAACGTAGCCCAGGCGCGGCAGCTCCCGGCCGCAGCTGTGCTGTCTCCAGTATCCGAACTGTCACTGCCAGAAGTGGCTCAGGTGCCTCTAATAAATTCCCTCTGTCAAGCACACTATTTAGATTTAAACCTTTCAGTTTTTAGGGATGCTAAACTGCGTGTCACAGGAGAGATGAAGACTGTGGCATCACTGGCTGGAGGGGATTTCTCCACCAATGCTTCTTGCACTGTTGTTGCAAGGAAAGCAAACACCCATTGAATTACTGCCTGGCCAGAGGCTCACGTGGGATGACCCACACCAGTGGACCTCAGCTTCTTCTGCTGGGTGACCCCTGGCACAGCTCATCTCTACCCATGGTCTGTGTGGAGGGACCTGGCAGCCCAGCTTTTTTGGCTTAGAGTCCTGTTTAACTAACCTCAGAGCAAGGGTTTGGCACCTCTCTGCTTCCACTTGGTTTTTCCTGATTTAGACGTCTGTGAATCACATCAAGTCTTTTTTAATTTTTGCCATAGACTTGCACTGGTAGTTGAGGTGGTTAACCCACAGTATCTTTAAACTGATCCTTTTGCCACAATTTTCTAAAGCAGAAGCTTTCAGCCTGTGGGCACAACTTTCATTCTTTATTCCCAGGTATATTATTTGGTAATATATTCATCTTACGAAATGAATTTTTTGAGGGGGGACGTGGCATTTTAAGCAGATTATTTGGATCATTCTTGATGATCCTCTTCATTATCTACCTCACTAACCTTTGTGTTACCTGCAAAACTTATTACCAAAGATTTTTGTACCATCTTTAGATGACTGGCATGTGTGTAAAATAATATGGATAAAAATAAATCCCTCAAAGACTTCCTTAGAAACAGGACTACCTAGTCTGAGATCTTTTTGAACCTGATCTGTGTAGCCTCTGTCAATTCTGAAGCGTCCTGTGCTCTGGAGAAATCTGGGTTTATTATGTTAGCACACATTGATTAAACTTGTGATCTTGACAAAAATGGTTGTTTGGCAAAAATTCTTTGACCCAAGCTTATCTCTAAATACAATCCTAAATTTAAAGCTTTTAGTTAAACCAGGTTGGGTGTACCTTCTATCAGAATTGTATTGGTACAGGAAATTTTTCATTACCTTGGAAATTCCCCGCTTTTCCTATATTTACAAAAACACAGTAGTGGTTGTTCAAAAGTCTGTAATTAGTTTCTATAAAGCTTTTGCATGTAAAGTATATTCATAAGATATGTTAACTTGAAACTATACCATTTTAGCATATGTTTCCTCGTCTGCCATCCTTTGAAGATGATAAACTCTCAGTCCCTGGCACTTCCTTGAATGTGATTGGTATACTGTTTTGTTAAAATGACAACCCCCAAAATATCTATGGAACATACGTACCTAGCTACAGTTTGCCATTTAGAATAAACCTACATAACCTAGGGTTTTTCTTGGTCCTCTACATTTAAATTCCTTTTGTTACTACGTATTGTTGTAGTCATGGTTATTTGAGGATATATTTAGTGCAAATTTTGCAGGCAGAGGGGACGTTTCTACTAAATTAACAGATGTCACTGGAAAAAACCAGAAGCTTTTGGACATACAGTCCTTTCTTTAGGCTGAGTATATTTCAACTTGTAGCTTATAATACTTTGTCATTTACTCAGGTTTTGTATTAATATTTTATATCCTATTTTGTTTTCAGTCTCCTTTTACCTAGGATAGTGTCTTGCCCAATATAATTTGTTTTACTTGTGAACCTTACTTTTGGATATCCAGGATTTTATTTTTTTACAGTTCCCATATTTTGCTAATGCTTACCACTTTAAATACGTGCTATATCAATGACTGTTTCATTGTACAATATACCAAAAAATAGCCTAGACAAAGTTCATATATATATATATATATATATGTACATAGTTTGGTGATATGTTCTGTCTGCACAAGGTAAATGCAATCAGATCATGATATCTATATCTAGGAAACCATTTGCTTTATGGTAGCAATTAACTCTTAGTTCATTTAAATAAGATCAAAAACTGGGTTATCTTTTTTGAGTTCAGGAGTTTCTGCATGAAGATATTAACATTTATTATTTTTAGAAATTCTGGAAAATTTTGTGATGCATGAGATGATGAGCAAGCATCTTCCGGGATGAAGTCACCCCTATTAAAATTTTTAGCTTTGTTACACATTATGGGCAGATGTTAAAGAACAGTACAGGCTGTTATCTACTGTGAGTAGGTTTTCTATTGTGGATTCTACAAACAGGCCAGTAGATTTTTTTTAAATTTCTTTTTTTTTTTTTGATGTAGATGTTTCATCCATAACATTTGCCTCCCATTCTGAGCCATCAGAAATAACTAACAGTGTCTTTGATGTGAAGTCCCTGTCTGTGCCTTTTTTCCCCATTTTCTCCTTATGGAAGAAGCTGGAAGTATGAAAGGCTATTTTAGTCATAACAACCATCTTATCATATTTCCAGTACCAAATGCAGAATATTCCTTCTCAGGCAAGAGCATCTCCAGCTGTTATTTTTATTATCTAGGCTCCTGTCAGTAATAAATGGTTAAAAATATGTTCCTTATCTGACCCCTTTTGCTTACATTATCGTGTGGAGGATACCATAAAACTGGTTTAAACACTTGAGTCTATCTACTAGGATTATCCTGTTACCACCCTCTGCCTTCATGGTTACATTAACAGCAACCTAATACCTTACCTAGAGATTATTCCCTCAACTACTATGATGGTATCCATTAGAATCATGCAATCTGCCTCTTTCCATAGTATCTCTGTACTCCACTGAGTACATGCTCTTTCTCCTTCAGACTACTGCTAAAATTATTTACAAAGAAAAGAAAGATACGTTGGCATAAAAAGACCTTAAACTTTAGGAAACATAATTTTCAGGTTCCTGGGAAAAGGAGACAATTTTTACAGAATTGCCCCAAAGGAACAGAGAAAAGGGAGAAATTTAATGATATTGACCAATAATTGCAATCGCGTTTTCCCATCAAAATACATTTTACCAAGTTAATAGAACTACAAGGGAATAATTAAGTAAAAAAAAAAAAAAAAGGAGAAAATTCATCTCAGGATACATAATGGCATAAAAGCATGTATAATCACAAAGCAAAACAGCCTCATCATTACAGAAGCACATGTAAAAGCACACATTAAAGCAGTTTCAGCTTCATGAAGGTGCACGTAAGCCTAGAAACAGGAAATAAGAAAGATTTAGATTTTAGAAAGTAGATACAAAGTATGATCTTTTATTGATCTCCTTCCACACAGGAAATAAAAAAAGAAAAAAAAGATAAAATAGCAGGATTAGGATATGTGTTCTCTCTATCAGCTACGTAATGGCACAGACGTGCCTTAAAAGCCCATTGGAGAAACGTCCAAGGGGAATTGCTGAAGTAGGAGCCTTGTAACAAATACACAGATTAAAAATTCAGACCCTATGGATAATTAGGTGGTGCTAAACAACTGAATTGTAGCCAAACCTAGCTGTCTGTGACATGTTAAGGGGGATGCGAAACATCAGTGTATCTATGGAATACCAGAATTGGAATGATGACACTCCTGAATAAGAAAAAAATCCGTGTTGGTCCTTACCTTCTTCCTCCATATTTGAGGTCTGCGTTTCTATTCAGTGCCCGTTGCAACCTTCCGCAGTTCCACTACACCGCGCTCTGATTTTATCTCCTATATCTGTGCCATTCACACAGGGGACAGTTATGGTCAGGATCTCACGCTCAGCGAGCGTAACAGCTGTGCGGACCTACCATTTCTTTTAGCATCTGCAGAAGGCAGGGCACGGGGAACAGAGCGGACTGCAGATGCTAGAAAACACCGCTCCCGCCAGCCTCACCCTCTTCAAGAGCTTAGCAGCTGGCTCGGTTCTGAGCTCGTTGTGAATCACCATGCCACTCTCAATTCCTGCATTGGCAGGGTAGTTTTTCTTCATCCCCTAGTACTGAGTCGCAGTTGTAGGCCACGGTTTCACTCTAAACAAGTAACCTTTACATTCCTTTTCTTCTGCAAACAATCAACAGAAATCTAAACATGTGCATAACAGAATATAGTAAGAACAGAGCTCTAAATTTAGAAGTCGTGCATTTGGGATTTCAAAGCTGCTTCAAGTGCTGTTAGTACTTTTGGCAGCCCAGATTTATGTTAATTACATGAGGGTTGCTGGAGAAGTCTCTTAGTGTCTGGACATTTTTGCATGTACTCTGTCTGTCTTGGTTTCCTGCATGCCACAGTCTTCAACCGAATGTCAAATTTTAGTTGCGGCACTGAAATCACAATTCCACACAAATTCTAAAGGGCCAGAGAGAGTTGTATTTCACAGCTTAGATTTCTGCAGCAATATGGACTTGGTATTACAAACCATGTAACATGTGACTACTGCTGAAGGAAGGAGGCACAGCTGGCAGCTGCGTGGATGAGCAAGCACATTGAATGAGGACATTTTTCAAGCACTGGTTGGGGAGAGAGAAAAATATGCAAATAATTTCTTTGGCAGTGTTTATTTATTTATTTTGGAGCTCACCCCATTGTTTATCATCATGATAGTTTTTGACAGGTCATGTGTTGTGGTTACTTTGTATTTCAAAGGCGGATGTTCTGATATAAGGGATGCTGCCCACCCCACTTATTAATAGCAAGGGGTTGTAAACTTCCATAACTGCATAGTTTATCATATCATATGTTACGCCTTGTCTAGGAGGAATATTTTCATCCCTGAAAAGATAGACAATAAAGAGACAATAACATACCATAACTTGTGACAGCCAGAATGTCTTTGCCAGGAAATGTGATGACCAAGCTGGGCAGATCATTTGGGCTGTGCTGTCCAAAAACCACCTGATTATTGAATGCATGTGCTTGAATAAAGATTTGTGAATGCCCAGCCAGCACAGTCATTCCTCTCTATACTAAATGTGGCAAATGAAAAGTCCCTTCCATTTCCTTGCAAACCTTCTCCTTCTTGTCCTAGGTGTTTTACCTCGTTCAGTCATGTGTGGGATCAAGAACAACTGATCAAAGAGAGGTAAAAAAAGAATTGTTTAGATTATAACATCAGCTTTGTAATGTCCAAGCCTTGTATGAAACATTGCATATATTCATGGAAGCTTCTGCTTCCAGGAGAGCTTAACCAGAGGAGGTGATGCTCTGTGGACCCTGGCCTTTCTCACAGTATCATTCCTTTAAGGCCTTTGGCGACAGTAGAGTCGACCCCTGGCTGCACAGCAAAATCAGCCCCAGGGCAGGGTGCAGGGTGGCAAAATGGCACTGCCATATTCCAAGTCCAAACAGGGAGGGCATTAATGTCCAATTAGTAGCACTTGGTTAAAAGGAATCGTGACAGCAAGATGGGAAACTCTTCTTTAGCTAGAGCTGGCTCAGAGATTCTCAATGGCTGTAGAGAGAACTGAATTTTCTTACTAGCAATGGGATGCCAGGACCAGGACAAGGGAGGGAACTCTTGCAATGAAAGTGGGAGGTAGAGGGGGAAAAGGCAGAATTAAATAAAGGGCTGAGGGGAGAGCCCTGGAGAGCTGAGCATGTTTTTTTCTCCTGCCCCAAAATGTTTTCTTCTTTGGGCAAACTGCTCCTATGGAAAGAGATGTCTTAGTTGCACATGGAGCACTGATCCTCAGCAGTACAGGCTCCCCAGGATAGGGGGAAGTAAACAGTAGATCCAGGACTATCTGCCGCCTCCAGGAACTACGTACTTCGCCATGCTTACAGCTGACCATGTCACACAGTGGGGAGTTAATATCAGAGCATATCTATACAAAGTGCTGCTTTCTGCTGATGGCATACCTTCTTTAATTTAATCTGGCAAAACTATCTCTTAAAATTCTTCTGGCTGCAAAAACTACTGTCTGTGGCTGTCTGTGGCAGCTGACTGAAATATTCTCTTTACTCTTTAAGTACTACCCGGGGTATTGGAAGCAGATCTGAAAGAACCAGTGCTAGTAACCCCAGCAGATGCCTGAAGCACAGTGTATTCATAAGCTGAAGTTGCCCTTCCGCCAGTTCATGTGCATACCTGGAAAGGGGCATATTTTCCAGCGGGGGAACTCCCCTCTGCCCTGCCCTTCAGGTCCCATTTCTCTAAGGCAGCTAAGGAAATAATTTCCGAGGAATAATACATTAACATGTGTTTTTAACCTGGAACAGATCTAGATCTGCTAATGGGCATGTTATGAAACTCATGTGTGTGTGTGTAAGCAGTTCTCTGGATGTAATTTGTACAAGCAAAGCCATGGCTTGATTCTTCAGTTGTCAGTCTTCAGTTCTTGGACTACAGCTTGCAAGAATGAATTTACAGAGGTGGCTGAGGGCACTAAACCCGTCCTCCTTCATTGAGGCTGCCCTTTGCAGTGAATACTCCTGCCCTCATGGTGCCAGAGCTGGGCTGCACCTCATCCTTTGTCTCACTCCCCTTATGATCAGGTCTCTGCCCACTCCATGCTTGTTTCTACAAAACTCATTGTCCAGTGATTCCAAAATATGTTCTGGAGGCTTGTGATAGTACCAGCTACATTTATTTATATGCAAAACTCTTTGCAAAACAGAGGATTAAGGGCCAGATCATTAACTTCCATTAAAAGTGGAATCCAGATGCTGCCAGACAGTCAACACCTCGTTTTTTTAAAAAACATATTTCTCTACTTTTTAAAAAAATTCAAATGTCTGGGAATTAACAGTTATGTCTCCCAGTTTGTTCCCTCTCTGCACGTAACTCTTTATAACTCTGTCTCCCTACACCTGTCTCAGGCTGACCCCCTCCCATCTTCCGTCTGCAAAAATATGTACAAAGGTCAAAATAACAAATTGCTAGGAGATTGTTGGAAATAGAGCGTTTAAATAGGAAATGGGGTTTTATAATCTGTGTTTGCCCTGCTCCCTGTAAGGGCAGAAGGGTTTATAATGGCAAAAGCAGGAGTCAGTAGAACCGTACCATGTGGCCTGTCTCTTAAATGGGAGACAAACGGCATGAAAATAAAGCAGTTGCATAGAAATTGAAGTACAGAAATTACGTGAGAATTGTATTGCGGCTAAATAAATTGGGCAGCATTGCCACAGTGTGTTCGTTATGTTGAATCTCTCAGCCTGTGGTGCAGAGCAGGGTACCCGTGTAGCTAACTTCTCCTGTCTAGCTGTGGTCAGATCTCACCCAGCTCATACAACAAATGGCTGAAAAACAAGCGTAAGCACTGGCAGCAAGAGAGGGAGATTGAAGTATTCGACAAGTCTTTTCCCTGAACAAACAGGTGAGAAGAGACAGGGGGTCCTTTAGTTGGTCCTTTTGGCTCTTTTTCACCAGAAATAAATCGTCAGAGATGTTCTGGCCCAGCTACAGATGCCCTCTTGGAGCATCCTGACACTGTGGAATGGTGGGCAAAACCAAAAGGATGGAAAGAGCTAGTGGGAAGGGATGCCTCACTTGAAATACATGGGGGAGGGAAAAGACTCCACGATATTTTTTTGGACATGGAAGACTTCATGTTGACAGGAAAAGACTGGTGAACTACATCTCTCAGGTTAGAAGCTGCTGGAGTTGGTTATTTCATGGGAATTGACTACAATAACCTCTGGAGGGAGGTTACAGAAACAGAATTACAAAGTTTAACACCAGCAGTCTCTTGCATCTTTAACACTCGCCTGCTCCACTCATTCGCTATGTACCTCATCCACCATTCTGTACCATGACAAAGATTGTCACATCTTTTTAGGTAGCAATTACAACCAAGAATACTAAGCTTGATAAAGCCTAATGAAGTCCAGTTAGTGCCTCAGGCTGTTTGAACAACATACTGAACTATGCCCCCTGCAAAAACCCAACATTTATAATTTGTTAGTTGTGTTCCTATGCAGCTTTATTCAACATGAATGAGGGATATCTCAAATGCCCTCTTGGAGAAAAAGTAAATACTGAATAGATTTACCCCTAAAAGGAATTTTTGTATATTTATTATGTGTTCAATTATTTTAAAATAAAGAATGTCATCCAATAAAAGCCTTTTAATTATATATTAATATATTAATTGCTTTATCATACACTAATTCTAATGTTCACAGTAAAACTACTTTGTAAACATTATTGCAATGCTAGTACACAAAAAGTAAGCCTCCAAATGACCGCTGGCTATTTTATGAGAATAGAATAGCTTAGTAGGAGTAATATTTTAGCTTCTTAAGGCCTTGTGTTCACAAAATCTAATGTTACATATTTCAGCAGATTTCATCCCTCTCTACTGTCTACAGATGAAGAGCAAGCCAAAGGAAATCTATAACCCATAACCTTGTTGGATAAAATCTACTATTAATCTTCTCATAAAGTAATAGATTTTTTTCTTTCTAGAGATATGGAAGGAAAAAAGGCAGAGGAAAGTAAAGGAGGGGGAAGCAAAGAAAAGTTGTATAGAATAAAATACGAATGTTTCAGCTGTCATTCATAAAACACTGACTTCAAAACATATTATATTGTCTTGATTTTTGAGGATATTTTGCAGTCCTAGAATGTACTGAGATATGTTTTAATCTGTTTTATGTCTGTATGCATTTTAATGTCCAGCCACAGAAAAATATAATTTTTCTCATTATATGACTTATATTAATAGCACTGAGGTTGCCAGTACAATGTGGGGTTTTTTTCCTCACACATCTGTTAAATGATATTTAACCTCAACCTTAATGCCCTAGTCAGAATATTGAGAAGAAGTATCTAGTTTGACCCATCTATGACTATGTTGTCCAAGACCAACATTTAGATGCCTCAAGTCACCAGAATTCTGGTTTAGCTGTTGCCATGGCAGACGTACCAGAAAAAGCTGTAAATTTATGTTTAACCGTTCCAGTTGAACTGGTGCAAAAAGTCTGAATACTAAAAGTATGTGGCAGACTCAATGTCTCAAAGCATTTTCATGTGTCTTATGATTTGAGTGTCATTTATGCATTAATTTCTAGTTGAAATTTCTTGCTAATGGCATCTATCCTGAAGATGATTTTTCACAAGTTTGTGTAAAGTTCGAGGAAAGCTGTTCAGATCTATGTGTTTTAGAGATATCAGAAAATTACTTTTCAATCCATTTTTTTGGTCAACAAATATGCATATGAAATGTATGGGGTTGGAAAGCGCCTTTTCATATGGAAATAGTTCACTGAAGTGTAATGCAGAGACTTGTTCTAGATAAGCTTTTTGATTTTGCAAAGCTAAAAGTGCTTAGAAATCTTGTACCAACCATGCACACTGTTTTTTAAAGGGCTGTCACTTTCATCTTTCAGGGTTCCGCAGACACACATTTGTAGTTAGGTCTACAGTTGAGGAAAAGTAGCAAAGGTTGAGATTACGTTGTCATACAATCTCTCTGGTACTGAACATCTAACCAAACTGATAAATGAACTGAGTTCAGTCCATTTATTGATGGGTCTTAGTGCTTTCAGATTTTCTTTAGTGAAACTTTGTATCCTCTCCAATAATATCGTTCCCTGAAATGTCAGGTGACTGAGGGTCATTTAGGTCAACTTGACCAATCTTTTAGGATCAGATAAATAGATTGCAATATAGAAACAATCCTCTTTGGCTACAGAAATATTGCAGAAGTTCATGTCCAGCTGCTACACGATGCTTGGTCGTTTCCAAGCTATTGCTTTGCTATCAGATAAATTTTATCTGTTTGCTCCTTTACATGCCCTTGTGGCCAAGAAGGCCAATAGTCTCCTGGGATGCATTAAAAAGAGCGCAGCCAACAGGTTGAGGACATCATCCTCCCTCTCTACTCTGCCCTGGTGAGGCCGCATCTGGAGTACTGTGTCCAGTTCTGGGCTCCCCAGTTCAAGAAAGACAGGGAACTACTGGAGAGAGTCCAGCGGAGGGCTACGGAGATGATCAAGGGAATGGAGCACCTCTCTTACGAGGAGAGGCTGAGACACCTGGGTCTGTTTAGCCTGGAGAAGACAAGACTGAGAGGGGATCTTATCAATGCTTATAAATATCTAAAGGGTAGATGTCAAGAGGATGGGGCCAGAATCTTTTCTGTGGTGCCCAGCAACAGGACAAGGGGCGACGGGCACAAACTGGAAGACAGGAATTCCATCTCAACATGAGGAAAAGCTTATTTACTTTGAGGGTGACAGAGCACTGACAGGCTGCCCAGAGAGGCTGCGAAGTCTCCTTCTCTGGAGATATTCAAAACCCACCTGGATGCATTCCTGTCCAACCTGCTCTAGGTGAACCTGCTTTGATAGGGGACCTGGACTAGATGACCTTTGAAGGTCCCTTCCAACCCCTACCATTCTGTGATCCTGTGATTCTGTGATTTACATTTTATCATAATGATTTACACTTTATATTTGACCGTATAGAAATGGAGTCTTGCTCATGTCTGGTTTACCAAGGAAGCTATATTGCCTTCTCACCTACAGGCGTACAACCATGCCGTTGAGCCAAATATCCCTTCTTTGACAGCAGTCCTTAGCTTTTGGCAGGGATGACATGATGACTAGAAGGTGATTTTCCCAGGGAAAATCTCATCAGATGTGTTTGTACGTGTCCTTTCCTCAGATGCAGCAAACAGCCATATATTTTGTGATAGTGGTGAACTGCATTTGAGCTCTCCTCTGGCTTAGCACAAAAGCCTAAAACAACCCCAGCGGTAAATAATACATGCTTAAGGGAAAATAGGAGAGTCCAGTAGCAGTACTTTTCATGAAAGTATTCTCCTAGTCCCCAACAGTACATGACATGGGAATTTCCCAAGTACTGTCCTGACAGTTAACTGCTATTGGTGGATTTTTCTTGCACAAAATTGTCTATTGTTTTTTTTTTCTTTTTTTAATCCAATCACAAATTTAGCATCCAGAGTTTGCCATTCTGCCAACAAATCTTTCAGTGCCCTCTTTTCTATAGTTATCTTTACTATTCTAAATGCCTTAGTATCATCATATCAAACTTATTCCCTAAATATGAATTCCTTTTCAGATGATTGATTAGCACAGATCCCTTTGAGACTCCTCGGGTGATTTCCCTTTTTTTATGAACACTGACTATGCACTCTTACCATCTGTTAAAAAAATGTTTATCCGTTTAAGAACCTTCCCTTGAAAAGCTTTTGAAAATAAGCTTTTCTAAACTTCTTTTGGATATTTGAGAAGGCTAGATCAACTAGATCTTTGACCACATTGGCTTTGACTCTTTCAAAAAAGTTCTATAGGTATGTGAGGCATGACCGCCCTTCACAAAAAAATGGTTTTCCCCCCAATATTTCATGTTTATCCACATGCCCATTAATCAGAGACTCATCTTCTTTATAGATTACAGTTTCCCTATCCTTTATCAATCACTGATTTTATCAATAGTAACTATTTTCAGATTATTGATAGAAAGACTAAGAAGAGACAAGAACTGATCAATAATCGTTCCCATTTCATATTTTTACTGAACAGTCAGAAAGATTTTTCATTCATTTAATGAAAACTACTTAGACTTCAGTATTTGATTTCTTCATTAGAATATGTGGTATCTGGCCAGCTACAAAAAGACCCCTCTCTCTATTGCTTTTAATTCCCTTTTTTTTTTTCTGTTTGTGTGTTTTGTTTTTGTAAAAGACATATCATGGAAAAATGTATAAAGCAAGTGTCTCTAAGTCAACGTTCAGTAGAATAAGTTATATGACTCTTCTTAATCCTTTTTTAATCACGTCACGCTGGGTACTTGATTAATCTGTGGTCAGTGTCAGGTTAGAAGGCCTGTAATTGCTATGGTCTTCCTGTTTGTTTTTCTAAAATATGGACACAATAAATGGAATACCATTTTGGGGGACTTTCCCAAATTCCTGGAGTTACTGAAAACCAGCCTTAATAATGTGAAGAGTTCTTTGGTTAGTTCTTTTAAGAAAACCCACATATTTTCTAGAGTTAATGATTTAAAAATTACTGGCTTTAACAGGTGTTGTGTAATATCCAGGTAATAAATTTTCCAGCAGAAGGTGTTTCATCATCATAGCACTGTGTACCTATATAATCCAGTTTTCTTCCAAACACAGAAGCTTTGCCTTCTTGTATTAATTCTTGGCAATTCTACTATTCTGTTTTTCAGGATTTCTTCTTTTCCTAATATTCCAAATACGCTGTCTAATTGGTGATCGAGTAACAGCACAACGAGACTGTGCTTTAATTTAAAGAATCCTTCAGGTACAATGACTCCCATCAGATTTTTCATTTATGTCTAGTGACAAGGTACTGAGGATGGAAGCTAACATTTCCATCTCCTGAGAGACTCATGTGAACATGATTTTGGATATTTAGGGGAAAATTACAGTAAGAGATTAAAAATAAAATTGCTGAAGAGGGGATATGGCAGGATATCCTGCTTCTGAAATGAATCAAGGTAGTACAGCAAAAAAAACATCTTGTCTGTTAGGAAAATCACCCCAAAAGCTGGACATGGTACTGTGACCAGAGGTGGAGATTGCAAGCAAAGGACAGCTTAATGCTGTCCTGGAATAATCTCTGTGTCTTTGTCCTAGGGCTCCTGGAAGTGATTCAGGTGCCTAAACACAGAGTCCAGAGAATATACGGAAGCCTTATACAGGTATATCAGTTATGACATGAAAGCCATGCAAGACCCACACACTTCTGGAGCAGCAGCTGATAACCGGGCAGGATGATGGAAATCATCCAAAATGGACTGTGTTTAGATACACTTGCATTGCTGTCCTTTTGCCAGGGAGGGAAGACGACTTAAATTAATGGCATCAATCTTATTCACTAATTGTATTTTTCTCATCTTTTAGATTTGTACTTGACATCCCGAGCTTACTTAACTCGGAAGAGCAGACAAAATTTAGAACTGAAGATACAAAGCAGTGTGTTGTACTAAGTACCTACTGAAATCAGATCCTAAGCATCTTAAATATGTGAAATGTTTGGAAACTTTTCATCCTAAATGCTATTTATAAAATAAGTCACTGAAATGTTAAAACACATGCTGATCAAAGACTCGCAGAAAAGAACAGTAGACTTTCATTCTTCTACAGACTCATATTTAGTCTGTGATGCGGAGTAAATAATTTCATATGCTTGCAGACCCATTGACCTACTTGCAAACTCAGACTAGCTGTATTTGTCACTTCTGCAGAAGCCTTTTTGCTGCTTATGGATGAAGCAGTTCTGTCCATAACAAACAGTAATTTAGCTTATGGAAAAAAATCTGAGGTAAAGAAACCCTGAATAACTTACTAGAGGTAGCAGTTACTGCCTCTAGAGGTAGAGAATTTGCTGTCAGCCTATTGAAAGCTTACTGGTTGCATACTGCTGGCTTGCTGCAAGACTGGCTGTCAGTAAAAGGAGAAAATGAATGCAGCAGCAATGTTTTTGTTAGGTGGGCACATACAGTATAAAATGTGGTTTCTTAATAGTCCTTATTTTACTAGATGAAAGCCTGGATCATGTGATGGCACTTAGCGAATTAATGTACAGACTTTTTACCAACCTATCAAAGTGATCTTCTTTCAGCCATGCATTTCAGCATAGTTGTCCAAAAAACCCCACCCCATCAAGTGGAGACAAGTAAAGAGAAAGGATTTATTTAAATAAGTATCCTGCTAGCCATGAGTCTCATTCCTTTATTTTTTCACTTGTCTGTTCACCATGACCACCAAGGCAGCAGTTTCTTCAAGAACTAGAGGCTCTGGCATACCCAACAGCAGATCAAGACTCAGAATATGTCTTTTATTCAGAGCAATGGGTCGTGTATATAAAATAATGTAAAGTTCATAGTTCACATAAAATTCCATGAGCATAAGTCTCAGTACAGCCTTTCAGTAAAAACACCTTATTCGAGCATTGCAATCAAAGGCATTAAGTAAAAATTTTTGGCTGCAAGTTTGTCATTTTTTTTTAAAGTAAAAAGCAAAAACTTCACCAAAACAAGAGAGAAAAGCAGCTGTCCTGCTAAGCTACAAGCTACTCCATATTTTTTTAAATATTCAGTTTTTCTGACAATCTAAGGTACTTTATATATTCACTAGTGTTAACTGAACAGTCACTAACTCTTGTCATAACCTCATATAAGAAATCCCTGAATATTTAAAAATTGGGAAAAATAATTCAGCAAAAGAGAAGCATTTCCTTTAAAAGGTGGTTTACCACCTCATTTAATGAAAATGTAATATGGCTTGTAAAAAACTACCCAGATTGATGATAGGAGTAGGGTTAAGAAGGTTTGGATTGGTCACTCTGAATCTGAACTCTTGTAATTTTTGTTTCTGGAAAGCAAATTCCACATGTAACAAATTCTACAACTGCAAAAATTAATCCAGGCATCCTTTTAGTCGAGCAGTATGTCTCTGCAAGCAGTAGAGAAGTTTCAGAAGAAAGTATATAAAATGCTGCACTGTTCCATAGAATTTCTCCCTACCACCAGGTCACTAGAAGCTGATCTATGACCTTAAGTGGATAATATTTATAAATTAAATTCCTGGTTTTTTAAAATGTATTGTCTTCTTATAAAAATAGGAATCCTATAAATTTAAAGGTCTTGGCCTTCATATCCTGTGGTGGTGAGTTTTGAAAGCTAATAACATGATGTATTCGTTGTAGACTGTGCCTAATTAGTAAATGAGTAAAAATAAAAATTCAGTGATGTTAAACTCCCCAAACAGTCAAAAAAGTAATGTATTTTTAAGTAATATGTCTAAGATATATGCTAACTGAAGTAATATAATCCAATGGGGATGTCAGTGCATATTGGAAACTAAATTCTTACGTATTTATAATTTTTTTTACTGTGGTTATGACACACCTTCTGAAGGATTTGTGACCATTAGCAAGTGCACAATGCCATATGTCCTTATGCACATGGCTCTGATTCAAAAAAGGAAATAAAAAAAGTCTGAAGGACACAGATTCTGAAATGAAAAAGGCAATTCTCACAAGATGTCCATCCATATTTTTCCCAACTGAAACATTTGTACAGTTCAGAAGTCTTCAGACTAGGATCCAGACTGGTAAACTGAGACTTCAAGGTTTTTGAAATTTGGCCATCTTTACTTAGTAAGCTTCAACCAAGAACTTTTTTATCTTGACTTCATGTTTCGCTTGAATAACAGAGACATATGGTATTCTTTTCACGTTGCCATTTAAGCCACCTGCCCACCAAAAAAGGACATACACAGGTAGAATTTCCACAAACCTGGGAGTGAAATATTTTTCCTTAGCATTTAGGATTAACGTAAAAAATGTTGTGTTCTATTCTGCAAAAACAAGATTCTGCTACAATGTGATGCTTTGGCACAGGGACTGACCTTGATCCTGGAGGTATACCTCAAGCAGTATCTCCACAATGTCAGGATTTTTATGCCTAATAGTTTTTAAAGAATCTTATTGAAATAGCTCCCTTCTATTGTATTTCATGCATTGAGAAAATATTAGGATACAGATACTACCTTGTCTCTTTGGAAAGCTCTCAAAACCGCAGACTTCTAAAACATGTTGGCTTTCCTAGTTACCATAGTGTTTATCTCATTCGAATAACAAAGCTTGAAATCCTTTAATAATACCAAAAAAAGAAAGAGAGGGAAAAGAAAGAACCTCTGATAAAAGGATTTTGAGTCTCCTATAATAGTACAATTCAAACCAAATTGTTTTAATTCAAGTATTTAGAATGCAGTAACACATTTCAAAACCATAATGCGTTTGTAGATAACCCAATTTCTTTGTGTATAGAAATCTCAAAAGAGAGATGTGAGTTTGTTACTTAGTTTTGATCATTTATTTTGTATAAGTAATGACTATAACCTAAAATACTGTGTGGTGGTTTGTTGTTTGTTTTTTTTTAATTTCAGTAAAATATCTTCTATTCCATGTTTAGCACATGAAAAGACAGGCTTTTTCTGAAACAAATGCAGTAGCTGCAACTTCTCCAGAAAGGCTTACAATAAATGGATTAGATTTAGGTACAGTGCAGTGACAGCAGCCTGGATCTACAGCTGAGTACTTTCCACCCACCGTCTTTTATGAAGCCTAAATAGGGCAATGAGATGTCTTTGAAATAGCAGCTTTGAGGATGATCCTTTGCAACAGGGGAGAACACAGCCCCTGCTCCATGTCCTGCCATGCAGGAGCCTTCATACGGGTCTCACATGGGAGAAATCTGCTGGGAATGCCTTTCCTACCAGCCTTTTGGTTTTTAAAGGTGAAACCTACAATCTCTCCCACTTTTTCTCCCTTTAAGCCACACAGGTTTGGATGGAACATTTTAAAAGGTTTCATTTTGCTAAGCCACTATCTGTCCGTCCGTCCGTCCATCCATCCATCCATCCATCCATCCATCCATCCATCCATCATATTTGAAAAGTTGTGGCAGAGACCAGGAGAGTGAGGATCTGCCCACTGTAGGAAAAGATCAGATTTGAGACCATCTAAGGAACCTGAAGGTACACAACTCCATGGGACCTGATGACATTCATCTGCGGGTCCTGAGGGAACTGGCGGGTGATGTTGCTAAACCGCTATACATCATATTTGAGAAGTCTTGGTGGTCCAGTGAAGTTCCTGCTGACTGGAAAAGGGGAGACATAGCCCCCGTTTTTAAAAAGGAAAAAAAAGAAATACCCCGGGGATCTACAGGCCAGTCAGTCTCACCTCTGTGCCCAGCAAGATCATGGAGCTGATCCTCCTGGAAACTCTGCTAAGGCACGTGGAAAATAAAGACGTGACCAGTGACAGCCAACATGGCTTCACTAAGGGCAAGTCATGCCTGCCAAATTTGGTGGCCTTCTACAATGGCGTTACAGTGTTGGTAGGTAAGGGAAGAAGAACTGACATCATCTACCCGGATTTGTGCAAAGCATTTGACCCTGTCCTGCACAACATCCTTGTCTCTAAATTGGAGAAACATGGTTTTGACGGATGGGCCACTCGGTGGATAAGGAAGTGGCTGGATGGCCGCACTCAAAGAGTTGCAGTCAACGGCTCCATGTTCAAGTGGCGACTAATGACGAGTGGCGTCCCTCAGGGGTCGGTACTGGGACCAGTGCTGTTTAACATCTCTGTGAGCAACACGGACAGTGGGACTGAGTGCACCCTCAGCAAGTTTGCCGACGACACCAAGCTGTGTGGAGTGGTCAACACACTGGAGGGAAGGGATGTCATCCAGAAGGACCTGGACAGGCTTGAGAGGTGGGCCCATGCAAACCTCATGAAGTTCAACAAGGCTAGGTGCAAGATCCTGCACGTGGGTTGGTGCAATCCTAAGCACAAATACAGGCTGGGTGGAGAATGGATTGAGAGCAGCCCCGAGGAGAAGGACTTCGGGGTGGTGGTTGATGAGAAACTCAGTATGAGCCAGCAATGTGCTCTTGCAGCCCAGAAAGCCAACCGTATCCTGGGCTGCAACAAAAGAAGTGTGGCCAGCCAGTTGAGAGAGGTGATTCTGCTGTTCTACTTGTCTCTTGTGAGACCCCACCTGGAGTACTGCGTCCAGCTGTGGGGCCCCCAACATAAGAAGGACATGGACCTGTTGGAGCGAGTCCAGAGGAGGGCCACAAAGTTGATCAGAGGGCTGGAGCCACTCTCTTAAGAAGACAGGCTGAGAGAGTTGGGGATTGTTCAGCCTGGAGAAGAGAAGGCTCCAGGGAGACTGTATAGCAGCTTTCCAGTACCTAAAGGGGACCTACAGGAAAGATGGGGAGGGACTCTTTATCAGGGAGTGTAGTGATAGGATGAGGGGTAGTGGTTTTAAACTGAAAGAGGGTAGATTTAGATGTGATATGTGGAAGAAATTCTTTACTGTGAGGGTGGTGAGACACCGTAACTGGTTGCCCAGAGAAATTGTGGATGCCCCATCCCTGGAAGTGTTCAAAGCCAGGTTGTATGAGGCTTTGAGTGATTAGGTCTAGTGGGAGGTGTCCCTGCCCATAGCAGGGGGGTTGGAACTAGCTGATATTTAAGGTCCCTTCCAACCCAAACCATTCAATGACTCTGATGATTTTGTCCCAAAGTCAAATGGGAGAAAACACTAACAGTGGGGGTTTTTTATTTTTTTTCTTGGGGTGGAGGTTTTTCTTCCCCACCAAAATTTTCAGATGTGCTCAGCACGTGTGTAGTGGAAGTAAGTCTGGGAGAGGCAAGGATGCATACAAGCCAGGATGGTCTGTTAAATAAAAAGAAAAGGTTGGGATATGGGATAAGTCCTTGGCCAGAGTTTAATTAACAGTAGAAGACAGAAGGAAGTACACGTCTCTCTGTAGGATCATGTATCTGGAGGTGAACTTTTTCCAAGGGATTACATAGCCTAGCACAAGGTTTTGTCTCCCAGGCTTGTCACACAGCTGGGAATGGCCTGAGAGGACGAGAGAGGGAAAATGGCCTGCCACCCCTCAAAAGGCAGAACAAAATAAAATACCAAAGATGGCATTTGTGGTCATCCTGCCCTAAAGAAACCTACTGTAAGGTTGTGCTGGTCCTAAAGACACCTTGAAGGTTGAGTCTCTCCCAGGACAAGTCCTTAAGCACTGTGGTAATGGATGAGTGGAATTTCTTGCCAGCTCCCCTGTGTCCTGCTCAAAGTCTTACTGAATGGACTTAGCAAGGGAGAAAAACAATGTGAACTTGAAGGGGAGGGTGGAGAGGGGAATTGTTTTCCTGCAGCCCAAAGCTATGATGTGCAGAAGTTATGCTGCTGTAACCAACCACTACAGAGCTCCTCAGCATAGCGGCTCTACATGATGCAGAGACATAATAACAGTCATCCTCTCAATGTGCTCCTCCCAGCTTCCTCTTTGCACCCTTTTGGAAAGAGACAGAAATTGTGCAATAAAATTCAAGGACACATGGAATTAGAGGCTGTGTCTGCAATTTGCCCCATGGCACCCTTTTGGCCTCTGGATCCTTATGCCATGAGATTTAGTATTTGGCATAAAAAGATTTAAGGTTTGGGGGAGTTTACTTGAACTTGTTTAACAGACATTTTTAAAGCTTCAGGCAGTAAATACAGACTAATTTAGATTGTTTATATGCCTGAAGTTTGAGAAAGAGCTGTATCAACTGAAAAAAATACATTACAAACATTATTAAAATGTGCATTTACATAAAGAGCAAGTTTGTTCCTGTCTGGGTGCTTTGTTTCCTGCACATGGAAAAGACCACATTAAAATAAACAAATGAGTATTTTAGTTAAATGATCACACTCAGAAATGTAGGAGAATAACTTGACAGCAAGGATACCCCCTGCAAGCTTGCTCATAGCATTGCTCCTGGCTGCTTACTCCATCTTCTCCCACACTCTGCCTGTAGTCGAAGGAATTGTATATTCCAGACATGAGTATTGTAGACCTTTTTTTCTTTATTTTTCTCTAATGACTGCAGTAGGCTGAACTACAGTATAACTGCATTGGTACTCAAAGTGTAATATATCAGAGGATAAAGAGGAAACTCCTATGCAGTTAAGCTTCCAAACGCAAACTAAAACATCATTATTGCACTTTCTGCAGAGAAATAAATGCCTCAGAACTTTTTCACCTATTCCTGTGTGAGGCTGTCTCACAGCTCTGAACAGTGTTAAGATGGAACTGAATCATGAGTACCTGGATGAAATTGCTGGTGGGACATTCTCTGTGAAGCTGCCTTTATTTAGGAGTTTCCTCTTCTTCAAGCCACCAGTTCCTACTTCTGTTTACCTTCTTAACACATTGTGGGACCGCATAAGGTACAGGTTCAGCTGGTGCATTTATATATACAGCAGAGATAATTACATAGGTCCTAGTTCTGCAATTGAGCCTATCTGGATGGTTTGCACAGGAACAGCTATGTCAATTTGTACTGTCAGGTCAATAATTATTGTTGGGCTGCAACTCTTTGTGCTGGATAAGGTATCTTTAGTGGATCTGGAACAAGAAGAAATCATCTTTGCAGTCTAAAACTTGTCCTTAGCATTCCCACATGGTAAGTATCTTTTAGCAACACATGCTATTCTAGCAGCCCAACAGAATTATTCAAATTCCTGCTGTTGCTTTGATGAGACCTGCACAGTCAGGATCTAGAGAAAATGAATAAAATAAATAAGTTATCATTTAGCTCCACTGTTCAGTTGCATATGGAAATTTTCCAATGAAAAAGGCTTTAACTTTCCACAACTGAGAATCAACCAAGGAGCTTCACCATGAGTCAAAGAAGCTTTCCCAACTGAAAGCAGTGCTCTCCTATCTGAGATGAGAATACACATCATCAAGACTCTCACATTTACCCAGGATGGGGATTAGCGTGGAGCATCAGGGGAATTCAAGAATGGGCCACAGTGGCAAGCTACAGCAAAGGGACACTCTGTGTGAGTACCTTGCACTAGAGTACCCTCCTGGGCTTGAGCCAGGAGGTGGCATTACCAAGCGAGCATCTTCATCCTTGTGGACCGACTAAAACAGAGCAGACCACTGGGAACTAGCATCTTGTTCTTAATCCACCTGTATCAGTGAACAGATAAATGCTCTGACTGCTCATCCCTACTCTCTGCAGGAGTTACCCCTTTAGCACTTGGTCATCAGAACGATCACCTTTAGTGCTGAGTTACTGGAAGAGCGGTTTCTGAGACATTCCTCAGCTGCTTCAAGCAGATTCAGACAGGTTATGGCACATATATAAATAATATGTCTGATTTTCTTTGATATTAATTGGGGAACATCCACATGACTTGCTCCAGCATTTGTCTGTCAGTGTTGGTAAATTCCCAGTGGAAGATAAAGTCAGGGATGGTGATGGTTTCCATTCTTACAGCTGGATGCGGAAGACATAAAAAGTGAAGTCAAAGAGTAATTTTGAGGATATGAGTAGCAACTAAAGGGTTGCCAAAGCATGCATCTCTACACTGCGTAATGGAGAATGGCAGAGAAGATCTCCCCCTAACAGTAACAGAACTGGTGCATGCACACAGTACAATGACTTGTGAGCAATAAGAGGAACCATTTCAAAACTGAAAATGGAGCTAGAGAAAATGAATGTGGGCCTGTTGTACCATCACAGGGCTCTGTCTTTCAGAAGTAGTTAAAAATTGTAATAAAGTTATGTTTTGTTAAGAAAGTATATTCACACACTCAAGTGTACATTTTGTATGCACAGATACCGTGTTTTCAAATGTAGCATCTGCTCTTTTGGAGCCAGGCAGAAAGTGATAAAATTGTAACAGTAACAAGACAGAATGAAAAGCCTGGGTTTGTACTTCCACCTCACTACTTTATGTATATGTATATTTACATATTGTATATGTATATTTACATACTTGGTTCTGGTTTTGTTTTTTGTTTTTTAATTGCATTAAATGCATAGTGCAACTTTTATTTACTGACCAGAAACATATTTTAATTAAATAATATTAGTAAAAGCAGAGAAACTCCACAAGTGTAGCATTCTTTGATATTAAATGAATGCATTAGATTTCCCGCTTTTCTACTACAGTCTAAGTAGAATACTGTTTGATCACTAATAAAATACAATAACCATTCTACTCGTGAGATCAGCCTGAGAAATCACTTGCTGTTATGGGCCGAGTTATTCTGTTAATCTATACTCATGGGATTAACAGCGATTATATCCTTTGGGAAATCATGCAGCTTTCTAAATATATTTCTAGTTTTCTTCAGAAGTACTGGTAGGAAAACAAGAAGTGAATGGAATATACAGAGTGATTTCCCATGGTCTTTGAAAAGCAATTCATCTAATTGTATTACATTTACATAACTCCTAGGCCTTTTGCTTAAAAAGTGGGCTTCCTTTAATCCATCTGTCATACTTTATTCCACTACAGGATAGAAATCACAACATGCTTCAGAGAGTTAATCATTAAAGACTATGAATTGCAGTTTTATGCACAAAAGGGCATAGGTACTGGCACAAATACACATTATATCATCTTATCACACTATCTGCTACACATTTAACCGCCTTTGATCTTATCTAATAATAGATATATTGCTGAAATAATCACCATTTAAATATATTAGGTTGTTTGACATAGGTACTACACACAAGGAAAATCAATAATGATTATACAATCACTAGATACAATGTAAACTGCATACCGCAGATGTCTTTACAGGGTTAGATAACATCACAGAAATCCTAATGAAAGTCAATAGCCATTAGTTTTTAGAAGCAGCACTTGAACTTTTGGGATTTTTTACAGTAACTAGTCCAACCTTAGGTGCAAGATTTCAAAACAAATGAAGATCAAAGAAAGAATGACAAGTAGGTTTAACAAATATGTCTCTGGAACTGGTCAATATTTGCTGCGCTTTTGAAAAACTAGTAAATATATATTAATCTTCTGTAGTAAGTCGAATTTATGCTAGCAATATTATCCAGAACCTCCAAGTGAAAGTATTATTTTAACGTCTTTTTGAGATGATAACTGAGCTAATAACCACCACCTGTTAGCTCTCACGAATTGAAATCCGTGTGCCTACATAAGAGGTAAGGTCACTACATGGAATTCTTTAGCAAAGCTTTATTCCACAATCTTAAGCAGCACAACCAAACAAAATGACAACAAAGTCTACAAAGTCTACTATTAAATACATGTTCAAAATCACAACGTGGCTTGTCAATAATGTTTTGTTCTGTTCAGCCCATCTGAAAGTGACGTAATATTCTTTTTATACTTTCTGAAGCTACATTCCTGTCTAATTTCATATGTATTTGGCAGGATTTAATATTGAAGGGAAAGAATGATATTTTGATTTGAAAGGTGCAAAATGAAAATTAAAAAAAATAATGCTTTTGTAGAGAAACCGTAGTGGTCATTAGAGAGATATACAAGGTTTTATCAAAAGTTGAGGATTAAAACCATTTCACACGTTTTGGCATAGGAAGAACATAAGGACTTTCAGCAAGAGTTGCAGCATTTACCTTTAATCAAAGATGACTGCAGTTTTATCTCTACACAAAATCAATTGGTAGTTCTTGGTACTTTCCAGATGTAAAAGAAAGTGCCCAATATAATTACACTGACATAAAGGTCCTGCTGCTTTTCTCACCAATAAGATATAGAAAAGATTCTGTAGATAAGCAGGCTTTGAAAACAGTTGCTGAGCTGTAAAACGATTTTGTCTCAATTAACTTCTATTTTAACATTCAGAAGACAACACAGTATTTATTTTATATCTCTATGGCTTTGAGACAGACAGTTTTCAAATCTCAACGTATAAGTAAACAACAAGGATAAAAAAAGTTTTGTAAAAATATAATCCACTCATTCCTGTCTTCTTATAAAATTAAAAGATTTTGGAGGTATAGAACCAACAGTTTATAACCCTTATCTTCTATCCACTCTAACATGGCTGTCAAATTTACTGTTTAAGCTTTTCTTTGTAATCACACTATTACGCACTTCATCACCTTCCCCACCCCCATCATTCGATCTAATGGTTTTAAAGGGAAGGGAAATTACTTGTCTTCACTGCCAGCACTTGACACTTTTATGGGTCATTTGTAATGAAGCTATTCTTCGGTTTTAATGGAGACCTTGATTTGGACCAGTGTGAATAATTGTCAAAAGGTGATTAATTAAATAATCACCACCACCCTGTAAAATGGATCAACATATTACATTACACTGATCCAAAAGTTATTTTATTCCTGCATTAGACTTCAAATTCTATGCATTTAAACAAGCCTTAAACTGGGCCATATAATTTACTACACATTAATTATACATATAGTGTGGCTAAAGTAAGGAAAAGTGTTTTACACCTTTTTTAACTCTGTAAAATATGCTGCCAAGGCTTACAACAATAAAAGATCCTTTGGGGGAATAATATTCCTGACTGACAATATACACACACATGCGCACGCATGCACACACACACACACATATATATAAAAAGGAAACAATATTATCTACATAAACTTAACATTTAGAAAGATCTTTGTGTTTTAGAAACACACAGTTTTAGGTGAGACATAGATTTTAAAACACCACACACAACTGCACGTTTAGTTACATCTGAACAAGAGACAAGCATATGGTTAATAGCCTGTACAGAAGATGGATAGATATGTACGGTTAAATCATGAAATATTATTCTTTGGTTTAGACAGTCCGGTGCTGGTTCATGGACTGCTAACTCTTCCAAGTAATAAACTTCGTTAGAACCATAGCTTTTGTTATAGCTTATTGCCTTCAGTTCCTTTTAGACAGTTGAAATACTATTAGCAATACTATTTATAATTTGCTCACAGTCTACATAAATGAAATGTCAGGATTTTGAATCACAGTTTTTGAGACTAAATAAGATAATGCAGCATTTTGGTTGCTGAACCTTTCCAGAAGAAATTAAGCTTAAAAGTATTGCTCTTCAAGGTATAAAAAGGCACTAAGCAAAGTGCATATATAAATAGTCGTTGTGGGAATGGAGAGAGAGAATTCTTTTTTTTCGAGCACATTTCTGCACTTGTTCCAGTGTCTACAAAATACTTCAATAGACTGACAACAGAGTCACATTTCAGACAAACATTAAATAGCACCAACATGTTAAATGATGATAGAAAAGGCAATACTTCACAGAAATATGTAGGTGTCTGCTGTACACAAAAGGCAAATAGCTGTTTTGAACTGTGAAGTCTATTTAAAGGTTTAGTGTACACCTTGGATTCCTGCTGCCTACATAAGTACAGAGACCTAAATCCACTGCATACTGGGACTAACTGATCAAAGCAGTAGTTAAATCTATCCATGGAAAATCTAAGTAGTCTTTGGAGGCAACTCTTTGAATGCAGATTAGTGATTTCATTGAAGTAGTCAATCAACTGCTTTTTTCTGGTTGTTAAAATGTCACTGAGTGAACACAGTAGATAAAAAAATGATGAGCAAAAAATAATATTTCAACTTGAACAAACTTGCTATTTGTAGACTGGATCACATGAATCTGCTTCAGTCAAGATCATTTCAGAGGTAGCTACAGGAATGAATCCCACAAAGGGACTAAGTTTAATCATCCAATCCCAGACTGTATTGATTTTGGAACTACTTGCAATGACTATATAAATAAGCCATTTCTTTGCAACTGTATCTGGAGTCGGTCATGAACCCAAAACCTTCACAACCTGGTCCAAAGTGAATTATGCCCTGCAGAAATAAATTAATAAAACTAACACAGCTAGGCTTCTCTACCAACTTATTTTCACGTTTCAAGAGCTTAAAAATATAAAATCAATAATCATTTAGTCATAAGGGTAAATGAAGCGACATAACATCAAAGTATACCCTTTAGCCATTCAAGTCATTCTAGGTAATTTATCTCATCAAAAGGCACTGGTAATAATCCTTTCCACTCTGAGACAAGCCGCCACACAGCTGCTGTATTATCCTAGAGTAAACAAGTTTGGAGAAAATATTAAAAATCAATATCTGTTTCCTTCTATCAGGCCAGATGGCATCCATCATAAATCTGCCTTTGTAAAGAGTTCTTTAGGTTTAGCAGCCAGAGTGTGAAAGACAACTGAATTAACAATATAAAACTCAGGCTAGTTTAATAGGAATTGACAGCTGGATTTCCTTAAACTTACAATATTGAGGCAACCGAACAATTTGCTAAAATTAAACAGACATGGAAAGCAATCCATTACATTAATGTGCTATCTAAGGGAGGCTTTGACTAATCTTAGACACTCCAAATAGTAACATTAACTTCACAGAATCCATAACAGCACAAACATAAAAGACTCCCAATTGTCATTTTTTGCATTCCTGTGGTTCTCATGCCACAAAACACAGCAATCACCTCTCCTTTGAGGGTCTGCCACACAGTCCTATTGCTGTCAGGCAGTACTTACAAAAAGTTTTGAAAAAAGGAACTCGTTTACAACATCCTGAACACAATAGTTGCAAGTCTCAATCAGATTTTGTAGCAGCTGTTTAAATCACTGTTGTATTGAAAAACAAATCTGCAAGTTCATCTTGGTCCTTTACATACAGCTTTAATGTTGAATGCTTGTAGGCTACTGATTGCACCACCAAGAGCAACAGCTCTCTTCATCCTTCAGCACAAACTAGGGCCTCAAAGTGAAAAAGACTGCTGTAAAGACTGCCGTATTCCATGTTCTATATCCTGCTACGGGATCTTTTCCTAAGTATTGTAGAAATGGGTTATCAGGTATCCTTTTGTAAACATGAAGAATGGGGTGCGTCACGCTGGAGAGGGCTCTTAAATGTTTGCAGTCCAGACTGCACCAGCTCCCTTTTACTGACATGTGGACTACTCTGCTCAGTCAGTCTCTTTCATCCTCCCCTGCTGTTTTTACTTAAACAATCTTCTGTTCCTGGGGTGCACCCAGAATGTGGGACTTCCAACCCTAGACTTCAAATGTGAAAGACCTAAGAAACACTCACCCTGTCAGTGTTCAAGGTGACATCACTGCATGTGGCTTTTGGATGGATTTGAGAATCTGTCTTCAAACAGAAACATCGCTGCAAGCTTACTCACAGTGTGGCTAATCACCATGCCATGATACAGTTTGATGCCAACTCAATTTCAAGGTTTGAAGCCATAGGAATCTAGGTCTCTTCTGGTTCACACATGACACAGATATTTATGTGCTGAAGGGGCTTTAATTAGTCACTGACTGTAGTATAATTTACTTGTGACATTATACTTCAAATTTCATCAGAAACTTATGCTTTTTAATCAATCCATCATTTATTCTCAGTCATCTGTATTTTCCCAAAGTAGATGCACATTCATTTCTCTGTGTTGGAGGATGACTCAGACTTCACTACAGTACTCTTCCTGATGCCTATATAGCCCCAGAGTGTAATAATTTACAGTCTTGCCAAATTTGTGGCCAGGAGCAGATGAATTATTTGTTGAGCTTTTTGTAGTTCCATATTTGGCATTAGCTAATAAGATTATTTGCATATTTTCAGTTCAGTTGCACAAAATCATAAACATCAGGTGATAAGGCAACATATCTTCTCTCAAGAAACCCTGAGAAAAGGCATAGCCTGTGCAACTCTTTTCAGTCTTAGGGGGAACAAATGGGTGAATACTCGGGGTGTCGAGGGAAGGGTTTGCGAATGGAAAACTGGCAGGTGCCTGGGGCTGAGGGCAGGCTTTGTTTCATAAGAAATGGGAAAAGCTGCTGGGATCGATGCTGGCCTCCTCCTCTGTCTCTGGCAGTACTCTCCAGCTACTGTTTCTTCTCTCAGGTATGGCAGATGTAATGGACAGAATGATCATTTGCCTGGTTGACCGGAGGAGACACTGGCTCTCCTAGAGCAGCTTTGATAGGGCTGTGGTAAATTCTTCATTTTAAGTCAAAAGTGTGAACTCTTCTAAATCTAAAAGCCAGGGGTCTTGTGTCACACAAAGGACCGTACCACACAAGTGCCAGTGGTCCCGTCTGCCGTAAAATTGTCTGGCTGGCCGAAGGAGCAACTGTCACCCATCCTTTAGTCTCATCTGTGTATGCCATGGTTTAACTTATTTGCAGGAGCCCATGTCAGGCTATCAAATAAGCAAGCATCGTTCCAGAGATATGAGACTTGGAGGGCTTCCAGCTTTTGGGATTCTTCTTCCACTCCCATGCTAGCTTCTCTCCTTCTCACAAAGATTCCCTCTTCCCTCCGCTCTCTGATCCTGTTATTGGGTTCACAGCACAAGTGACTTTGTAGTGAAATTTGCTAGCATAATAAGTTTCAGTTAGTAGTTGAGCTGGAGGGCAAAGAGAGTCTTGTGACATGATAACATTTTCCTATGAAATTGCACCTACAAAGAGAGCTGGGACAGAGAAGTGCAAAGCTGTGGGAGGAGGAAATAAGCTTGAAGAAGCACCCAAAGAAAGCAAAAGAGAAAAAACATGGTCCTCTGAAAAAGCCTGAGTAGAGATCGGCAAGACGAGTTAGACGTTTAACACAGATCTAGATGTATTTTTGGGAACAGGATCTGGATATCAGATGACTGGAAAGGTACTTACTCTATAGTATCTAGGTGATTTGAGGCAGTGTTTCTTATGCATTTCCAGTCTCCTATTTTCAAATCAGTTCCAGTATCCTCATTCACATAAAAGGATACAGAACGAAGGACAGATTGTGCCAGAAAAGTCATTAGATTTAAGTTATTTTCCCTTCCCGCAGATCTTCCATGAGATAAGATGGTTACATTGAAGGTAATTATATAATATATGATCATTTAAATAATAAAGATGGTGAGACAAACATGCTGGTTATTTCCCCCTAAAAACTATAATCATTATACCATACTATATTATGTCAATGCTAAAGGCAATGGAGTTAGGTTTTTATTAAGTAGAGTTCTATAATTAGTCTGCCTATTTTATTTTCTCCAAATAATGTTATTATTGATGTTATCATTCCTCTGAACTTAATGGTAGACAAATAAAGGTAATTATTTCAATAAGTATTGTAAGTATTAAACACTTTATTGGGTGAAGTAGAAAGATTAGACCAAGTTTCTTCTAAAATACAATGGCTGAAATAATATTCTTTAGTATTGCTATTACTCTTACATATTTTGAATTTGTTAAAAGCAGTACTAACTCATATGGTCCTGGTAGGTACCCTCAGTTAAAAATGTTTCCAGTAGTTCACTCAAGGGGCTTAAAGTCTTGTCTTAATATAGCAACTTACAAATGACTAGCTAGACTTCAAATACCTACTTTTCAAAAACCATCTTCCTCGCTTTTGCTGCAAAGTTCAAGTTGTGTGAACAGAGGACGCAACATTTGGCACAAATTAAAGATCTTTTGAGCAAAGAATAAGAAATCCACTGTAAAGGGGTAACAACTGCCCCACCTTACATTTACAGTTGAGAACCATTGACATTTCCTTCATTTTGATTGACACAGACTAAAGTACAGATACCGACTTCACCTGAACTTCAGAAAGTGAAGACATAATCATCCAGGTTTGATGGGAAAAATATACACACGCTGAGAATATCATGCAGCCTCTTATACATGAGGGACATGGCAGATAATTAAAACAGAACTTTTCATAATCCTGCACAAAAATTACTACAGGCAGATGATCAAATGTTCAGAAAGAAAAAACACTTCTACTTACCTGCGAACTGGAGACGAGTTAACAGCATTCTGTGGCCCAAGAATAAAAAGGCTGATAACAGGCTCAAGGCTCAGTATAACACGAGTTTGCCTTCATCACTGAGGATGGATACCTCTGTTGTAACTTTGCCATTTATAGGTATGATGTCTAGTCCTGATGCAGTCACCCTATGTCGTCTCTGTGGTCAGTGGAAGAAAAGAGGCATCTCCAGAGATGCTACGGTAAGCATCTATAATAGGACAGCCAAACTGCCCTTAAGAAGCACTTACTTCTCTCCATTGATTGTAAGGGCAGCCTAAAGTAAATAGCGCAAATGTAGACATCAAATTTTATTTGTCTAAAACTCCATCAGAATCTCACCATGGGGAACTGATATTCAGCCTAGAGATCAGCTAAATGTCTTTGCCACACCTGAGCCTAATCATATCTAAGCTTAATCAAGCTCAAAGTTATCTCCATAGATAAAAAGACTGAGCTAATGCTAAAATGCATAAGAAAGGCATTTTCTCTGAGACGCCTTCTTACATAGAAGCCTACGGAAAAGGGTCATTTTATAGAAAATAACAATCTCTATAATCACAAATATTTATTTATAGAAGCTGACTGTATTGAGCATGAAAGTCGTTTGTACACTACATATCACAATTTTACCAGAATTCTTTATGTCTCAGCAGACAAAACTGAGCTGTCTTGTCAGCCTGAGACTTGAACATCTGCCGCAGCAGTGTTCAAATGATGCAATTGCTACATTGAAGAAAGTATAGTCTGGAGCAGTTAGGTGGTAAATTGCACAGAAAGAGTCTTTGTCATGGCAGTCATGAAAGACCTCAGAATTTGCCTCTTCCAGTACGATTACATTTAAATCCATGAAAAACAATTGTGCTTCTGTGAAAAAAAACCACAATCTTGAACTCCAGCCCTTAGCTGGACATTATTGCTCTCAAAAAGAGTTTATTCCCTGTCATTTCTTTCCTGTGTTTTCACTTTGTTGGAAAGTTAATCATTTACCACACGCTTACCTCTAATTTGTTGAAATACAAATCTGGAATGGGTTTGTATAGACTGCACGTGGTCAGTTGTTAAAGATCAGAAGTGATCACCCTTATTAAAAGTAAGTATCGTCTCTGCTCCTCTAGCATTTGGGCAAAAATATTTCCAAACTTTAAGGACAGCTTGATATTTAGGTACCTAAACGATATAGATCTTAACCTCAAAGCAGCTCCTGTTTATCATGCAACCCTCTTAGTTTCAAAGCAACTCTGTCATGGGAAAGAGCATTGCCTGCTGTAATCTACCAGCATCCATCTGTCAGTTGGTGAACTAGTTAAAACCCTGTAAAAACTAGGGTTAAAATCAAGGATCACATTTTTTCTTGTTGCAAAGAAATCTGAAGTACCTATTCCTAGATAATTCCAGGCAATTTTATCATCAGTTCCCTTGATACAGCCACTATCTACATCTCCTACAATCCACGATTTCTTAATTTACTCACCTTAGAGCATACTGAAACCATGGTTAATAATTTAACAGAAAAGTTTAAATTCAATTCATGTATGCACAAAAAAGCATGTATATGGCACAATCCTAATTTTAAAATGGAAAATAAAAAATTCATATGAACCCATAGGAGAAACTGAACCTTGTTATTTTTAGAACTTTTTAAATGAGCATGAACTCTTTTGTTCTTTTGATACGTATCATGAAAAATTGAACATTCTTAATTTCCACTTGTGGTGATTCTTTCATATTAGACATTTATTTACACAAATTACTGGTCTTAAATTGAATTATATTCCTGCAACTCCTCTGCTTATTAGAACACTTTTAATCTTTAATAGAAATAGAGCAGCTTTCCATTTATACTACATACCTATATTATGAAGTCAGGACAGTAAACCAATATTATTTTCAGATGGCAGAAAAAATTAAATTACAGTTGTTTGATATACATACATATAATCTATAACTATACTATACATGAAGAGATTAATATTCTTTATTCAAGCATATTTTTAAAGTATTCACTTTTAAACTTGACAGTTAGATAGGCTACACCTGCTCAAAAAGATGTGAAGTTCCATCTCAACATAGACATTCAGAAAAATCTTATAATTGCTTATCCTATTGTTTCAGTTGAGATCTTTGTCCACAATCGATTCTCTTGTATATGAAAAATACCTCCTTGGCTATCTACAGCAAGACCAGTTGTGTTAAGACTGGTCTGACTGGACCTCTGCATTTGGAGACCATTCAGTAATATGAAATAGTCTGAAAGTTCTTGTATGCCATAGCTGGACTAAATAAAAACTGTTTATCATAGAATGGTTTGGATTAGAAGGCACCCTAAAGATCATCTAGTTCCAACCCCCCTACCATGGACGGGGATACCTCCCACGAGGCCTAAACACTCAAAGCCTCATACAACCTGGCCTTGAACACTTCCAGGGATGGGGCATCCACAATTTCTCTGGGCAACCAGTTACGGTGTCTCACCACTCTCACAGTAAAGAATTTCTTCCAAATATCACATCTAAATCTACCCTCTTTCAGTTTAAAACCACTACCCCTCATCCTATCACTACACTCCCTGATAAAGAGTCCCTCCCCATCTTTCCTGTAGGTCCCCTTTAGGTACTGGAAAGCTGCTATACAGTCTCCCTGGAGCCTTCTCTTCTCCAGGCTGAACAATCCCCAACTCTCTCAGCCTGTCTTCTTAAGAGAGTGGCTCCAGCCCTCTGATCAACTTTGTGGCCATCCTCTGGACTCGCTCCAACAGGTCCATGTCCTTCTTATGTTGGGGGCCCCACAGCTGGACGCAGTACTCCAGGTGGGGTCTCACAAGAGACAAGTAGAACAGCAGAATCACCTCCCTCAACTGGCTGGCCACCCTTCTTTTGATGCAGCCCAGGATACGGTTGGCTTTCTGGGCTGCAAGCACGCATTGCTGGCTCATACTGAGTTTCTCATCAACCACCACCCCGAAGTCCTTCTCCTCGGGGCTGCTCTCAATCCATTCTCCACCCAGCCTGTATTTGTGCTTAGGATTGCCCCGATCCACGTGCAGGATCTTGCGTCTAGCCTTGTTGAACTTCATGAGGTTTGCATGGGCCCACCTCTCAAGCCTGTCCAGGTCCTTCTGGATGACATCCCTTCCCTCCAGTGTGTTGACCACTCCACACAGCTTGGTGTCGTCGGCAAACTTGCTGAGGGTGCACTCAGTCCCACTGTCCATGTTGCTCACAGAGATGTTAAACAGCACTGGTCCCAGTACCGACCCCCGAGGGACGCTACTTGTCACTAGTCGCCACTTGAACATGGAGCCGTTGACTGCAACTCTTTGAGTGCGGCCATCCAGCCACTTCCTTATCCACCGAGTGGCCCATCCGTCAAAACCATGTTTCTCCAATTTAGAGACAAGGATGTTGTGCAGGACAGGGTCAAATGCTTTGCACAAATCCAGGTAGATCATGTCAGTTCTTCTTCCCTTACCTACCAACGCTGTAACGCCATTGTAGAAGGCCACCAAATTTGGCAGGCATGACTTGCCCTTAGTGAAGCCATGTTGGCTGTCACTGGTCACGTCTTTATTTTCCACGTGCCTTAGCAGAGTTTCCAGGAGGATCAGCTCCATGATCTTGCTGGGCACAGAGGTGAGACTGACTGGCCTGTAGATCCCCGGGGTATTTCTTTTTTCCCTTTTTAAAAACAGGGGCTATGTCTCCCCTTTTCCAGTCAACAGGAACTTCACTGGACCACCAAGACTTCTCAAATATGATGTATAGCGGTTTAGCAACATCACCCGCCAGTTCCCTCAGGACCCGCAGATGAATGTCATCAGGTCCCATGGAGTTGTGTACCTTCAGGTTCCTTAGATGGTCTCAAATCTGATCTTTTCCTACAGTGGGCGGATCCTCACTTTCCCAGTCCCTTCCTTTGCCTTTTGCAACTTGGGTGGTGTGGCTAGAGCCCTTGATGGTGAAGATTGAGGCAAAAAAGTCATTGAGTACCTCAGCCTTCTCTGTATCCTAAGTGTCCAGGTCTCTCATTTCCTTCTGGAGAGGGCCCACATTTTCCCTAGTCTTCCTTTTACCACCGACATGCTTACAGAAGCTTTTCTTGTTGCCCTTGATGTCCCTGCCCGGATTTAATTCTATCAGGGCTTTAGCTTTCCTAACCTGATCCCTGGCTGGTCAGACAATTTCTCTGTGTTCCTCCCAAACCACTTGTCCTTTCTTTCACCCTCTGTAGGCTTCCTTTTTGAGTTTGAGTTTCTCCAGGAGCATCTTGTTCATCCATGCAGGCCTCCTGGCTTTTTTGCCTGACATCCTCTTTGTTGGGACGCATCGCTCCTGAGCTTGGAGGAGATGATCCTTGAATATTAACCAGCTTTCCTAGACCCCCCTTCCCTCCAGAGCTTTATCCCATGGTACTCTACCAAGCAGATCCCTGAAGATGTCCTAAAGTCCAGGATAGCGAGCTTACTGTGCTTGACCCACCTTGCTGTACTAAGGATCTTGAACTCCACCATCTCATGATCACTGGAGCCAAGGCTGACCTTGAGCTTCATGTTGCCTACCAGCCCCTCCTTGTTCATGAGAACAAGATCCAGCATGGCACCACTCCTCGTTGGCTCCTCTATCACTTGGAGAAGGAAGTTATCATTGATGCATTCCAGGAACCTACTGGATTGCTTCTGCCTTGCTGTGTTGTCCCTCCAACAGATATCAGAGTGGTTGAAGTCCCCATGAGGACCAGGGCTTGTGAACATGAGGCTGCTCCTATCTGTCTACAGAGGACCTCATCCACTCGGTTTTCCTAGTCAGGTGGCCTGTAGCAGACCCTCACTGTAACATCACCTATCTCTGCTCTCCCTTTAATTCTGACCTATAAGCTCTTGGTCTGCCCTTCATCCATCCCCAGGTGGAGCTCCATCCACTCCAGCTGGTCATGGACATAGAGGGCAACACCCCCTCCTCATCTCCCCTGCCTATCCTTCCTGAAGAGCTTATATCCTTTCATTCCAACACTCTGGACATAGGTGCTATCCCACCACATCTCCATGATGCCGATAAGATCGCAGTCATGCAGGCGTGTGCACATCTCTAACTCCTCCTGTTTATTCCACATGCTGTGTGCATTTGCATGGAGGCATTTAAGTTGGGCCTATGATGAAACTAGCTTACTGGCTGGAGTGGCTGGTATTCCTTTTTGGCGAACACCAGGTGCTCTCCTGTTGACCTGTGACCCTTCTCCAGGCTCTGGGCATCTATTACTGGCATTGGCATCATACTGGTATAGGTGGGATGGATTGAGATTCCCCTTCTTCAGCAACTCTAGTTTAAAGCCCTCTTCATGAACTTGGCAAGCCTCTGAACAAAGATGCTCTTCACCTTGTCTGACAGATGGACCCCCTTCGGCCCCAGCAGACCAGGTTTCTCGAAGTGAGTCCCATGGTCTAAGCAGCCAAACCCCTGGCTGTGGCACTGTAGCCATTTGTTGATTTGCCAGATTTGATTGGCCCTATCAACCCCCTTTCCTTTGACTGGGAGGATTGATTAAAAAACTACCTGCACCCCAAAGCCCCTGACCACAGCTCCCAGGGCTCTGTAATCCTTCTTGGTACTCCTCAGACTGCTCCTGGCTGTATCACTGGAGCCCACTTGAAACCACAATGATTGTCAGTGGACTGTACGAGGCTTGATAGTCTCTCAGTGACATCCTGATACGAGCCCCTGGTAAGCAGCACTTCCTCTCCTTGAAACAAAGGATGGGAATACATTAGCAATAAGTTTGATCACCAGTGTTATGGTTTGAGAAACCCACAACAATTTATTGTCATTTAGACAATTATTCTATCACCTGATGACCCCTCTCCACCCAGGAAGGGGAATTGGGGAAATACAAGGAAACCCGGGGGTTGGAATATTAAGAGATTTAATAGAATAAGACTAGATAATTAACATTAATGACACTAAAGAACCAATATTGATCCCAATACTAATATAAAATATACAAGGGTTATACTCAGCCCATTTTATCAGTAGGAAGCTGTGCACTCTCAGCAGTGGACAGCAGATGTTGGACACTGCGAACGGTACAGCTTCTGAAGGAAGGGAAGGCCTCAGTGGTCTGGTACCGGGGCAAGAAGTTCTCAGGATGGCAGCCATCAAGGGAGAGAGAGCACTTCACAGCAAACTTTCTAATTTATATTGAATGTGACGTTCATAGTATGAAAGAATCCTGTTGGCCAGCTTGGGTCAAGTGTCAGGTCTCGCTCCTCCTCATCCCTGCACCTGGCAAGCTTGAAAACACAGAGACCTTGAAACTCATAGCTGGCTATAAATTAAATATTTTCACAAATTCAGATACTAGAGTCTACTAAAAGTGCAGTTTTCCCAGGTACTAGAAGAGAAATTAGTCCTGTGTCACTCAAACTAGGACAACCAGTTACCACGCCATGTGCCAAAGCCTTAGCAAGGAATGACTAAATTATTCATCACAGTAGAGCTAGAAATGCCCTGGCTGAAAGAGCTTGACGGCTTCAACATCCAAAAAGACAGTTGGTCCTTTAAATGTTCTCATTTTTTTCCAACTGCCATGACAATCAACACATTCACCAGGCTGAGCATGGGCCTCTCAAATGCAGTTGTATACTAGATAAAGTGTTTGGGCTGTGATTGGAAGCTAGGGACTTGAAAAATGGAACTGCTGTCTCCTAGAATGTAAAGCTATTCTTATGTTGCTGAGAAGAGGAGTTTGATCTGACAGTCCTAGGTCAGAGATCAGCAGAATCAGAATTCTTTCAGGAACCTGGAATTGAACAGAAATGTGATTTTCTTCTGATGGTTCACTCTTTCTAGGTTTTGGAAAACTGCTGTTATAATCCCTGCTTTCAGCCTCTGCTACAGTGACTATCTCTTGTCTTTTCTCCAGCTTTTACATCTGTAACTCATTTTGGTTTATCTGAAACATCTGAAGCAGGTGCCAAGATAATTAGAGTAAATTAATTTCTGGCTGAAGCTGATTTACCTTGATTTGACGTGCATCTAGCAATTCATTTTTTTGCAGTAAATCACGAGCACCTGCATTCCACAAGAAATATTTCCTGATGTTGTATATGGTTAGTTAGCTAATATTTTCATAATGGACTTTTGAGCTTCATAGAGCTCCAAAATATTATGACGTCTTAATAGACTTTATAAACATCTTCCAGAGATCTGCCACAGGGCTTATGGTAATTGAAACATGTATGACTTTCATAGTGCTGGTCCAAAAAAAAATTGTAAATTTCTCAGGTTTAGGAATTTAATAACTCCATAGTTCATGGCACTAAGAAGCAAATATCTTTTTGCAAGAGATCTATCTTAAAAAACACACTTAGTATTGTTTTGAAGCTCTATACACCAAACAAGTTGGTTCAAGGAGTGACACACACATAGTTTACACAGTTTACAAAGCCCTTAAAATAAATAGTTCTGATTCCAGGAATCTAAAAGTTAGTTAGTAACTGTTTAAATATTTATAAACATAGTTGAATGTTTGATAAAAGTAGTCAAAATCTTTTGGAAAGAAGATGTTTTTAAAGTGAGAAAACACTGTTTATTCAGTTAAATGTAGAACTGAATTTATAAATTAGACAAGAATATTTGTGTTTGCATATTAATCAATCTTGTACTTTACAAGTGTTGAACATAGCTAAAGAAAAGCACTATAAACTTCGCCACAATGTTGTTCTTAGAGTCCTCATTCATACTTTTTTAGGTAAACAAGCCACTAACATTTGTGTTGGGTCACCAGCAGTCCTGATAAAATATCCACCAATGCCAGAACTGAGCTACCTTCACCTCAGAGGATTCAGAAGAAAGCTACAGTAATAATTCCTAGTCTAGAAAAATACATTAAGGAACAGACTAGAAGAAGTCAATCCGCTTTGTTTATCTGAGAGGAAGTTGAGTGGCTATTCACTTCAGTGTTGTATATGAAGCTGAAGAGAACATTTCTGATGGAAGGTTCCTTCATTTAGTTTGAAAAGGTATGACAGGTTCTTTCAGTTGGAGGGTAAAGTGAAATAAATTCAGACAAAGCATGTATTTTTAATGGTGATGACTGTTGTCTCTCAGCACAGCTTGTTAATTCTAGTGATGACTTCTGCACTACTTGAAGTCTTTAAATAAAGGTTGGTGACTGTATAAAAGACAAGTTTTGATTAAATCAGGATATCTGGAATTCATGTAGGAATCCTTTAGTGAAAATCTCAACCTTCTGTTATTCAGGAAAGTCAAAAAAGACTGCTGTAATGACATACTCTGATCTTTAAATTCTTTCTCTTTTTTGACTGAGATTCAGGTTTCATTTGGTGCAAAGAATGATGAGGTCTGCAGGTCAAGAGGGGTATACAGGATTCTAGATGATCATGTACAAACCCAAGAAATTTGAAGAATATTGTCTTGGTTTGAAGTAAAACAGAACCAATTGTCTTTTCAGAACATATTATTTTCTAGAATGGATTCTAGCAAGAAAATGAAGAAAAGTAAGTCTGATGTCCAAGACAGTTTCTAGAGAAATTTTGTTGCAGATAGCATTGCCAGTCTTTGAGCAACAGTTCCTCCACACTAAAGAGATGGAAAGAAATCCTTTTTGAGGCATATATGTGCCCGAAAATGTCTTGATAGTACTAGAGAAAACGGAGCTCATAGGGACAAAGGAGACCTAAACTACCCCACATTAACTTCAAGGAAGAAAATACAGGAACCAACACATTAACATTAGTTAGAACATAAATGAGTCGCAGCACTCTGTTCAGACACTGACTGTCCCATTGGCCCCAGCAATGACAGCAGAATGTGCAACCAGGGTTTGGGCCTCCCAGGGCTCTAGGATGCGTCCTGCCAGTATTTAGATGCACCTTACACAGCGGGAGGATGAGACTTGTATCTTGAGCTAGAGCTCAGTGCAGACTGCCAAAAAAGCGCAATATGCTAGGTTTTGGGTCCCTGGAGCGACCCTGAATTCAAAGTTCTTTTGGATCGCTTTGGGACCATAGCCACTTTGTAGTGGTAGCATAAGTGGCTTTGGGGCGGATTAATTACCTCTCTTGACTAGGTGAGTACCACTAGGTGAGTAGCACAGCTGGTATCTTACTCCTGGCTATATTCAATGTGCATAGTCAGTCTACAAGGGTCAGGCAGTCAGAACATGCAGTGAAATTCAAGGAGAGTGTAAGTCAGACTATCCACAGACTTCATTGCACGGAATGGCTTAATGTAAACATATGAGAATGGAAGGATGGCCTTGCCAATGTTTTGAGGGTGGAAAATAAGACCTATGCCAATATGAATCCCCTTTGCAATGCCATTGTCTTCCTTCAAGGATGCACTGATACCATGAGTGTAATTGGTTTTTGGGACATGAGACTTCGCTTTGCTGACACTTGCACCAAGTTCCCAGGACTTGCATACGACATCCTGGTCTGGGACACTGATCAAATCTGAAAATCCCATTGGTAATGTCTGAAAACTCTCTTCAGTTTTGCCCCAAAGAGATACAACTGATTTTAAGGGCACGCTGCTGGGGATGAACATAACAAATAGCTTCTGCTACACTGAGCAGGGAGTGAATGCAGCAGGGATCATTGAGCTGAGTCTTCCCAGGAACCAGAGGTGGGTATCTTCCCTCCTCCCCCCTATGCTTGCGTAACTTTATGAAACCCTCTCAAATATGATGGTTTGACTTGTGTAAGTAACATTACAGTGATTATACACTTAAGCACCTTGCACAGCACTTTTACCCAGCAGTATAAGCAATGCTAAATAGAGAACTACCTGTTTTCTATCTTTGCTAAAACTTATCATTCATCCTTGGTTTGGCAACAGCAAGCTGTCAGGGAGCTGGTCAAAAGCTTTTAAAGGGTGAAGTAAAAGATATCAAATAGTTAATATAAAGTTTTCCTTTGTCCTTTGCTCTGTTGTCATGATCAAATAAAATTGCTATATTTTTGAGCCATAAGTGACCTTTGCAGAAGTTACTATTTTTTGGTTACTATTTTGTTGTATAACTTTTCTGTTTAACCTAATGTACCTGTAGTTTAAGTAACTTTTCCTAATCTGTCATTCCCATTCTCACACTTGATAAAACAGAGATATATCAGCTTGTTCATATATTACTTCAGGCAGTTAAAAAAACAGGATACATGTTTTGGACAAGAGCTTAGGCATACCAGTATTAAATTTCTTCAGAACTCTAAGATAAAAATGCTAGAAATCACCATAATGATATTCACCCATCAGCTTACTTCAGAGTTTCCTCTTTTGTTGCTTTAGTTTCTGAGTTGCCTTATATCCATTGCAAAAGAATACAAGATCTGGGATAAATATCTCCCACCAGCTTTTAAAAATATCCAGTTAAATATGTTGGTGTCTAAACAATGTCTGTATTCCCATTACAAGCTAGCAGTGCTAAACCAGGAGGAGCAGTAAGCCAATGAATACATTGCTGGTACACTTAAGGTATTTAATATTTAGCTGTTTTCTAAGTTATTAGCTTTTTAAAATTCAGAATTTACAGTTTACCTGTTGCTGTTAATAGTTTAAAAACCAATTAGACAGTATATGGGCTGGATTGAATAGGATTTTCTGAACTGAATATTTTTGTGCTTGGAATAATCTGCTTTTTTTTTTCCTCTTGAATATTTCACTGTTGATAATTCTTGCACAGCTGTCTGGAGAACAGACAATTCTCAAGTCCTGTTGGAATGTGTTTTTAGTAACTGTATTTTCCAGTTTACTTTTATCATGTGAAGATGAACTGGAAAAGGAGAACTGAAGAGGCACTAGCAGAGCAGACTAACATGGCTGAAGTTAGGTTCTCCATTGCCCTTGTATTTATGAGTGAAATGGATGAAACTTGACAATGCATACTGGATATTATCATAGTCAGTCAGGCCTTATTATAATGTATTAAGAGCTGAAAGTATATTGATGCTCATATCACAGCGAACCAAAAGTTTTCACTGAAGTTGGTGGTTATTGTTTAATATTGACCATATTGTTGGCAGGCAAACTGAAACTGGGGTCTCATTGGTAAGTGCAGCAAAACATACAGCAAGTTTTTTGTGCTTTCTCTTAGTATTTTTCAGAATATTTCTCAAAATATTTTCCCAGACCTTCCCCATTTGAAAGAAACTTCTCTTCATGTGCCCAGAAATTCTAGTTTGCTGCAATAACATATTGCTTCCGCTAATGCAGTATTTGTGGAAGCCTTTCAAAATATCTACCGCTTTTTCTAAATGGCTGAAGTTTTGAATGCTAACACTGTAAGTGGCCTCAGCTGAGTTACAGTAACTTCACTGAGTCTGACATCCATGACCAAATGTTTAGTATTTAAGGTAGTAGTGAAATAGTATATGACATCAGTCACAGAGTACAAAGAACAGAGCAAAGTGGAGCACCATGACAGTATCACGTGTGATGAGCAGACAAAAGATATAGGAATAAGGGGACAAGGTCATCATAAAAAAATCTCCTAACCACTTTCTTGCTCCAGCAGGCCATGGAGGTGTTTGAATTCCCTCATTAAGTTATTCTAGGTGCATAGATAGTAACTTTACTTTCAGTGGCAGGTTAGGCCACCTAAAGCTGTAATTTTCCCCTCCCTGTTCTTGACTAGAGTTTCTGTCCTCATGCTGTGCTGCTTCTCTGCCAACACAAGTGTTTATGTGCCCACACAAGGTGAAATGGATTGAGGAACTGCTCTGGCTGCTAGTTATGCATGGAGTCCTGATCTGATTTACCATCTGACAGACATTTGCACCAGCATGATGGAGTAGGCAGCACGAGGCAAGGACAGATGGCCAAGGCTGGAAGTTGATAAGGCAAGAGAGAAAGTGTGGGGGTGAACAATGAGAACCAGCAGTTTTGTGAAAGACCCTTTTATGATCTACATCCTAAGATGCTGTCACAAGACCACCACATCTTGACCTCATCAGGGTACTCAGAAGAAAATTCTGCTGGCACTACCTGAGCTATATGTTCCTCTACTTGTCTCACTGCTGGGATCCAGTCAAGTAGACATACTCTGAAAGTGCCGAGTGGACAGAGGATTACACAAAACAGTGCCAAAGCAGCTGCTCAGTGCCTTTTACCTCACTATAGTTAGCACTCAGCTGGTATGTGGAGGACCAAGATCGAGGATGTTCTCTGTTTAACGTAGAGTGATGGGATAGACGTGGTTATGAGTTTCATATTTTCTTTTTGTTACTGCTGAAAAATAATTTAAATGTTGCTGTACTGGGGACTTTATCCTGATTCTCAAGTGTGTATTCTAGTAACCTGACATACAGAATCCATGTTTCCTTGATCTATGGCACAAAGAATACTTACTTTGTATATAGGCCTAGTGCCAACCAAGAAGAATCAATGAGTAGAATGCTTAGGCTTATGAGAGTTTCTGTCCTCTAATGTGGATCAGATGAGATCAGATGTGGATCAGGTGTACCAGCAACCTGTACCTTCCACATTCTACCTGAGACACTGGCACTCATGGTAGGGAGGTAGTCCCCACACAACACCGTCTGTATGAGAAATACTTGACATCTAACGCAAGAAATCTATTCACAATTGCAACTGTCAAGGAAATAAATGAAATTGAGCCTCTCAGATTTGAAGTCTTTCCTGGTGACTGGCTTAGCTGGCTTCATCTTCACTGAGCCAGGTGAAGTAGAGCCTACCATCCAACTCTTCTCAGACTTTACAGTAGGGAGCTTGGGGATCAAATCCAGCGTGAAATACAGGCACAGTGAGACTGTGCTGCAACAACTGAAAGTTAGGTGCCTAGCTCTAGGACATTCACAGTTGTGAAAGAGAGAACAGGGAAGTATTACTCACCTAAGCTGGGATTCATACTATCCAGCACGCTTGGTACTGTTTTTCCAAAACAGCCCATATGAAATGTTGGTTGTTCAGTCCATCCTCCCTTGGCTGCTTCAGTTATATATTCAACATATGATGTGTGGAATGCAAAAGCAGTGCCAGGAGCAAGTTTTTTGTTGGGTTGTTGTTTTTTTCTTCTTCATTTTCTAGCTGTGTTTTGAAATGAACCTCTCTATGGCACTCGGTGTCCTCTGGGCAATCCTGGTAAATCAAATCTGTCAGTGGACATTATGACAGGCTTACCTTGGGACAGTCATGCCTAGGCACACTATTTCAAACATACTATACTGGTGTGCACACCAGGACACCAGCATTTAGCAATTGTAATGTTATTCACAATTCTCCATCCACCTGGTACGTGCGACGGCAATACATAGTCCTGAAAGCAGTTCTAATTAACCCCTTCTAAATGTCACCTTTCCATGCCCATTCCTGTCTCCTTCCCACTCTTATGTTGGATGGTGTAGCTGGGGTTAGAGATATGCCTATGCTTTATACTGCAGGAGACTGGTATCGCTCAGGGAAAATTCCCTAGGGAAAACATCTAGTCACTGAACACATTTTGTATTAGTTACTTTTGTGTAAAGTCTCCTAAGCAGACTTTGCTAAGTCAGGTCTAGGAGCTATGGAGATACTTAACCCAGTTAGGAAACCGTAAATCCATTGATTTAAAATGGACTTAGTTTGAACCACTTACAAGAGTAAGTGCTCCTTAATCTCAATAAGAGTTGCAAAAGTGAGCTCTAAATTTACAAATGTGCAATAGCTGCCTTAATGAGACAATTTCTTGATGTGTTCAGCTCTGATTGAGAGCTCCAGGAAGTAAACAGCAAATAGAGCTTGTTGGTAACATCCCGCTGAAAAGTTTTACCAATGGAAAATCCTTTTTTTTTTTTCCTCCCTGAACCAAAATTTTTTATATGCTCTGATATACTACCTGATACAAAAACGACCGTTACTTGATCTTCCAAAGAAGATACTTGTCAATGTTCTTGTAGGTGAGCTGGAGTATAGGCAGACACAGAAGATTCCAATCACCTGCCTTTGGCATCTCTTTCCTCCTCCAAGTCTGGCTGTAGGAGGAACAAGACACCTGTGGCATCCATTTTTTTAGTGTCCTGACTCAAGATGTATTTTTCTCTTCTAGAAAATGTAACATTTTTCACAGGCTAGGATTTGCATTTTATATCCAGCTTTGGTGTCAGGACATCTGCCATATTTCATACAGTAGCAACAAAGGAACATTTCTGTTATAGTATCTGTTACTATAATGATCATTTAGGTTGGAAATTATATGCAGCAGTCACATGCTTTATGTAATATTGTAGAGATTCATGAACTGGTCATCCTGATTACAACTTTAGCTTTAGTTACTTGCACTCAAATCAAAAATCCTAGCTCAGGCTAGAAAATTCAAACTGTAGAACAGTACTTGAACTTAATAGGTACATTAGCAATACAGAATCACTGATTATCCCACAGAATTATCCGTTTCAGACTCACCTATGTTTCCTTCCGTACTTCTCAGAGTTAAACCCCCACTTAACATGGTTAGAAATGGGTTTTTTTGTGCATGGAAATCAGGTAGTGACAATGCTCAGATAAAATTCAGCCTACTACCGCAATGAAAACAAAACCCAGAGGAGGAAAAGAAAAACAGAATAAAAAAGAAAAAAACAGAAAAAAGAAAAGCAGATTGCAGGGTCAGAAGACTGAAAAAATTGCTCTTTCCTGCTTATCTTAGCATGAACTGGTATAGGAAAGTTGAACGGCATTTTATTGATTCTAGCCTTTAGTTTCAAACAGAATCTTTGATATTATATTGATATTCTCATATGTAACTACTGTTTAATGCCATGATCCTATTTATTAAATGTTCTTGTTGCAATAAAGGATTTTTAAAGGAAAAAAAAATCATTTATCTAAGTAAGGAAAAGTAAGGTAAAACCTAAAGCAAACAATAGAATGGCTGATTTTTACAGCAGTGGAATTTTGTCAATGAACTGAAGCTTGGTGTTATTAAACAATAATTAAGCACTTGAAGCATAGTCTTTTACACTTGCTAATCTTGGTGACTGTTTACATGCTACTGTTTGTTAAATGGCAAAGTTTATCGATTTGGCAAATTCAGTACCACATTGTATATTTTTATTCAGTCTGTGTTCCTACATGCAGTTCAGCATTTTTAAATGTCAACCACAAAGTATTATTGATCTGTAATTAAAAGTGCAGAGAAAAATTAGCATAGTAGAAGTTTATGGTCATTAGTACAAGTACTGTTAGGCAATTATTTAGCTTGCTTTAACATATCTCTTTTTTTTCAGTTATTGACATATGGTACAATACTCACCTGCATGCTTTTATTTTGCTAAAAAGGCAAGTTGAACAGTTACCAAACAGTGGCCCTTTACAGGTTTTTTTGACATCAGCACTTTGTGGAATTACATAAAAATCTTTTCTCTGAAGAGTTTTCTTAAATGGAAGAATATTAAAGAAAAAGATAGCAAGTGCTACAGGTATACCCACTATCTAGAAACACTCATTGTCTAAAATCAGAAATTGCTTTTCCTGTATGAATAGAGCTGAAAAAAAAAATGGAATTGAACTTTTCTTTCTAGCTTGGGATGTAGGTGCATTGATGAAATACATACTATGTAGCACGTATATATTTTTTTCTCTAATAATACCTTTTTCTTCTTCAGGTACAGCATATATTCTCTGAAAATGTTCTAACATCGGTTGTTTTCTTTCTGGTTCATCTCATCAGATGAATAATAACTGGAGGTGACTGGCAACTCTTCAGTGGCCTGAACAAAAGTCCTTCCACATCCAAGTCCAGTTTCTGGTAATTGGCACAAATTGGTGACCTTGCCGTTGCTTCAACAGAGGGGCTGAGTAGCTTGAAGATAGGACCTGCTAGGATGAGAGTAGGAAGAGTGTGCAGCAGCTGCTGCTATCACGCTGTCTGCTACATGAATAAATGAGAGATAGGCTCCTTCTATGAATATTCATTCACTAGTATGCACACTTACTGTACAGTACCAACTCACCGATGTCTAAGAATAAAGTTGCTTGCTAGTTTGTTGGGTTTTATTTGTGTGTGTTTTCACTTGTTTGTTTGTTTTTTGTTTGGTTTGGTTTTGTTTTTTCTTCAGGTATGTATCTCATAGTTCGTGGATACTGGCAACAACCCATTTCATATGGACTTTAAATTGAGAAATGACAATCACCGAGCTTCAAATCAGTTCATCATCAAACTGCTTTTCCTGAAAATTCCTGCTGGTCCCATGCCTCCCCCATGTAGCTGTTTCCCTGGTGGGATTGTATGTCCCACCAAGTCTGTGAGGAACTTTCCATAGCCAGTGCTGTAGGAGCCAACAGGAAGTTTACATGGCTTGGAATATCACATTAAAAGATGTAGTCTGGCCATTGAATCTGCCTTAAGAAAAGCCTGCAACTTTCCTGTACATAGGTAACTCTTTCCATGAGGCAGCGAGCCAGCATAGGAAATGCAGTTTAGAACGGCTCTGATTTGGCTCCCTCAGATCACTTCAGTTCCACTCAACTCTATTATGCAACTGCTAGGGAAACAAATAAATGAGAATTTCCATTTTTGCTGATAGGACATCCTGGGTCTCTGTTTTCTAGTGGACCTCTGAGTTTTGGGGCATAATTCTAATTTACAGGAGATATCTGGTAAAATATTCCAGCAGTAAAACCTTAAAGCCTTTTAATTCTTCAAGAACTGCACGAGGAGCCTTATAATAGTCATGATGTAAGAGTCAGACTTGAAACTTCGATGAACAATCTTTTTTCCCATTGTTAACAACTCGTCATGCTTCTGCTGAAACCTCACCTGGACCTAAGTCATTATATAAATAATTAGTTTTCACTTTTAGAGAAAAATAAATGCTTCACTCTCTTAGTTACAAGTTTGCAAGGAAATTATAAGGAATTACAAGGCAAGTTTAGAAAGATGGAGCTTAAAACTCAAGAAAAAATAAAAACATAGAACCCTGTTTTAAACAACTGTTATGTTAATCTCATGACTGCTGTGGGCCAACATATTGTCAAGCATGTTAGTGGTGAGGAGAGAGTTATGTACAACGTGCTACTGTTCCAAAATTGAAAGCCACCTCAACCTGACCTATTTTATCCACAGTATGCAAAGAGTGCAATACTTCTATGCAGTAAACAGGTGCTAGCAAGATAGTACTATCTTTGCTCAAGTGCAGAATTTCCTAAACCCCATTTTCTCCCCTCCTCCCCCACCTCCCCTCCCAAGCTACGGATAATGTTTTGGTACTTTTTGGAAAGAATACAAATTGGGGGTTTTTTTGAGACCATGTCACTGAGGACAGAAGACTTCTTTCAGGTTTCTGGAAAAGTTCAAAGATCAGCTAATTTTAGGGAATTACATTCATATGCCATGCCTATTTCTTGCTTTAGACTAAGATTTTCAGGAAAGGGTTATCTGTAGTTGATTAATTTACAGAAATTGAGTAGTACTGTATAATGCTTATAGCACAGCACTTTGTCTCTATCAGAATTGTGGCCAGAAGCTATATGAATTTCAGAGCATGATATTTATAATCAGTTAAGCTAAAATTTGGGTTCATAAAACCTAAACAAACTCCCAAACTTGTTAGTATGGACAAGGAACCATTAAACAGTTAATTCAAAATCACTGAAACTTTTAAAAACCAAAAATTTAAATAAAATGTTTGGCCAAAAAATGGAGTCAACACAACTATGTGTAATACCAACGCTGAGCTTTTAGTTTTTCCTTTCTCATAGCTATAGAAAAATATTAGAAAAATATTTTGAAAATACTTATTTTGCAAGTTTAGTTGTGAAACAAAAGATTGTGCAAGTTACAAAGTGTGAAATTATTTTATTGAATTGTGGGGTCTTATTCATACAAGAATCAGAGCCTTTTTTGGTCCTAGCGTAGAATCAGCTAAAATGGAAATGTCTTGTCTTGACAGGAACATTTGCCAAGTCAAATTAATATTTTTTAAATATAAATTTTGGTTAAAGAGAGATTTATAGATTTCTTGCTGAAAACAGAAAGAAGGGAAAAAATCCAGTTTCATTAATGTGAAGATAGTGGTTGTTTGTCTCTCTCTGTTGACAATATTGAAAGTAGCAGTGTGATTCCTGTAACAGCATCACAACTTGTCATCCCTTTTTTGGGTGACTGGTAATTTTAGCATTAAATCAGCTGGTTTTGTGTAAAACTCAGAGAAATCAGGGCAAGAGTTCCTGTGAAATTTTTACACAACTTTTGCTTTTGTGCAGAATAAATATTTCCTCTGATGCACATAGTAAATCTCATATACTACACAAGTACCATGGATGAATATGGGCCAGGGTCACCAGGAGAGATTCCTGACCCATGGCATGGGACCACTGAAGATCTTTCATACTTAGCTTAAATTGACATAATGTCTGGTACAGTCACCATCTCACTTAACCATTCAATGGCAATACCTTATGGAGGCGGACTGGAAAATAATGTTGGAGTAGAACCCCTGGCCCAAACCAGGTTCACCTTCATAGCCCAGTTCCTGGTTTGAGACATCCCTTTAGGACAGCAGGACTACTACATGTAGGAAGTGTCATTCCCCACACAAACTTTTTAACTTGTGCACTGAAAACGTAGCTCTTCAGTAGCCTCATATGGTAAGGAAGCATTTTCTCTTTAGTTAATGTAGTTTTGCTGTCTTTTTTTTGTCTGTGCTCTTTTGTCATTTCAACTGTGAAGTGTGGTAACATGGGGCTTTATTTTCCTTTCCAACTCATCAGTGCATAACATACCGCTTTTTATCAATATATAAATCTTTGAAATCCTGTAAAATAATACTAAAATATGATATCATAATATTTTTTAGGGCTTGGAATTCAGAGGTATTTTTCCAGCTTTCATAGCATGAGTGAAGTAACATTTAGTGGTAAGGCATGCACAGTAAGTTACTGCTCCAAAATCCAAAAGTGCTTAAATAATTTTTTTTTTAACCCACAACATGCTAACTGTACAATATGACTATGTAACAGTTAATTTCAGATCACATTATATTCTATTTCCTTTCCTTGAGTGGCATTATAAAAAAAATACCTCACCATTGCAATGTTAGAAGCTTTTGTAAAGCCTTTTGAACAGTACTCTGTTACTTTGGTAAAATACATACACATGCACATACACACACACACAAAATATAATCATAAGCATTTCTACTGTAATAGTAACCTTTCTGTAGACTTTCCAACTTGTCTGGTCTTCCTTGAAGGTCGATTGGGTTTTCAACTCTGTTATCTGCTAGGTGTTTGATGGAGTGGTCCAGATAACAGAGGAGAGAGCAAAGGAAAAAGAATTTTTTGAAGATCAAAAGTGTCTGTTCATTTTGTTATCTGACCCTATCTGTTGTCATAGTAACAGCTTTCTTTTAACCTCTGCCATCAGATGATTTGTCTCTATCTGCTATGAATTCTGCTTTGACTGAGTAGCTGCTGGTAAGGTATAAAGTGGGTACCGTGTTTTCCAGTTTCCTACTGCAATATTAAGAAGTGAAAGATAGAAGATGAATTCTGTTTTCCTATTGGGTTGTTCAATGTTCCCTTTTTCAGAAATATTGAACTGTCATCCTAATTTGACCAAATAGATAAAACTTCCAAAATGGTCACATAGTAGTCTCAGTTCTAGGGCTGATAGGATAGAAATGAAAATCCAGGACCAAATCCTGAGAGGAACAGTGCAATTCCTGTTTAAGGCTGCAGAGCCTGAAGTTACTCACTAAATGCTCATTGTCTCCTCACAAAACAGGAGCAGGTTGTGAATGGCTTAGTCACAAAGGGGTCCAGAAGAACCTTTATTCTGTGCGGGATGTGCATAATGGCAGGTCACTGTAGTAGTTCCTATTTGCACGGACTATTGATTCTCTCCTCCCTTGGGTGACTTCATCATCATCCAACACATGGAAGGAGAACACAAGATTATAGAACTTTGACTGAGTCATCATACCTGGTTGTCTGCCATTGCAGAAATCACAACATATTGCTCCTTTCAGTAACAGAACAAACTGATCAGCTCCACCTAAAAATTGCAAGCTTTTTTTTTTTCTTTCCCCCCACCCTCAATTTCCTCTGTTGAAAGGCTGTTCCAGAATCTCATGGCCATCATCAACAGGCAACCCTTCATCACCTTATTCTTGTTAGGTTCTCTGCCAAGGTATTTCAGCCTCCTCTTGTAAGATGGACTCGGAAGCCAAAGCAGAGATCTGTGACAGTTAGAAATTATAACTGTATTAATCAGTATATAATTAATAATGGTTAGTTAAATATAACCATACTAAAATAGTTTAAACAACAACAGTATACAAATATTTTGCAAAATTGTGGTGGCATAGTCAGACACAATATAGAAGCATTTTACATAAGTATGTGAACAATGTGACCATCAAGGGGGAAAAGATGCGTGTAGTTGCAAGTAAGAAGCACCCATGTAACAAAAAGTTGGAAGACAAGGAGCAAGCACACGGGCTAGCTGAAGACAACCCCTTTTGGGAGGGGGATAAATAACAGTAAAAATCAGGCAAAAGCAAGGAAAATTGGAGAAGAAAGAAAACAAAGCCATTTCTGTTCCAACTTCTCCCCCAAAAGAGCTCTTGAGCCTGATCACCTTGTAATTGTGCGTACTCACAGCTAATTTGTGTGTACTCACGGCTAAGGGTATAAATGTTGAGAATGAACAGTTTTCCATATGTAGTGAAAATAATTAAAAACTCGTAACAACTGTTAGCGAAAAGCATGTTCTTAGTGAAAGATTTTGGTAAAGTTTTGTTCTAGCATTTAAAACTGGCCTCATTTATTACTCATGGCAAAGTGATCTGTAATGCACTAATATCTATATATTAGTGCAGATATAGGTATATAGATTTTCAGTTGCAATAACTCTTCATTCTTCCCATAATTATAGAAAAGTTTTTGCTTCAGTTGACTTTATCTTTCTATACCACATGTGACAAAAAAGTATTTTCTGCAACTGCCCCTCAGTTTATAGACATAATTTCTAAGACTTATCTCCACCTCCACAAAATTTCAAAGCCCTGAATTTGCTACCTAACAAACTAGATTCCATAATCCATGCCTCCAATTCTCAGTCAGTCTGAGAGGCGGAAAGTTTTGAACATTTTTTTCTCTGTAAGCTATGGTAGGAGCAAAAGAAGAATCGTTCTTTAACTAATAATTAGATGCATGTGTTTGATGCTCTTCTGATAGGGAATCATTGCCTATAGATTCTTGCTCAGTTCTGAGAGCTTGAAACCCTAAATAGGAAGAACTCATCTTTATATAAAAAATATAAAAAACTTTGAAAGATGGCTGAGATGGCTACTAAAGCAAATTGTAAGTTAGCAATTTATTAATGGTTGTTAAACCCAATTAATTAAATAGGTCTAAATAAGCTGTACTCAAACGACTTGTCAAAACACATGGCAATGATGAATGAGCCTGTGAAGATGTGGTCTACTATTCCCAGTGATTTTTTAGTAATATGAAAACCTAGCAGATTTATCAGATGTTTCCTGAAGAAATAAGTTTTATAAAGTCAGGGGATCTGAACATCTGTCTAATGTCTTTTGAAATTGCTAGCAAATTTCTAGCGTTTGGTACAAGAATAGAGATTTCAAAAAATAGGAATTTTCCACAGGCTTTGAGGTGGCTGAATGGAGAAAGGCCTGCAGAAATGAAAGATATATCATGATTTCTAATATTAGAATCAGAAGATCCACGTGGAAATGTGTTATGGATGCATTAATCCATTAGACATGGAGCAATTCAACCACAAAAGTCACAAGAAACCAGGCTTCCTAACTTCTGTAGTTCATATAACGGTTACAGCTGCTATTGATACTTGCAGTTGTGAAAAAATCCTGATTTAGGATTCCTGAAGTGAAACACCCCTGGGCTGTCAGATGGCTGGGCTGTGATTGTGCTATGCGCAGCTGACTGCTGAGAGGTTCCTGAGGGTTGTGCAGCAGGGAGGAGGCTTGCGGGTCTGCTAAGAATGATTGGCAAAAGTGAGAAATTTGTTCTGTTACGCAATATATACATGGCAAGAGAAAGAAGGTTTTTAGAACCTCAGATTGATTGCTCTATGCAGAGGAGTTTCTTGAGCTAGATATGCATTCGAGCGGGGCTGCCTGTCAGCGAGGGCCTTTGGTATCAACCTAAGGTGAGAGACAACCTATGGCTAGCTCTCCAGCGAGCACCAGCTTTCCTGAACACAGGACAGACCATTACCAATTAACATTTCACAAAGCATTAGCTGATCAGAATTGTCAAAATAGCTTTTTTTAATCACTGGACATGATGACATAGATGGTTAACAATATTATTATTTTTAACTAACAGAAAATTTGTGAGGAGAAAGGAGTCCTTTGAGCGGGTTTACAATAGTTACTGGGAATCCACATAGGATACTTGCCAGAGAAACTGTTCTTCATTTGCTAAGAATAGATTTTAAATAGTTAAGTGGTAGGCTTTCTTAAGACGTATGCACCCATGTATTTTGCATGTCAGAAATTAATGGGTGGATTTCAACTTGACTCCCATTAATGTCAAAAAGGATTTTACATCCGTATTTATATGATGGCTGCTCACTCAATATTACTTTGAGTACCTGATTTTACTTTGCTAATTGATAAAAATTATCATTTTGCTAGTTTTGTTCCTAGAATTCTGGTGTTTGATCAAATATTTGCTATTTAGTAATGCATTCCAGTAGTACCGATATTTTCTCCCGTAGGGGAGATACCTGTAGGAGATACCTGTAGCTTCTGTTTGAAGAGCAGACTGATTTCAGGCTGCCTGCAAATCCCACCTAGTCTTGTGATACATGATGTCATGAGCTTTCTGCAATGACCTTGAGCTACATTATTTGCCTGATATCAGCCACATGGCAGCATGACATGGACAGCTGTGATATACAATGACAGCTGGAAAGCGTGCTCGGTCACTAACTGCTGTTGGTAGGTGTGCAACTAGGACTGTCCTGGGAGGCAGCAGAAACCCAGATTTTTCTGTGACTTACCTAAGGTCCCGCCTCACCACAAGGATGGAAGGTGAGATCAGGTTCTAGCATCTGTGGAGATGCTAGAAGTACAGTGGAGAAACACTCTTTTGGATGAAGGAGAACCACCTACTTCTGACTACTTGTGCCTCCAATTTTCTACCCCACCAGCATAATTATTGCTGGCAGATGAAGTTTTGATTTAGGATTACGGATCTCAATTCTGCAAATGCTTATACATGTGTTTAAGAATGCAGATAGTTCCATTGTGGTTTATGAAACTAGCCATGTGCTTGGAGTTATGCATGTGCATAAACGTCAGGATTGCTGCCTAAGGACATAATTTACCAGTAATCTGTAGGAAAAAGAAATATCTTCTATAGAGGGCAGATATTTCTTTCAGAAATGTCTACATGGGACATTGTTTTTACAATTCTTTTTAGATGAGTTACTTTCTAAGAATCCTGGTTCGTGGGATTTTCTTTTGAATGTTTTATGGATATATCTTCCTTTTTTATTGAGGTATTTTCTGGCAGGAATTTTAAAGTAGTTTTCAAAAGCTAGTCAGATCCAGCTTCTTCTCTTTAGAGCAGGCGCGGGTGGGCCTGGTTCCTTTAGATCTGCAAACTGGGGAATCTACAGGCAGGTCAGATCTCAGGAGAGGAGTTTGTCATATGGAAATGTTTAACGGTCCAGCTTACATTCTGTATAGTCTCTCTTTTATCTTTTCAGGGTTTGAACATGATCTTTTCAAAGCCAGATAACCCAGAAAAATCCTCACGACTGCTTTGCTCACTCCCCGATTCCTATAATCACAGTCCAGGAGGAATAGGTTACTATGACAATCTCATTGCAGTAGTTTTGTAAAGTGTTTTTTGAATTTTTTTCAAGTCCCTCTCAGTGCTGAAGTCCTTTTCTGTTCTGCAAAATGATACTTTCTGTCATTTTACTTATGCTACGATCAAGAAACAAAGGAACTAGAAAAATATTTTGCTATATGAACAAGCATTGCCTCTCAGTATGTGTGTAGGCAGAGGAACGTGGTCAGACACACCCATTTAGAGAAACTCTTCAGCTACGTGTCCAGCTGTACGCCGCTGAAATATCTTTAGACAACATTTGTTTGTTCCCTAATGTCTAATATAACATGAGGATCATGTTGTTGTTGTGTTACTTTGTTATACTGATAAGATTATCGTCAGGGACTACAAACACTGATCCTCTCTTCTAGTTAACTTGTACTTTTGAAAACATTACGCTTATCAGCAAGTGTCTTCAATAATCATGAGGTAGATGAAAGAGAACCACTAGGCAACAAATACCAGAAGTCGGTGCCGAAACTTTGATGACATCTTAGGTCTATGTCACCAATATTACCTTTTCATATATCTTTGCAAATTACGGTAATGTTATGGTATGTAAGAAGTAAGACCAAGGATAAATTGATGCAATTTAAGGTTTTGGTTTTTGAACTTTTGTATCCTTATATTCATAAGATCATAGAATAATTTGTTGTAAGGTTGTAAAAGTGTCAGAAGGCCTACAGTCCAACGTCTTGATCAAAGCAGGGTAAGCTACAAGGTCAGATCAAGTTTCTCAGGGCTTTATCCACTCTGGTCTTGAAATCCTTCACAGCTGGAGACTGGTCAAACTCTCTGGGCAACCTGTTGCAATGCTTGACTGTCCTCATATCCTGAAAGCCTCATCAAATTCTACAACTCTCTGGGACCAAGATTCCTCTCCCTATCCTCAGCTTCATCCCTAGATTTTTAACCTGACTCTGCCTTAGTTACTGATGTGAGGGTGCAAGTTCTGATCCGGAAAAAATCTTGGGCACCAGTTCATTGAAGGAAATGGAACATCTCTCATGCTTGAACTTATGCATCTGCTTCATGCTTTGCTATCTCAGGGTCTAATCCTGAATGGTAGAGTTGCATGGTGCAGGGAACATATTGCAGATACTGTCTACAGTGATTAATTGTTTTTAAACATTTTACTTGTGAAGGTGGCTGCATTAGTGAGATTGCTACAAGTTTCTCAAGCCAAGGCAAAATTCCAGGTTGAAAGGTGTGGTTACACATTAGCATTAGATTGATGTAAGGAGAGAATATGTCTACATGCAAGTAAACAAAGGACTGTGCAGAGATAACTTGCAATTCCATGTGTATTTTTGAATACATTTTGCAAATAGTTCTCCGGTGATAAATGCTGCTAAGAAGTTAGTGGAGTGTTATCCTGGCAAAACTGTTTCTGGTTCGCAAGACATGCTGTTCAGAGCTCAGATGGTGACTATGTAGTATACCCCTTGTTTCTACCTTGATCATAATCAAGTCAAAGTGACATTCTAAAGTTGGCTCATAGTGAAGACATTTTATTTTGCATACTCATGATTGATTACAGGATGTATAAAATGCAATATATAAACTACAACACAATATAAGTGTTTGGAAACAGTACAACATATTTTAGTTTATATACTAGATAAATGATCATAAAACCTTTGAAAAAGGATGGTAGGATAGAGAATTGATTTTAAAGTCACATGGATAGAATCAGATACAAGATTATGTTGAATTATATATTATAATGTTAAGATTATAATAAAGGCTGGATTCTAACAGCGGAGAGTGATTGTAACACTTACAGAGACCTCAGCATCACTGATGAAGAAGCAGACAGAAAGAAGTAAACGACTCATTCTGTCTGGTGACCAACCTTCTGCTGTTGGCAGAATTTTGATATTTGGAAAGATAGTCACTGGCTCTCAGAGACCCTATCTTTCACTATCTTTTTCCAGGCAATAAGAACATTATCAGGATGATCACAGACCCTCTATCCTCTGACTTTTGGTCATCTTTTGCACTTTTTCTTTTGATTTATTTTACCAAGCAACACAGTAACTTTCCAGAAATGCTATTTTTGCTGTAACACCACAGCAAACTGCCACTAAGCTTAGCCAGATACCTGCTAAGGATAAAATGGAGGTGGAAACCACCATTTGTACCAAGCCCAGATAACTTATAAGGTAAGTAGGGGAGCTGGAATCTGGGTATCTGGTAGATACAGGGAGATCAAGGCATGTGGGAAAAAGGGCCGGAAACATATGGGGTGCAGAGACCACATGGGGAGTGGGAGAGCTGGCAGGACAGCTGGTCCCCAGATGATGTTGAGATCAAATGACTGAGTACTTCAGCATGGCTAAAATAGTTAGGAAGTGTGGAGATGGAACTCTCCCTCATGCACAAGGATGTGCGTGTATTGCTGCTCTAAGGAAGTCTCCTTCCCTGAGCATGAGTATCAGAAGAAACCCAAAGTCATTGAGATGGTTTCCCCATAAAGATCAGGATTTCCTCAACCAACCTATAAAAGTCTCTGAAATCTCCTAATCCTTGGAGAAACCATGCAGTTTACAGGCTATGAACCTGTAGCTCATATTGGATTTATTCACCCCAGCAAAACAAGTTTATCTGGTGTATCTGTTACATCACTGAAGACACACAATGATTACTGCACTCTAGTAAGCCAGTGACATTCTCAGGGACTTTGCAGAAGCTGTGCACTAATTGGTAATGCTGCTGCTACTTCATTTCTCTTGCTCTGGTTTGTGACCTGTGCCTTTGATGTTCACGGTGAATATGATTGCTTGTGTATGCTTACTTATACTATAATAACATCTTTATTATGTTACAGAGGCAACAGAGGAGGTTCAGTCGCGAGCTATTTTGTTTCAGCCCATGGTGGCTTATACAGTTTGTTGCTTTTAACAAAAACTGCGGCAGCTTGTTTAGGCTTAAATATTGCCTAGCTCTGCTTGTTTTTTTCAAAGGAAAACTTAGTCAGAAGTTCCGAAGAGAAAATCGCACTCTACATGAGGCAGAGATCTCACTTTCCTCCTCTTCCTAGTATGCTCTTTTAAAATCTGCTGTTAATATTTGGGACCATAAGAATAATTCCCGTACCAAATGTACCCAGTGAAAAAGATAAAGTAAATAGATATTGCTGATAAGGGAAAACCAGATCTCACACAAAGTGATCAAGCTGGAGAATTGCCTCTCAAGCGTATAATAGATGACCCTTTGTTCTGTCTTAAACTCACTATTATTAGTCAGCTAATGCTTTGTAGGGATCATAGTTGCTGGAAATGGGCATTTCAGAAAGATCTGAAATCACATTGTAGGTTAGGTGTCCCTCTAAGCGTCTACAGACTGTGAAATTAAGGCCCAGAGGGGAAGCGGCTTTCCCAAGATCACATGGCAACTTAGAGAAAACTAGGGAGAGATCACAAGACATCTGGACTGCTTTGTTAGGGGCCTATCCACTGGCTCATGCTGTTTCCTCCAGGAAGCCTGTCTCATGCAAATCTTAGCTGCTCCATATCCAGGCCTGTGCTGGTTAAGTGCGTCTCAGCAAACCTCATGTTTGCATGTTCCCAAACCTACCCTTACTCCCCACCAGCCTTTCTCTCCATCCAAGAAGCAAAGTCTAATGCAAAGCTGTAATTCACACACCTCCAAGTGTCGATAAAGCACTTCCAGTTACTCACCTGTGGATAGAGACTATGTGTTAAAATTTCATCTACAAAAGGAATCAGAAACATAGATTTCACCAGAGAAGAAGGAGCTGGAAAGAAAACAGTTAGGTAAATTCAAGTATGAAAGCCTCTGCCTTACTGCTATAAAAATATTGCCAGTGGGATGATGAGATCAGCCTGGGCACAGCTGTCATTGTCTTTAAAAACCAGCTAGTAAAGCACGTCTGTTTTCACCTTGCTGCATTTGCTATAAAAAAATACTTTAAATTGTGCTCTTGAAGCGAGAGCAATGGGTGGATGTGTTCTTACCTAAAGAGAAAACAGGATCTGTAATAAGAAGGTTATGAACAAATCATTTTTATTCCATTATTTTTAGCCTCATTAGTGAAGGTGATTTCATGCTCTAACAATATTCATTCTAGTATCTTCACTTCACAGTTCATAACACCCAGGTGACTACTCTATGCAGGAAGATTTCACATGCTATCCAGTTACAGCATATTTATTTGCCCTCTTGAAACCATGTACTCAGTTGGCGGGATTCAACTCCCCCAGGAGAAGATGTTCCTGACCAACCGACATAGACAGGGCTTAGTCTGCAGGGAGGGTTGAATTTCCTTAGCATGACAATGGCCCGGGTTTTATTGGCACAGACGGTTTGTGTCAAGCATGTGAACATATGTTCCTGAGGTCTGCAGGAGGAGCAGCTACAGATCTCTTAATACCCAGCTTGGGTTTTACGTAGGCCTGCTTCTCTGGCTCGGGAATGATTCACTATGTGCCTGAGTTTACCGCGGGCTACCTGCTCTGGAGAGCTGGTAACCTGGCTGATTATGCACTGAAATGTTTGCCAATAGCTTCATACTCCATGGTTTAATGTTTCTGATTTACAGTGAGTTTAAAATTTCAAATAAAGTGCCCCGAAACGCTCTAAACTTAGAAAAGAAAGAAAAGGTATCTGTTTTCAGTACAATACGCAGGTCCAATTACTTCCACCTGACTCCTAGTTTGATTTCAGCCCAAACAAATCTTACATTTTTGGCCAAACCCAATAAAACATCTGAACATCTAAAGACAGAAATCAAAATACCTAACATTAGGAACCAGCTTTCTGGGTTAAAATTAAAGCCAGGCTCCCAAATAAGTAAACAGACTTCTCAGGATGGATGACAGTTGAAAACACAAAGAAACAGTGTGCCTGAAATCCCGCTCCAATCAGCCCTAAAGGACACAGAGACCATCATCTGCTCAGGATCTGCAGCCTGAAACCATCTGAGTGACCAAAGTTGGGATTCATTTATCGTAACTTGGATATCTAAAAGTAAGATAGACATCTAAGTCTAAACCAGTAATTCTGGGCTCCTCTTGTAGTTAATGGAAAGAAAGAGACACCTTCAGAATACTATTCATCTCCTGCTGAGAGAGCTCTGGAAACAGGCTGAATGAATCGCACTTAATTGGTGTTTCGTACTATTTTCTTGTTCTCTCTCTTGGAGCAAAAAAGCAATTGTCAGGGCTAGAACAGTGGATTCAGAGAGACTTGGCTCACACACACTTCAGTGTACTCATTGCCGAAGGCAGCACTCAAAGAACAAGAGATTTTTGTCTGATAGGCTTGACCCCTATGAAATGGAAGAATGATAATTTATTTCCCTTTAGGTTGAGAGAGAGATGTTCATGATATGAGGCTGTAATGTGTACAAAAAACTAACACCAGTCAGTGAAGGACAGAAGACCAAGTCCATGATCTGATATAACTTCTCTCAGAAAATAGTTACTCCAGTTTTTGAACACTCAGATGAGATGGGCAAGGGGAAAAGATGTGGCAAATCCATGGGTATCCTGTATGATATGTGATTTGTCAAAAGTCGATCTCATTTTATCTCCATTCTGCTTTTTCACATCCTACCTCCACGAACCTTTAGACATTGGAGTAACTTTGGGCTCATGAGATATCCTGACTCAGAGAAGCTGTCCTCACTTATGATTTCTGATCACAGGTGTAATCTTTCCAGGGTTCAGACTTTGGGAAATTTAATCTAAAAAAAAAAGCTTAAATTCCCTAAAATCTTCTGGAAGCATTCGATGACATGCTGATTGAAGTTGAATAACTCTGTAAAAAGACATACAGCAGAGGTGTATGATTGGGAGACTCGTTGGAATGATTTTATGCAATTTTGCTGAAGAATATAAAAATTCTGCAATTGGCTTACGGGGAAGAGGATCAGAGCTTTTTTTTTTACAGCAGAAATAATAAGGCCATTTACATATATAGGCTAATGCATCCATGTTTCCTCCTAAAGTTTCCCATTGTCTTACACCCTATTTTCTGCGATTTAATTTTCAAAATGTTATAAATAAACCTCCTGATTTTGTGTATTTTTTCTTAGGAACAGCCTTTGTCTTGCGCTCCAAAAGCCTTCAAAAGTATATTTAGGGCTGTCATGAGAGAGTTAATAAAAGCTTTAAATTTAAAGATGTAGGAGACAGACGAGATTTAAGCTGGCACTTGATTACTGTAGCATTTTCCTACAGATGAATGGACTCTTCCGGGGTGAGGATAAATATTCTTGAATTTTTCTGAGAGGTATTTGAATTATTGATATTTTCCATGAAAACACAGGGCTGTGCAATAAGGGCAAATAGTTTTACCAGCCTTGAAATAATGCCAGCTAATACAGCTTATTTCTAGTTAATTGGAAGCAACAACAACAAATCTGTTAAAATATTTCATTGTAGATAGTGTGGCAGTTATAAGAATATTTCTTTCCTCAGACCTTCACCGCTGATGATTTGTGCTCGTGACTTAACAATATTGTTGAAAGAGACTATTTGTTTGACACTTGCATGTCTAGAAAGTCTGGCCACTGTGCACTTGCTGAGACTAAGAGAGACTTCTCATTAAATTCTACTGGATATATTAGACACATATCCAATAGAAAAGTTTTGGGATTTAGTGCACAGATATAACCATAAGGAGATATTTTTGTTTCTGTTGCTATCTTAAGTGATTAAATAATAATTATATTAGCAAAACAAAAAAGAATTATTTTTTTTAAGAAAGATAAGTAATATGATCCTTTAATACTAAAAAAAATACACAAAATGTGTTTTAGTAATTCCTGAAAAAAAAAAAACCCAGAAGACAAAGCCAACAAATATTGTTGCTGGACTACTAATATAATTTTGTAGCATTTGAAAAACTGTCAGAGTTCTTTCTGTTTTGTCCTTTTTTTCAAAGCATCCTAATGCCATTTGGCAAGTTTGATATTTCATTTGAAGGGAAAATAATAAAGTGTTTTCTTTGTATTGATTGAAGAAATACAGTGCTTATTTTTTGCTTGGTTTTCTAGTAGTTATTCAATAGGTTAAAGGGCAATACCATCTGTTTCCTAACAGGACATTTTGTGTAAGATTTGCAAGTCCTACAGGTACCTTTAAGCATGGATAAATATGCACTCATGGTTTCAGCTGGATAGTTTTTCACCACCAAAGGATGATTATGTTGTGTGCCTTGAGACATAGGCTATAATATATTTCCTGTCCCTTTATTGCATTTTGGAATCATAAACAATGACTGTTTGGCTCAAAGCCATTTATTCAGCCCAAAAAGACATTATTTGCACAACAAAAATCAATAAAAATGTTACTAGGTCTGGCTGGATACTTTGCTTAACTGTGATATTTGTCTGTCACTGATGGCATGCCATCTCTCGTAGGAGACTGGGGCCAAAACAGAGCTATTGATCCAGTCACCAGTGATGGATACTGGCATTTGGAACAGGCTGCTGCAGAGAATCTCGATTAAAAAAAATATTTCTATGTTTTGCCTGCAGCAGCGTCAAGATAACCTGAATGAGGAGATTTTCTCTTTTATATCGGGTTTCTCCTCTTGTGGTTGTTAAATGCTCTGGACCAAAGTTCATTATTGAAAGAATTAAGTCAATCTATGTTTAGCCAAAGGCTTTGACATCGTATCAAGCTCTCCTGATTTAGACACAAGCTAGTTGTCCTTTTCATCACCTTAAAAGCGTAGGGGAAGTGTTTTATACACACCAGTGATAGAAGTGATATGCTGGGGTGTGCTTACACTTTTTTTCTATTGTAAAACATCAAATTATGTCTAAGAAAAACAAGACAAAAACTGATTCTCACACATTGTTATATAAACACTGACCTATCCTTTGAGGCACTGAGTACTCTCTGCTCTTGCTTTATCAAAAGTTTAAGGTACTCAACACTTCGAAACTCACAGTGTTAAGCCCTAGGTTAGCTAATTATGAAACGTCGCTGCAGCTGCTTAAGAAAATATATTGCCGCTGAAATATAGGAAAGTTTTAGCGTGTTATCATTGAACAGTATTTAAAAAGGCTACCTGATATTTTCAAATGCATTTTAATATTTTAAAATCAGTTTTCATTCAGCAAACTAACAGATTTTAAGAAGTGTAATATTTTATGATAGAAATAAGAGAAAAAAGCAGTGTCTTAAATCAGTCTCTTAGAAACATCTTCAAATTAAACGTGTTCACATTCTTCTTGTTTATTCGTTTTTTCTCTCAGAGATCAGAACTTTCACAGAAAGTACGGTCATTCAAATATTCCAAGAGTGACTGAAAGTAGGTACACTTCCTAGAAATAATACCATCATTCACAGCATTGAGGGGGATTTAGGAGTAACAGATCACTTACTCAAGTCAGCTGTTTTATATGTTATGACTTCAGTTCTGAATAAATTACAGGCATCAGAGTAGCCACTTTGATTTTGACAGAACTATTTGAACTGCGTGAAATCAAGCACACATGAAAGTCTCCTTAGGATCATGGTCATTAGAATGGTGGCCAAAGACATGTAGGCAATGTAATTTTCAAAGCACTGAGTGCATTTTGAAAGCCTTACCCTTCCATCATGTATGTAATTAAGAAAATGAAGTCTTTAGAGTAAACTAAATTCCTACTTAATATCAAAGGTGTAGCCACCACTATCATTCCAACAACTGTAACATGAGAATCCTCTTGATGGTTAGAGTGGCTACCAAAGTAGCTAACTTTGGTTGTTTTGGAAGCAGTTGATAGCAGCTATGTGTTTTTTTTAAATTTCTTTTAATGATAGCTCTCAGTCAGAAGATGAAATACTGAGAAGAAGTATACAAACCTATACAACTGCAAACTTGTAATTTTCAACCAAGAGTATATGGAAGAGAAAGTCATAAGTAATACCATGTTTGAAATTCATTCTTCATGTGTAGTGTGAATCACGAATTTGTAACCGAAGATCTCGTATGCCAACCTGATGAGAGAAATAACGAGAGTGTATTGGCAACTGGGTATATCTAAACAGGAGAAAGGATACTGTTTTGCAGAAAGAAAAGGCTCGGAGCACTTCCAATGAAGGAAGTTAAAGTAATGACCACTACATTATGCCTCGTGTAAGTTACAAGATATATTTTATAATCAATATTAGTTCTAAATAAGTAATATGATAACTGCTGAAGGAATATTTTCTTTGTCTTTGCAATGTGCTTAAAGGTGAAACATCTAAACCTTCATACTTGCGTTTATTATTGCAGGTTATCATTTGGTCTGTCTTTTTAGGTTGTTAGAAACTCTGAGAGAAATTACACTTATCATCCAAGTAGGGGGGAGATGGAAAAAGACTAAAAAAGTGGTCATGCAGTGACTCTTGACCTGCATTACATCGTTTGTACTCAGACATGGCTGCTGAGGGCACATTTTATGAAGTGCAGATTGCATTATGACTTGCTGTATAGGTTTCCCTTCCATGCATTCTCAAAAGAAGCAGCATCAAAAAAGAGCTGATACACAACTGGTATTCTATGACATCATCCATCTCCCTTACCACCTAAACTCACTTGCTATCATACTGTCACAAATAATAAAAATGAAAATCTGACTCTTAATTAGCATAATTTTAGAAATTATAAACATTTCTCTTCCACATCAGAGAACCTTCTCTAGATGCATACAGGGCTCTTACCACATTGAGTGCTTCATAATTTAATGAAAAAGAACAACAGTAAATTTCTTCTCTTTATTTTCTCTCTGAAGAAGCAGTTTGAAGGCAGTAATTTATTTATCTTTTCTGTTTCAGAAGCATAATTATTAATAATATTATTAATGTCAGCAATAATATGCTACAGTTGTTGCTTCTTTGTCTCCTGATATTTTTGTATAGTACTACAATGCAGTTACAGTAAAACAGTCTATATCATCCGAAGACCTGACCCATTTCGAAGAGGGGAAATCTGGCTTGAATGAAAACTTCAGGCATAAACATGAAGTGTGTTGGGAATGCACTTCATGCTTGCCATCCTGCTAGAATTTTTAAAGTACACCTCATACTTTGAAAATTAGATTGTACGCGTTCTGCTAGCCGCCATTTTGACAGGCTTTCCAGGACTGAAATCTTAGAGGAAATTGCAATTGTTGGCAATCACAGTGCTAGGATATATTCATTCTTTCTTAGATGAAAACTAAAAATGACTAGCATTAAGTTTCTATGCTTTAACCATAATAAATTATATGTATTTGCGAGCTTAGAATGAAATGTATTCCGTGTTCACTTATATCAATAATAAAAAACCGTATCAATTATGAATATGACACTATAGATGTCTACCCATATGTTTTTACATTAGTTGTCTGTGGAAATATCCTATTATTATTCAGATTTTTTTTCCTTTTAGGATTGTGTCGTAACTGTGAAGACTAATGTAAAAATCATGTACATTAACTGAGTTCAGTTCTTCAAATGGAAATCTATTCCAGCATAATAAGGCAGGTGAATTAGCCTTATCTGAACTAAAATGTTCAGTGAACTGAAATTCCTCTTGTAAAGGAATGAGACTGTTGATGCCATATGATTTTTCTAAGGTACAGCTGTGCTTTCAGTGGCAGGAGAATTGTTTTGCAAAAAAGAACACTATGACAAACATGAGAAAGAGGGTGAAATCTCTAACAAACTTTACAGAAATGTATTAAATATTTTTAAGTTATTCTCATCAAGTAGTTGAAATACTTTAAGCAGGTGTTACATACAGATTATGCTTAAGGAATCTAAATAGGGATTGTAGCACATGGTAAAGATTTATTAAATACTTTTCTAGTCCAAAATCAATGCCATCGATTGTCATTAAAGCGGCAAGCTAAAAACAATGAAGTGGTTTCTAATTTTCAGGCTCCTGCTGGAGTCTGCTCTATCTCTTCCTTTTCCCAGTTAAGAGCATCATTAAATGGTAAGAGCAAACAGCATATTGAGAGGCCAAGTGTTTTATTAATTCATCATCAGAATTATCTCAGCACATTAATATTAATAGCCTCAAATTGGATTTCATTTAGGAGGTGAAATAAATATGCTGATAGTAAAAGCCTACATAGCCAATGAATCTTTTGAAATGGCACTTACAAAGAGCAATACCCAAAACAGATTTGATAAGTCATGCTGACTTCCTTTAGCATAGGGGCACCTTCCAGGTAAAATTTCATTCTGGTCTGGAACTCACTGAAATTTTAACTTCTAAAAAAGACTTCCTTTCTCTTTTGAAAGCTTGTTGCTTAAATGACTGAGATAAACATGGACACATATCCGTCCCTTTATCTGATGACTTTTTCATTCCCTTTGTTGACCGTAGTAGACAGTCCGCCCTAAACCCTCTGTTTTGGTTTTCATAATAGTGTGTGACTGAATATCTAAGAGTATTATTTTTTGTTTATGTGTGCTGTGACTCACAGCTAGTGTATATTCTTCTGTCTGTTTCATTATTAAATTCTCTAGACCCATAGAGTCATAGACTTTGTGGCTGTTTGCAGGGAGAAGCACTATTCCCAAGTAAGTGCCGAAGAACATGAAATGTCCCCCATTTGCAAGGATACCACATGAGGAGGAGATGAGGGGAAGAGTAGAAATGAAGCTGTGGCTGTGTATAGACTTCACTAAAGGCACCGTAAACACTTCCTTATCTGGTGAGTCAGTGGTGATAGCACAGGCCTTCCCTCTCCCCTCCCTCCTCCAGTATACCAGGCTGTTTCTATACTTTCCTGTTACCAATGCTAATCTGTTGGCTAATGCCAATGCTCCTATGCTAAACTGGAAAAAATGGCCACTTAGGAGGAAAATGGTGTCTCTTTTTTTTTTTTTTCCTTAAATAAGGTGCCACAGCTGCATTCTGACATCTTACCTAATATAGCTTTTTTGCAGGAATGCCAGATTCACCCACATTTAGATTATACAGACAACTCCACAGCCACGTTCACTGCTCAGGTATTTCCTACTGTTTGTGGCTTCAGGGGCACACTTACACTTGTTGAGGACCATTATCACATGGACATGACCCAGTCACAGTGCCATTCAGTCATTCGAGGAGCCTGCCCTGGGAGCCCAAAGCAGCCAGAAGGCTTCTTGACTTCTGGATGCTTCTTATTGCTAGCAAGGAGACACAGATTAGTCAGGCACAGCATATGCCTGGGAGTCTAGTTACTGGAACCATTGGATATTGAAAGACTAGTTTAATTTTTCTATTCCACACTGCTTCTCAAGAGAAGCCTTAAAACAAAATTGCACCACAGAAAATATAATGATGCACAGAAAACTGAAGTCATGTTCTGAGCCAAAGTAAAGAATCCATTCACTGCAGTGAGTCCTCAACTTTCTAACCAGCATTTGGGGAGTGTAGAGTCACCTCTGCAGAAATGTGGGAGACCTTGAACATGGGCTGGAACTTGCTAATGTGTCCATCCACCGGTGTATATCTCTGTCTGTATGGAGGAAAGGGACAGGGAATACCTTCTCACTTATCCACCATGTACCTTATGTGAGCAGACGTGGAGAACACAGGCAGGGCAGTCACCAGCTCCTCCTCCCCACAGCCATAACATGACAGCAGGATTGTGACACCGAGTGAAAGTGTTAGGGCTTGGGCTTGCCTTTGCCTTGGCAAGTGAAGCAACTAAAGCAAACTGGAGAATGTGGCTCAATTAATGTGTTTCTATCCAAGACTCTTCCAGTTCTCTGTGGTAGTTGGACTTCATAAAAATCTAAACACAAAGTAAATATGCTATTTTGATGTTTTTATATTGTTCAAATGTATTTCATTTAAATAGTTCAGAGGAGAAAAGCAAGTGACCAGAAGAGAGCAAAACTAGCCACATATTTTGACTTCTCCCAGGCAAACGATGGTAAACCTGTCCTGAATAGGAGCATCACGATCAGGAGAAATGCCTTAGAATCATAGAATCATAGAATGGTTTAAGTTGGAAGGGACCTTAAAGATCATCTAGTTCCCACCCCCTCACCATGGGCAAGGACACGTGCCACTAGACCAGGTTGCTCAAAGCCAGCCTGGCCTTGAACACCTCCAGGGCCTCCACAACATCTCTGGGCAACCTGTTCCAGTGCCTCACCACCCTCAGAGTGAAAAATTTCTTCCTGAGATCTAATCTAAATCTACCATCTTCCAGTTTGAAGCCATTACCCCTCGTCTTATCACTACACGCCCTTGTCAAAAGTCCCTCTCCAGCTTTCTTGTGGGCCTCCTTCAAATACTGGAAGGCTGCTCTAAGGTCTCCCCAGAGCCTTCTTTTCTCCAGGCTGAACAACACCAACTCTCAGCCTGTCCTCATAGCAGAGGTGCTCTAACCCTCTGATCATCTTCGTGGCTCTCCTCTGGACTCGCTCCAACAGGTCCGTGTCCTTCTTATGTTGGGGGTTCCAGAGCTGGACACAGGGCTCCAGAGCTGGACACAGTATTCCAGGTGGGATCTCACCAGAGCCGAGTAGAGGGGCAGAATCACCGCCCTCAACCTGCTGGCCACGCTTCTTTTGATGCAGCCCAGGATGCAGTTGACCTTCTGGGCTGTGAGCACACATAGCTGGGTTATGTTGAGCTTCTCATCTACCAACACTCCCAAGTCCCTCTCCTCAGGGCTGCTCTCGATCCACTCTCTGCCCTGCCTGTATTTGTGCCTTTGAATATTCTGCCTTCATCTTGCAAGCTCCTCTACCATAATGGCCATGCATGAAGACTGAGGTGTAACTGAATGGATTTTGGCACTGCTGAGCAGTGGAGAGGCAGCTCTGGCAGCTACAAAGTGCCCATGACACGGCGTGGCTGCCTAGCCACCTTTTAGCTAAACTAACAGAAAGAATAGCTCACGCAAAGTTTTGTCCTCTGCTTAATTACTTACATGGATCAACCTCCTGTGGCTGAAGGTACTGGCTGTTCCTCCAAACAAACAAGAGAGAAGCATGAAGATTTGTTGGTGCTTGCGGCACAGCTGCTGGTAAGAAACACTCTGCATTTTGAATTGGCCTGAAGTCTGAATCTCTCGTTTCAAACAGCCCAGCTTTACATGTTGTATAAGCATTTTGTTGGGAGCTTAGTTCAACAGTCTGCTACAGTCTACATGAGAAAATGGAACGGTTGTTTCCATGCATGATAAAATCCATGTTAAACAAGAATGAAGAGGCTCCTGTGGGGGACTTTTTTTCCCCTCCTCTCTTTTGCTACCAGAAATGTACAAGGAGACTCTTGTGGTTGTGGCTGTGGACTGAGAATTACAACATGATTTCCTGGCACTGCCACAGATTTGTTGTCTGCTCACTTAATTTGTCCATGTTTTGGATCCCAACTGACCTCACAGAAGGATTCTTTCTTTAATGCAACCACAATGAAGATGCTTTCTTTAATGTTTGTGAGGGGCTTAGAGTGCCTGGTGAACAGAGCCATGCAAAGCCCTTGAGATGCTGAGATTATATAAGTTTTATGTAAGTTGTCCTTGTCACCTCGGAATATCTGGGCTCTTCCCCACCAGTGAACAAGACTTGCAGCCTACAGACTTTCAGAAGCGATAATGAAATTGTGGATTCGAAGCATTTATCTGCCAGTCTGTGTTGGCATAAGCCTCAAACATTGTTCTCAAGCTAGCGCTCCTGAAATTTATTATGAACTAAAGAAGTTCCCAACAGCCTGCCGCTATTACTGGAGAAAGAATGTACAACAGGGACTGCCATTTAGGCCACCATTTGGAACGGCATTTAGGAGCTGCTGCCTGGAGTTGATGTCCAGAATAATGAGGCTGACATTCAGAGGACCCACCCAGCAAGCAGAGACAGAAGCAATCTAATTGTTACTGCTTTTTTTCAGACTTCCCTCCCCCCCTATCTTTTCCTGGCTTTCCCCCAAAATAAATTACTCTAATTGTAGCAAAAGTCTGGAATGGAGAAGAGTTATTCTGTTTAGTTTGTGAACTGGTATTTTCAAGTTTCCTTAATGACTAATATAATGGAGAGGTTATTATCAAAATATGTTGGGTTCAGAGTATATTAAAGCTCTCTTAGGACCCAGTTTAGTGTCTGTTACAGTTCAGCCAAACCAAACACAGCATGTTCAAGTTGCTTCTTACTTTTTTGGTGGCCGTTTCCCATAGCACAACAGGGAACCATATACCCGGTAAGACTGTATTGACAGTCTTCCTTGTTGCTGGTCAGAGCAACAGCAAAACATCCATATGTCACACTAGGAAAATCAAAAGGCTCCTTTTTGTCTGTTCATCACTCCTCTTTTGAGGCAGGCAGTGAGTGACCAGTTATTTATGAAGCCATACATATCACTGGCTATGTCTTGTCCTCTCTTCTGTCACGTGAGCTCTTATGTTGTACAGCAGTTTTCTTCTCCCTTCCTTTCCTCATTTCTTCGCCGTGGTGGTGCAACACCTCCACAGTTATGAGGCAAGTCCATGATAATGTTTATGCAAAACGTAATACTTCTGGGAAGTTTCTCGGGGCTGCCATTTTTCATCTTTATGCAAACAGCTTTACTTGTACCCTTAATATAAAATAATAAGTTTCTGCCCCTCCTCATTCTTCACAAAAAGTTGTGCATCTTTTCCACATTTTTTTAAATTGAAAATTCAATGCCTATTACCAGAGAAGATTTTTTGAACAATGAGAACATTAACATGACTACAGCTTCATAAATGCTATGGAAAATAAACCTGATTGACAGAGGAAGTGATTCTCATTCAGATAATTTAGAAGATTTTTGAACAATGTTTGCTTGTATGAACACCTATTTAAAATGAAGAGTAAAGATAAAAGTTTCCCTCTGAAACACCCACAATTTAGAGCTCTAGTAGTGGCCTTCCACCTGAGATGGATGTTGACATTTCACTGTAAGATAAGAGTCCTTGCCTAGTTTACTGATGCTGATGCAGACAGGGCTAAACTTTTCTGCAGACAACTTTTGGTTTGAGGGACAAGACCCTGAATCTCACACACGGGTCCACACTTGGTCATATTCATTGTGGTTCTCATTCACATATTGAAAGTTTGATATATTTTGGCAACCAAGCAGACATTTATGACCTAGATATTGGTCAGGCTGGCTACTCCAGGCTCAGTTTGACTCACATTTCTGTTGAGGTTCCCAGATTTCCTTGCAGACTTGTATAGTCTGCAGAGAAATTTATTTCAGCCATATGCTCCTGGTGGTAGAACTTAACTAAATAGGTGTACACTTGTTCTGCCATAATCAAAACTTTTTCAGGCCATGCAGATTCATGTTAAAAGAAAACAGGAGAACTAAACCTGATCTGAACTGGAAAATTATCAATTGGTGTGAGGGAATTAAAAATCACATTTTCTGTCAAATATCTGTAAAATAGCTCTGATTAAATAGATAAACAAGCAAACACCAAAAAAAGAGAATTGTATAAGGAGCTATTGTAAAAATGGATAAGTTACTTGACTGTAAAACTGCTCACTATGGCAGAGAATGTCCAGTATCATCGATGAAAAAAATGAAAAATCTTTTTCTTCTTTTTGATATTTTATCTTTGTCTGTTGGAGCATTGCTACTGAGTTACAAATATCTTCATTTATGTACAGCGAATGTCTGTGTTAGTGTTCCAAAAACAGTCTGTACCTGAAATTTCATTCAGAACAGAGATGGACCAGGAAGGATCAACATCGATTGAGAGACAGCAGTGAAAAAGAAAGAAAAAAATGGTCATATTCTAATATGAAAGGAAGCTGATAATGGACTATCTAAAGAGGTTTTATGAGTGTTTAAATATTTTTATTGATGAACTGGATGAAGGGCTGGAAGGGCTTTGCTGAATTGCTCAAGATTGCTTGTGTCTTACAGTAAGTCCATAGCAATCTAGCAAAGCTAAGAGAAATGTTGCCAATGAACAAGACAATGTACCCTGTTCTTCCAGCTGATTCTGTTCTGAAAGCGTTTTTTAATTGAACGCACTACAATCGTTCAAGAAAAATCTCTAGATCTTAGCAGCTCAGTGAACATGTCTCAGTGCAGTTCAGTACAGTCACAGCCAAATAAAACAAAGAACATATTTAGTTATTTTAAGTAAAGGATATATAACACTTCAAACATTAGGCTTGCAAGAATACATATGTGCATATATGTGTATAAACACATATTTTTTTATGTATATATTGCACGTGTATGCAGCTTGAATTACAAGTATATAGAGTTATGAAATGTATCAATATTACCAGTGTTTGCTTTTATTTTGGTGACCACATGGAGTCTAACAGATGTTTTTAAATATCATCTTTAGTCAATGTACATTCCAGGCCTCCCCTTCATCATTCAAAAAACCATACGAGAACTTAATCTCTAATGGTTAGAAATGTTCTTTTCATTTACTGGGAAGATATATCCGTGACTAATTTTTACATTCTTTTGACCTTGTACAAGCATATTTAGTTTTGACAGTCCTTGTCTTTCCTTGTCTAACAAGTAAATGTATTTATAGGAAACAATCATGTTGTGCCCCAACTTTTGTTTCACTAGTTTCTTCTAAGATTTGTTCTCTAAAACCCCTTATCATCTGAGCAGGCTGGTTTTGCAGTGAAATTACCATTCTAAACATAGCCAATCAGAAGTGATTCCAATATTCTAATTAAGTCTTAGTAAAGACTTGTACAATAGAATTAATATTTCCTTGTCTTTATTTAAAATATTCCACCTGCTGCATCCTGGAATTAAATTGTTTATGGCTACAAAGCATTTAGATTGCTTTTTCATCAACAGTTGTGTCCAGTTCCCTTTTCATTTTGTTAGTGAGACCCCAATCTTTAGCAAAGTTTCTTCTAATTTGTTCACAGAACTTGTGATTTTGCACTTTGTCTTACTAAGACGGTTAATAATATTCTCCAATTCTTGCTGCAGAATTCTTGGTTTTTCTAAATATGGGCAATGGGCTGCAACTGTGATATCTGGACGTTTCATAAGAATACACCTTGTCCTTTCATTGAGGTGATTTGTGATCATATTAGCCGTCACTGCTAGATGGAGGATAAAGTTTTAGGCATCACTAGTGGAATCCACTGTCACAATTTTTACACACCTAAGAAATGTACGCTCAAATTGACAAGAATAACTGATGAGGAAGAAATAAAGGTATATATAGTGATTGGCAGGGCAAACATGAAACAATGCAAAACTCTTGTGCCAAAACATTTATAATGATGCATTCACAAAACTCAATGAGAAGAAAGCAAGGCCAAAGGAAAAGCAAAAATATTTTGATCATTTTTACTATTCTATCATGCAAAGTACAGAAAGAGATCTCTTTCATTGAGATGCAGATATAAACAAAATGCGAGAAAGGTTCCATATGTTGGAAGAAGAACAAGATTTGAATTTCAGCAGAAGATGCCTATTTAGAGACTTTTACTATCCATATGACCATTGAAGGAGAGGAGGAAACTGATGATTCGGGTAGAGTCGTGGCACCCTATAAACATTCAGCTCAACACAGGCATTATAACATAAACACTTTCTGCTAGAAACAAGGTGGAAAAATGTGTCAAGATTTATCAACAGCAAGGTGATGTGATAGCATCATCTTGTTAACTTACTTAGGAACACAATCTCTGCCACAAATAGATTTAAAACTTTTTCAAGCAGTAGCAACAGTCTGATGTACCCATATTTCTTTAACTGGTTTTATTGAAGAATCCATTGTGATGGATTGGAAGATGGAAGCTGGAAATCAGTAGGAGTAAAAGTTGCCACATGGTGTCTCTTTTTTTTTTTTTTGGGGGGGCGGGGAAATGGAAGTGGAGAGGGGTGCAGAAGTCATTTATTCATTGTTTCTTAACTGGTTTAATCTTTTAAGTGTTTCCTTGCTACCATACTAAAAATTACAAATGGTGGCTTTATCTTTCTCTGGAAGCTTCACATTCCTTATAAAGCTAGATACTATTTGAGAGTACGAACTACATGAACACTCAGTGGCAGTATTTCTGTGGTCCTGAAGCTATGTGGCAAAGTGGACAGACAGGGCTCAGGAGAAGTGGCTCCACTGGACATGTGCTGAAACTGTGCAATGTATTTTACCATGTTAGATTTTTTTTTCCCCCTGTCTGCGAAGCAAGACTGAGTCATTTTAAGGTGTTCTGGAACCCAGGCTTGAATCAACACAATGAGATTGTGCATTATGACAAGACATTCCCATTTGGAGCTTTATTAGACCAACAATAATCTCATAAGCAGCAAGGGGAGTTGTCCAGCTTGCAGGGAGTTACCTGCAACAACCTCTTTCTTAAACAGAAGAACAGCAGGTATCTTTCTGTTTGTCTCAGCTCTTCCTTTGTTCTTTAGGCAGTCAATCTCATGAACAATTTATAAAGTAATGGTGTATGATATTAGCCAAATGGTTTACGCAGTCTTAACTCAGATGGTTCTAACTAGTAATCTGAAACCACAATTTTGCATTTTCAGTCTATATACAACAGTAATTCTAGATACAAGTGTGAAAAAAGTACAGATCATTTGAGAATAAAGGAAGATTTCTTAACTTTGCACACTGAAGGGTACGTTACATTTTGGTCATGCTTCCCACTGCACTTAACCTAGGAGCCGCATCCTCAAAAGCTAGTGAACACTGAAGAATTGTCTGAAGTAAAAAAAACCAGCAACAGACAGGTCCACTGAAGCAGAATACTCAAAGAAGATTAATCAGCTGGAATTTGCAATGACTCAATCGTTATACTGAATGTGATCAATGATAACAAAAGAAACATTTAGCCAAAAGGGAAATAAATATCTGTGGTCCTCACAGGAGTCATTTATTGATTGAACTTGATTTGTCAAATGTTTTTGTATCTAGGACTAGAGTCAGGCTGTGAGTAGTAGCAGGCTCAGTGACATAGGGGGATTATGCTACAATGCTGTATTTGTTCTTCTTTACACTTTGATGAAACTTGTCTTTTAGACACTTCATTTCACTTGCTGTCTTAACAACATTTTATACTTAGGTATCTTTGTAGAAGAGCACATATGTACAATATAGAGTCAGCTGTTACAGCTAAGGCTATTCCACATGGATCTTCAGCATATTAATTCTTATTGAAGTCTATAAGATAGAGATTCAGGGTTAAATATATTTAAGTGTTGTCCTGACTACAGATGATTTTAGATTATTCTTTGACTGTTTTCTTATATTAGGACTCACTATGGAGTGCCTTGGACGTGCTGTATGAAAAGTGTGGAAAGGTCTGATCAAGATTTGAATACTTGATATGGGCATGCTGACAAAAGGAGCATACACAATTTAGCAACTATTTTTAAATCACCAGAACTGCTCTCTAGAAAGCATATGTTCTGTTAGGACAATAGCTATTAGGTAATAGATATTATTCTGGAGTACCAAGCTGAAGTAGTATCTGAAACATAGAAGTATGTGTCAGACTTTTTGTAATGAGTATAAAAGGGTACTAGAGATGAAAGAATGTGATGCATCAGTATATGCCTCAGCAGCAGCAATTGGTAATCATTTGAAATGGAAAATCTCTTAGATTAGAAATTGTCTGTTGTCTCTATCATCAAATTACAAGGAAACTGGAGATGGGGAGACAATCCCATTTTTTTGCAATATTATTCTGAAAAAAGATTGTAGATTGAAAGTACACAAAGAAAGATTTAACAAGGGAAGAATTGTTTTCAGAACAGGTGCAATGCAATTTAAGATGTTGAAAATTGGGAACTGGATAGAATCTGAAAAACTGAAAAGAAAAGGAAAATTAGTGGATAAATAAATAATTAAAAAATCCCGTATACAGAAGAAATAAGGCCAGATGAGAATATTATTAAGGTGGCCAGAATCATCCCTGAATTTAAATAGCCACAAATGAAAATTTTATTAAAATTCACTGCCGTCATCAAGATAAAAGGAAAATATTTCACATGTCAGAACCGTGTATAAGAATAAAAGGAAGCTGCAAATCTAAAGAAAACAGCTTTGTTTTCAAGCATAAGGAGATGTTCAAAGAAATCTGATTAATAGTTTCAGGAATTGTAACAACATATTGAAATTTGTAATAAGTAATTTATTCAAGGTAAAAATTTGGTCATATGCAAAGGTCTGGCAATGATGCCTTAAAATTCAAGCAAAAGGAAACTCCTAGTTTTGGAAGTCTGAGCATCCAAATTCCAATTGAAAACATGTGTTGCCAGGTAAGGAGATCACCTAGAATACTTGCTGATAACAATCCAAATAAGAAGCTGAATTTCGTTTTGTTTCAGTGTATTTGGCTTTCTGATATATTCGAACAGGAGAAAACACAACAAAAACATTTTCTTTCAGAATCTCTATTAGATGTAAGTATTATCCATTTCCTTGCATTCACTGCCTTAGGGATCTACCTATCCACATATTGATCGATTCATCAGGGACTTCTTACAGAGCATGTAGTTTTTTTCAGAATAGTGAAGTACGTAGCTTTTTTGACTAGATCCAGAATGATACAGGCTATGATAAATCCTATGTCTGCCCATTGTTTCTTATTAGATAAACATTTATTCTATTTAGATTTTCTAATGGTACTCTATAAATGAGCAAAAATACAGCCATGTAGCAGAATATATTATCTAAACTGTTTTGCATCTTCTGACTATGATCACCACATGAGTAATGGTTTCTTTTAGTATCAGCCTGATAAAGTATTTTCCTGGTAGAAAAAGCTGATCAGATTTAAACTGAGTAAATTTCAAAGATAATACACCTAATTTTGACAAGAATTAAGTCCACAGTATTTTATTTATTTAATAAGTGGAAGGCATTTTATTTGTAATTACATCTCCCTACCATCTTACTCACTGGAAGATATTTGACAGTTTTCCTTTATTGTGGCAGCATTTTCGAGATGAAGCTTTTGACTTGTACATATGCTAATTTTAAAAAAGATGAACTTTTTCTATTATAGTGTTAGAGTGTCTAACAGGGAGAATTTCCACAATGTTCCTGGTGAATAAAGATGTCATTAAAATCTAAGCTAATAGGCACTGAACCTGTACTCAAGTGATGTTTGACCTTCAAGACTTTGTATAGTCATTGCTGTAGCTGTATGTAGCTGTACGCAGCTGTAGCAGAGCTGCAGGAACCTTGGATTTTTTGCTTTGGTGAGACTGAAAAGCAGACACTAGAAGGCTAGGCAGTAAGAAACAAAGGGCTTGAATAAGATATGAGAAAAATGCTTGCATATCTATGGCTGGAAGTGGAAATCTGTATTACATGGAAGCCTACAGAGTTGTGGCGTGTAGGAAGAGGCTTCAGGGGACTTATTCTTCATCCAACCAAAATTAATTGAAATAGGATTTTGCATAAAGAGAAAATTTTGTGAACACCCATTTTGTGAGTTCAGGATGCTCAGTTTTCATATCCAGCTGTTTGCATGTACCATGTCATTAGAAAGAAAAGAATACTGCATCAAATCAATGATATTCTGGGATTTACAAAGCTATTAATCATCTTGTTATACTGATGCATTTGCAAAGTATGCTCAAAAATCTTCAGTAGCTAGGAGAACCTACACCAAGACCCTTAAATATAGTTTGAGTCTATGGTCTGGTTTTCCAAGTAAACCAAAAATACTAAATCATCAGAAGTTATCAATGGCGAATGACAAAAATGTTGCCTTCATCCCAAGGTCTGCCATACCAAAGTCCTTTCTAGCTAGAGGATATAAGGGAAAACCACAACTACTTCCCTTATAAACTTGGAAAAAAGAGGATAGGGAAAAAAGGAGGAGGATGTAAAATACTGGAGAACTATCTAAAACCAATGACAGTATCAAGCAAGTGGAAGGTGGATGGAAGTTGTTGATGTTCCACACCACTGTTGCTAAAGGTTCTGATATTAGAAGAACTGGGTTCTGAAGTCTTGTACTTAGCCTGAGCCACAGGGGGCTAACTTCACAAATCACAGCGTTACATTCTTTTCTAGAAGCTTCCTCATGAATGATAGTGAGCTTCTTCATAGATGCCTCATGACATAGGAATCTCACATCCTCTCTATGCCACTCATTTTAGCCTGGAAAGGACTAGGGTGTTGACATTTCAGCAAGTATTAAGAATGCTGGCTGTCAGCATATGAGAAAACTATAGGAGGCTTTAGGAAGGTTTATATTCTAGATGACCTGGAAGCACACATTGTAACACAGGGTGGAGAAGGAGTGAGAAGGCTGAATGAAGCTAAGAAAAAGAATAATGGTAAAAGACACACTAGGGAGAGATGGACATTTCTGTGAATATTTCACAAAATCACTGAATCACAGAATCAGGTTGAAGTTGAGGTTGGAAGGGAGCTCTGCAGATTTTCTAGTCCAACTCTAGATGAGTTTTGACTTTCCTAAACTCATCCCAGCATGCTTGGGTAGTATCTCTACATTTGTCCTGGGCTGCCTGACCCTCCTTCCATATTTTGTATACTTCCTTTTTATATTTTAGTTTAATCAAGAGTTCCTTGTTCATCCATGCAGGCCTCCTGCCACCTTTGCTTGATATCCTGGTTATAGAGAGTAAGCCATTCTTGAGCTTCGATGTGATCCCTGAAAAACAACAAGCTCTTCTGAACCCCTTTTCTCCCCATGGCTGTCTTCTGTGGGACTCTTCCAGGCAGGACCCTGAATAGGACAAACTTTTCTCTACTGAAGTCCATAGCTGTGATCCTACTTTTTGCCTTGTTCCCTTCTCTCTGGATCCTGAACTCAATCATCTCTTGGTGAATGCAGCCAAAGTTTTCCCTGACCCCACATCCCACGAGTTTTTCCTTGTTTGTAGGTAATCACATTCAGAAGAGAGTCTACCCTTGTCCAATCATTGATGACCTGTGTTAGGAAGTTGTCATCAATGCTCTCCACAAATTCCCTGGATTGCTTGTGGCCTGTTGTGTTGCCCTACCAGCAGATAGCAGGGTAATTAAAGTGTTCCTTGAAGACAAAGGCATGTAATTGTGATGCTTCCTCCTGTTGTCAGAAGAAGGGTTCATCTGCTTCTTCCTGTTGAGGTAGCCTGTCACAGACACCCATGACAACATCACCCATGTTTGTCTACCCTCTAATGCATAAGCTCTTGATTGGCTCATCATCCATCCCAAGGCAGAGCCCCACGTGTGCCTGCTGTTCTTTCACATTAAGGGCAACTCCCTCTCCTTTCCTTCCCAGCCTGCCCTTCCTAAGGAGTCTGTACCCATCCATTGTAGTACTTTAGTCATGGGAGTCTTCCTACCACAACTCGGTGACCCCAATATAATAATAGCCTGCACCTGCACATAGACCTCTAATTCCTCCTGTTTGTTCCCCATGTTGTGTGCATTAGAGTACTGGCACTTCAGATGGTCACCCAGTCATGCTGATTTTCCCCACAAAAGTGTAAGAGCTTTCCCCACAACGCTGCTGTCTTGGCACTTCCTTATTTGTGTGCATATGCTTGAGGTGGACCCCCTTTGCATAATCTGACTACTGTCAAACACTGAGGTTTTACTCTACTAATTTTTCCTCAAAGGATTCAGTCAGCCATTTGACAGACATTTGATAGATATTAATTAAGTGTATGAAATAACATATTTGACAAGTGTTTCTAGTTGTTTGTCTCTCCTAGAAGGATCTGGTTCAGAAACTGTCTAAAATACAAAGCTATTCTGCTGAATATTCATTTAAAGGTATTTTAAAATATGTGATGCATAGCAGTTTTGTAAGCAGTCAGTATAGACTTCAGGATAAATAGGACAAGAGGCTAAAGAAATGTTTCACCTTAGGTAGTAGACTTTTAGATCTAACTCAAAGTGAGTGCATGTATTTCTGAAAGGGAAATTTGAGCACAAAAATCATTTTAAAAGAAAACACTCCATAACTGTCACCTTCTAACCTGGAACCTGAACACAGCTACTTCCCACATGAGAGTGCCTGAAAAAGTAGCCAGCTATAGGATCAATAATTGGTGAGACGCAGAATTTTGAAAGATTTAATCTGTTGTATCGCCCTTTCATGAGTCTACTTGACATTTCAGAGGAGTTATAGAAGCTTAAGTTTAGATGAGCTAGAAATACACAGATTCAAATACAGTTTTCCATTGTTCAATATGCAGTTCTTGCAGCTCCTGATTCTATAATAAAAACTACTCAATTTACAGACTGAACAAAACTCAGCAAATTGGCTCCTTAGGTTCAGTTCTCCTTCAGTTGTCTCACCCAAGACACTATAAAGAACTGCCTTGTAGGCTTTAGCTGTGAATAGTATGCTCTGATCTACTCCTGCAACTTCACAATATTTGAACTTTCTGTTTCCCAGGGCACTGCAAAAACCTTTTGCTCCTGTTACTCTTGAAATAAAAAGCAGTGTTCTTTATGAATTTTTAACATGGCACACTTTTCCTGCCAGTGCTTTCAGGCAAGTCACGTCAGTATCTGGACACTTGAATTTGAAGCTCAAAGCCTGACTGCCTCTATTTGTAAACAAGTGTGAACAGCATGAGCACAGTAGTGTCACTTCCCAGTAAATTCAGTGTTAAGAAATTACAAATGTATGTACTATAGAACAGTTTGACAAAGCTGTATTGAAATACATTATTCATAGTAATCTTTCTCAAAACCTGACATTTTTGAAAGTTTTCCATTTTGTGCATCATAAAATTGTAATGTTGGTTTTGAAAATGGGAAAAACAACAAAAAAAAGCCAAACGTGTTTAGCCTTTTGCTTTCAAAGAATCTTTTCCAAAGAAACAGTCTGTTGCTTTTTTCTCACCTTAAGGACTGCTCATTTTTTGTCTAATTATCACAAATGAATTACAGCTGATCTTTATCTACTGTGGCATTCCCAGCCTGCATTTTGTGTGTGTGCGTGTGTGTGGTCAGGGGAAATAATATGTGTCAAGACTGGCTTATAAAATCAGTTCTAAGCCTTTAACCTTCAGCAGAACACTGAATAATTGAGGGGTCTATGGACACTGACATTTATGGCAAAGCAGGAAAATAGATGTCTATTGATGGGGCTGTATCTCTGATCATAGTTCATAGCCCCCTTTCAGTGGTGGAGTTAACATTACCTGCTTGATGTCAGGCACTGCAGTGATCGCTGCCAGATGGTCCCAGGCCGATGGTCCCAGGCCTCCTGTGCCAACGATAGCTGTTTTCCTGATATGATCAACATAATTCAATCACTGTCAGTACTTATTTCTTCCCTGTTTCTCCATGCTAGTCACTTGCTGACTTTTCCCTTCTGTACTCTTTACTTTTGAAAGATATTAGCACAAGGGAAAATAAAAGCTAGCATTCTCCAACTTCAATCTTAATAAACTTCAGGTTTTGTTTCACCCTCCTTCATTCCCATACTGATATTTATGAATGTAGTTTGATTTGTAAGAGCTGCTCCTTGAATGCAGGGAAAGCTTCAAAATATCATTGTGACCAGCATGGAATAGTCATTTTGTTGACTTTTACTAACTCGTTGAGTTATGCTTCTTCTCTCAGAAGACTTTATCACACTTGTGAAGAACTAAGTGGCTGTTACAAATCTTATCTGAAACAGCTGTTAGAGATTTTACAGACTTCTGTTTATGTATGTTAAATATTCACTTGTGACTTTTCAATTTTCAAAATATTTTCTTTCGTCTACTGGGAAAATGTTACACTCTATAATACTGTTTCCCACTCTTTCTTTAAAATATTACAGAAAATGAACAATTACTTTCTTTTCCTTCTAATTCATAAACAACTGTTGTGAAGAATCTGTGGAAGATGGTGTCTAAACGAGAGGGCAGCTGGAGAAGGATATAGTGTCCCTAGCTCTGGCTTGCACTGTAGCCTCCATCATAAATGCACTTTTCCAAGGAACAGAGCCTGGCTCTGCAGAAAAATCAGATTAGCTCTGGAGCATGTGTACTGATGTGGGGAAAGAGATGTTGTCTTTTCTCCCTATAACCTTCCAAAATTCTCATCACGCCCACAGCGGTATATGTCCACACCACGATATCTTGTTTTGGTACCACTGTTGTGAAGACTTCCAATGGTACTGTCCATCATTTTATGACAGCTGCTTCCATTTGATTTACACTAGAGACTGACAAATTTACTCTTAACTTTAAAATAACATTTTTTAAAAAATGTTACGTAGGAGACTAATGATCTTTTCAATGTCAACTGCTGAGAACTCCCACAAATGATAACCGTTAATTAATACTTTCCATAGCCTAACATTCTTTCTGTCCAAGAGACAAGCTACTTTGGGTCCCTGAAACCATCTGCTCAGCTTTCCAATTCCTACTTGTTCAATTTAATAATGAAAAATGACATGAAATGAAAGAATACTGCCTTACTTCCTCCTGTAGTTTTGAGCAAAAAAATTCCAGTCCGTGAGCAAAGTAACATCTGTGTCATAGTACATAGCTAGCAAAAGCCTGTGCCAGAGGAACTGATGGGTCCCTTTTTTTCTTTTTTTTATGCCGAACACACATTTATTGAGTTTTAAAAGCATAAATTGCACAACTGATAATTACATCAGAGATGCAGCAAACAAAATGGATAAGCAGCGAACCAGTTGTCATATTTCCCAGTGCTTTAAGTCACACTGATGTATACACTGATATACAGCCTCCTTTTTACTGGTGATAATTTACAGCTTTCTGCTTCCACTCTCCAATGCTGTCAGTTGAGCTTCTGTCCCTGCTGGCCCAGCTGTTCTGAGAGGAACTGAAGTGGCAGGTAGCCCATCACTATAAGATGCACATTAATTTTACACTTCCTTTCTGAGGTGTAGGTGTGTTGCTGATGTCTCCTTCAGCATAATACAGCTATATCCAAAATCTCACAGTTGCTGAAGACAGATACTTAGATGTAAATATAAACCTTTAGATATACCTTATAAATAAATACAAATCTACAGCTACCCCTGCAACTATAAAATTAAGGTATTTATAAATATCTGCCCTTTACATATAGCTGTGTGTGTAATATCACACACCATAGTATATAGCATATAAGGAATATCTATGTTGGTATGTATAAATACCTATCTATGGATATATAAAGATATATTTCTGTGTGCATATATAAAAGTGCAGAAAAGGACCTGGGGGTCCTGGTGGGCACCAAGTTGAACATGAACTGAAAATGTGCTCGTGTCAAAAAAGGCAAATGGTATCCAGCATTAGCAGGAGTGTTGCCAGCAGGTCAAGAGAGGCGATCCTTCCTCTCTACTCAGCACTGGTGAGGCCACACCTGAAGTGCTGGGCCCAGTTCTGGGCTACAAGAGAGACATGGACAGACTGGAGAGAGGCCATCAAAGGACCACCAAGATCACAAAGAGATTGGAGCATCTCACATGTAAGGAGATGCTGAGAGAGCTGAGACTGCTCAGCCTGGAGAAGAGAAGGCTCAGAGGGAAACTCATCAATGTATATGAATACTTGAAGGGAGGGTGCAAAGAGGATGGAGCCAGGCTCTTTTCAGTGATGCCCAGTGACAGGACAAGAGGTAATGGGCACAAACTGAAACACAGCAATCTCCGTCTGAACATCAGGAAATACTGGCACAGGTTGCCCAGACAGCTTGTAGAGCACCCCACCTTGGAGATATTCAAAAGCCATCAGAACCTGCTCTAGGTGGCCCTGCCTGAGCAGGGACATTGGACCAGATGACCTCCAGAGGTCCCTTCCAATCTCAGCCATGCTGTGATTCTGTGACAGCTTTGGTGTCAATTTACAGATGATACTAAGCTGAAAAAAGCCCACAAATAAAACCTGGTTACAGTAAATGCTGAAAGGTATGTGTGTGTCTGGCAACTGTATAAAACTACAAACAGTAACTGATATTTTAGAATATGAAAAACACATAGCACATGTCCAATGAACATAAATTCAAAATGAAAATTTGGGGCTTTACTGGTTTTCAACTCATTTATTCTAAACTATTCTTTTTCCCATTTTTATTCTTTTTCTGAAATAAGCCTGTTATAAGCCCAATATCAGATTGTTTACTATATTTTTGTTATCATATCCCTGCCATTTGCAACTTTTTTTTTCTTTAATTTTGTGTCTGATACTTGCTGAAATAAACATGAAGATGATGAAACGGGCAAATTATTCAAGGATTTAAAAAAAAAAAAAAAGGCTTTTATCTGTTTTCCAAAGGATCTCCTCAGACCAAATTTATCATTTATTTTGCACATTCAGTTATCAATACATGTAAGAAAGGACGATGATACCTGCTCTTTGTAGGAGAAATCTAGTTTATTTGGTTGACAGAGCTTGTGCCCTAGAGGTAGTCATTATTGTGTTCTTTGGTAGTAGTTATGACTGGGATGAATCTTTAAATGTGATGAGGGATCTTCACAACCTCTTGACTTTGCAGAATGTAGGTGTAATCTCATTGGCTGGAGAAGCTAAACATTTTACCCAGGATTTTTATATCTTCTGTTGGCTATGACTTGACTTTCAGCAGCAGTTCAAGTCCCAGGTCTCATTTGCCAACATCTTCAGTGCCATGGCCAGGTGCATCAGAGACTGCATATTAATTCACGAGCAACTGTTCAGAACAGTATAACTGACAATGCCCGGGGTGAAGTTACTGAGAGGCTGAGATAAACCTAAAACTCAATGGGCATAATGACTAAATTACATTCCCTCTAAAACTGGTCCCTTCAGGTCAGATTGCCAGATTAGCAATGAATTGCTGGGGCTGGGTAGCAGTGTCGCAACAGCTGCAATCTGTGCTTTATCTTTTCTGGGCATAAATGGACAGAGCACAGTGAAGCACAGTGTATGTGAGGTCTTGTTTGCGAAAGGCAGGATTAAGGATGATAAAATAAATGTAAAATCCCAATTCATAACAGTTTGCCATCCCATTGGTGTAACATACTGTTAATATAGAGGAGAACTCAGTAATGAGAGAAACTAGTTACTCCACTTCTCAGAACTGTATCCCATGGGGATTAATTAAGAAATGTTATTTGAAGACCTCTGAATGGATAGCACACAGTTCCCATGTGTATTGTCCAGTTTCTTGTGTTACAAGGAGATATGGCAAGTAGCTGATGCAGAAGTGTTTGCTGTTATGTATTAATTTAGGCTTCAGTAAGTCTTTCTGCTTTCATATATTGGGCCAGAAGACTGCTAGCATCTTTCCATACTTAGTTCAGCAGAAGCAGCAGTGTCTGAAATAAATGTAATGTATATGTGTCAAACCTGAGTACATAGTCACTCTCATTTTTCACCCTATAGTTAGTTTTGAATAGTACATAGTTTCATTTTTACTGCAGAAAAAGCTGCAATTCCAATTTACAACCTACACAAATACAAGTATACTTGCACTTTCTCCATCTTAAAATTGTGTCTGAAACTTGTGCTATCAAAAGATCGATTTGATTTCACACCATACAGTGCCAATGAAAGACGCAGTTCTGCAGCTGACAGAACATCTCCTGACGTTGGAGGAAGTTCAAAATTCTCAGCACTTCAAAGCACAAAAACCTGTATGACTTTTAATCTCTTGTCCTTTGCAAATTATCTTTATATTCTAATTTGTGTAAATTCTTATTGAGTAATCGGTTTTCATTTTAGAAATTATCCTGTAAAGGTACGTATGTCCACAAATGATTTTAGGTGTCAGCAGTACTACTCAGAAGATTACATAAACAGTGCCCCGAGTTTGAAGTAGATTGCAGCCACCAAAATACAAGCTACGCTGCTTGTAACTCTTGTGTTCAAGGTATCCAGGATTTGGAAATTGTTTTAGTGTATGACACTCACAGTCTGACTTCATTCTAGCACAGAAAATACCAGATGTTGAGGAGTCACAGTTTCAATAGAGAAATACCACAGCATTGTAATCTGGTTAAATAGCAGGAATCTGGATTTTAATAGCCTAACCTCCTCCCTTATTGAGGAAAAGAAAAGGTAAAACCACCATAATAAGACTTTTTGAGGTGGGGGTTAGATGCACTGTGGATAGCTGTGGGCAAAACATAAATTATCATCCTGTGACTTGGAAAAGCAGAAGCAGTGTGAAAGATTTGCACATGCTAGGAGAGACAGCCAGGAAAATTGGTCTAAAAAACCAGATTTTCGCTCTGCAAAATGTGTTACCACTTGCAGAACTGGATCAGATAACTCTCCCCATCCACTTTCAGTGTTCTGTATAACTTTTAATAATTATTGTGTATATTCTGATAACTAGTAATTGCAGTTACAAATGGAATACTTAATTACTTAAGTAAACCCAGCAATAGGAAAAGTTTGAAGAAAAATAAGCAATACCTTGCTCAAAATGAGTAAGATGAATACATTAATTTTCTTTTTTTTTCTCTCCCTGAAAAGGATGATACCTTTGGTGGTGGAGATTTTATGCATAATTCAAAGTAAAAATTAGTTGTACACCACCTTTTTTTCCCCAGCATATAATCTTTGTAGGCCATGGATCGTGATTCATAGCATTTCAAGGCTTCTATAGTGGAAATAAACCATGCTCAGATTTTTGTCCCCATAGTCTTGCTATCCAAATGATAAGTATTTCTATTTAAAGAAGACTTACAGAAAAATTTACTTCTAAGTAGTTAAGGTTCCTTGTCATAGTGACATTTTAAGCTGTTATTCACAGTTTTATTTGTTTCATTGCAAATTACAATTAATTTATTCTGAGTGAAATACCTGAGAATGAAAATACACTTCTCAATTAAAAACATTCTGTCATTCACGTCTGCTGCTGATAAGATGTGTGTCAAGATCTCAGCTTCACTGGACAAGGAGATTTATAGGATTGACGTGAGTTAGTGTCGAACACCAGCTGTTGAATGAAAACTCCTAAACTCCATGTACTCCACCAGCACAGAGTTTGTGCTTCAACAATTGCTGCACTCATCGGTGACAGCAGAAATTATTCTTTTGTCTTCTAGCTCTGAGCTACTGATTTGCCATATCTTTCAATATACAAAACAATGGAAGTTGGAAGGGTTCACATGGAAAATGTTTCGTTTATTCCTCTCAGCAAAGTGATTCATGTTTTGAACCCAAGGTTTGCAGTTTCTTGAGTCAACCCTATTTAAGAGGGCAACCCAGAACATCATACAGATAAGCAAAAGCTCTAACTCATCTCCCTGTCTCCCAGGCAAGTAATGGGTGAGAAAAGGGGCAGAGTTAAAAATCAACTCCTGCAGACGGACTGCCACGAACTGCTGGGAAAGAAACTTAGTGTCTTTGTTTAGTGCCTGCACAGAAAGGATTGTGCAAAATTATGCAAAACAACACAAAAGACTGATCCCTCATATCTCAGTATCACTTATTCTTTTAAAGCATTTGCGGTTTGCGTGTTTTGCGGAGAGAAACTGTCAGAGACCTGTTCACTGACAGAGTAACTTTTGCTTATTCTTTTTTTCAAAATAGGTTGATCAGGTATCAGATGCAATAGCTAGAAAGCTAGGAATAAACTAGAAGAAATCTATGACCAAACAGTTTTCCCATACAAATAAAATATACAGAGAAGCCTCTAAATAAGAGAGACCAGAGCAACATTTTCTGTGATTTGAACAGTAAACCTTTAGATTAGACTCTACTCAGGTGTGTCATTTAAAATGTAAGTTTTTCCCTTCTGTTTTCACGTGCATTTTATCACCACTTAAAGTGTTAGTATGAAATGAATGTAAGTAAACAACTGTTGGGATTTTTGATTGCTTTTGGATTCAATCATTACATAAATTGACTGGCAGAATATTACATTTTGCTAGATCCAATTATAAACTAATGGGGGGATGGTGCAAGCAGAAGGGTGAATTGTTATATTTAAGAAAGCATCTGACGTTCAAAACAGATTTTTAAAGTATAATTCTATTATCAGATCAAATTGATGTGAACAAAAATCCAGTAGTTACCTGACTTACTGAAGTTCTTCAATTATTCTTTCCCAGACTTTTTTTTTTTCCCTTGAAAAGCTGACTTTATTTACATGTGTTGCATTGAACCAGGAAAACAGACAAAATTATGTATTTATAAAAATGCAACCTTTTTAACCTTTATGGACTACATAAACGTTGGCTTCTGTAGAATAAAGAATTTGGTCAATTCTAAAAGAACTCTAAGCTATCAGCTGGGAATCTCATGGGACAAATGTTCTTATTGCATGTACCATCATTTATGATCTAGCAATGACTGACTTGGTTGCTTTGCATTCAGGATTTTCAAACTGGTAGAACTAATCTGATGTCTGAACATCCCCTATTGAAATTATTATGAAAATCTGCATATCAAAGATGCAGAAAATGCAAAGAAATACAACACTATTTCTTGGTACTGATCTCATTTCACTGATTTAGACTTGTAAGACTTGGTTTGAACTTTTAAAATAATTACAAGAAAAATATTCAAAAGACACTAGATATTGTAACAAGTCTGCAAAACAAATCACAACTCAACATTCGAGTTAGAGAAGCTGTCCTCATATATATGTATTGGTTAACAATGCACAGAAGTGGATAATCTCCTGGCAGGATAAATCCATGACCATGGTTATTTCACTCGACAGGATTTCCGTCTCTAGCCTTCTAGAGAATCAGTGTCGGATTGATGGTTTTGGGATGTTGTGGTTTTTTGGACCACCAAGTTGGGGAATGAATAAATAGGTCCTTTTACAAATTGGAGGAAAGATAAAACATCAAAGTAACAATGTGAGCTTTGTAATCTCACTGTATTTGACTTTTCTGTCTACTTTCACCATGCTATCCAGCCAGAGTTGTGTTGTACCTTGAAGAAAAGAACAGGATAATAGTTTTTGCTTATGAACTGATACAGATACAAATCAAACATTGCATTCACATCAGAAACCAGGTGAAACAGAAAAATCTACAGATTATAGCTTGTTGCAATACTCATATTATATATGAATAGGAAGCCACAGGACTTGAACATAACTACATTTTTAAGGCTGTGTTTTAACTTTTCTACATCAAATCAAGAAGAGGTAATTGTTTATTTGAGAAAACTCACATTCACTGCTACTGGATATGGTGCTGTCCTTGTTCCTGATCTCTGCTATTCAACCGGAACCCAGGATATGAAAGAGAAAAACCTCTTCCACGTGTCTAGGAGGTGTTTCAGACATCACAGGTTTTTCAGACGAGGGCACTGGGAAGAACAGTGCCAGAGGTAATATCCTTTGCAAATGCTTCCAATATGTAAGTTTAGCTTACATATTTATGTCAAGATATGAGTAGTTCTAGATCATTCTATCCAAATAATAGTTATAAAAAAATCTTAAATAAGTCCCAGTAGTATCTGAAAGATGTGAATACAATTAGGTCAAGTAGTGTTGTTTGTATATTGTTTTTCAAAACTGCATTCATTTAGTAATGTTATTCATATTTAATCATCTTTGAGGGGAAAGACTGAAGATTGCATTGTGAAATACTTGCTTCTGGAAAGAGTATCAATATTCATAATGTTAAATGCCATTACTACTTACTTGAGCAGCATTGCTTTATTATGTCTCAGCAGCCACTGAAACAAAATTAGATCTTGTAGTCTTGTTACCTCTAAAGCAGGTATGCTGTCCTCGTTGTCCTGCATCTTTCAGTTCTCTCAAACTCATTTTAATCCACCTGCATGTGTTTTTTAAATAATGATGAAAAGCAACAGCTACAATTTAAGTGTTTGCTCTGACATGGACCTTAAACGGGTTTTCAGGCATTAGATTCTATGGGATGTTTAATCATTTTCTCTAGCTAATGTAAATATTTTCCTTTATTTTTAAACAGTTCAGTCTATCTTAGTAGGCTTTGTAAATGGAATATTTCTTTCCCTCCTTAGGTTAAGTTAGCGGACTGCTTTCTGCTTAGTTTTGAACGCAATAGTACTAACTCATAAAATTAATTCCCATTTTGTGGGATTGTCAGAAATGAGGATTGCTCTGACCCCTGTTTGAACTCATCAGCTGAAATGAAGTTGTTCAGTGAGCTGGAGAAGACAAAGCTGAGTTCCAAGAAATTAATCAACTCCATCAGCCTCCGCGATAGGCCTGAAAATGGCACACATCAGACTGACCCTGAGCAGCTCTGGATTCCCTCCGTAAATGAAAGTCATCATTCCTGGCAAGGAAGATACTAAATTATAGGCTTTTAAATTTAATTTTCAGTTTACTTGTGTTTTCGATTAGTGTGCCATGTTTCATAAAGATGGTAGTACCTTTAAGTAGTAAATGCCCTTCATCTACCAGCTCAATCCCTGTTGTAATAAAAAGGTAAATTTGAAGTAAAAACTGTTAACAAATGAAACATGTGGTTGTTGGGGTTTTTTTTCTTTTTTTTTTCCTTTCTCAGTGACACCTTAAGCAACAATACCAAATTATTTTCTTCATACCAAAATCAATAACAGGCTTGGAAATAAAAAGTAGCCCCACAGCCTGAGGCCACAGATTTTCATGACAGGCTACTAAAACTATCTTTCAGTAGCCTGAAGGTCTGCCAGCTAATCATTCACTTTCCTTTCACTATTTAGTTGTCGGATATCTCTCCGGGCTAGTAAAACTTAAAGGCTATGTGACAAATTGTCTGCTAAAGAAACATTGTCCATTTTTATCTTTGTGGAACTTCAATCTTTAGCGCGTAGGCTGAAAAGTTCACATTGCTTTGGAAGGAAGATAAAAATTATAACTCTAACAAATCTTAAATCTTTAAATGCTTTCTTGTTTTCTTAAATGCAAAACATTGTTGTGTACCTTTCCAAATCAGTAGTAAAAATCCCATTTTTTCAGAGAGGCAAGATGGATACATAAGGGAAAACAAGTTGAGGATTCTTCAGTTAAGCTTTTAAAGATGGGAGTGCATGACAATTAGGGTTGAATGCCTTACTTAGGTTTCCTTCCCTTGTACATAGGCATGACAATATAACCTATAATTAGGTAACTATAACAATTCCTAGCAACCATCACAAGTGACAATATCCTATCGCTCTGCTGGGTGGAAATTGGAAGGTGATGAATGTTGTCAACTCTCCTCAAAGTTTTGTTTTGTATATGTTTTTGTTTAAATAAACTTGGTCAAAATGTAAATATTTAGCCCAGAAATGAAAATTTCATTTCTACCATTTTAAAGATTCAAACAACTCTAATGGTTCCCAAATAACAAATCTAGCAACTGCCTAATAACGTCATCAGTAATTTTCCATGAACACCTTTGGGAGATATTTAATAGACTAGATTGACTAGCACCTTCTTAGTATTCCAGGTTAATCATGAGTTTCTAAACCCATACTTGTATATTCTTTCAAGTGCATGGTTTGAGGCAAAATATGCACCTTCATTTACCTACTCTTCAACATTCCTGATGTTCCCCGTTTTCCTCTTTACCTCTATTCCCTCCAAACCATGTCTTGGAAGGGTTTTTGCAGATAAACTAAACTAAACCTTTCAGATACATAAGTATCATAATCTATGCTAAACCTCTACATCATCTTAAACAGATTACATCAATATAAGTCTTTAGATCATCTTAAGTACCTCAGACCTATTAATTTGTACTCTAATAGGTGCTTAACTACACAGGTGCACAGATAAGGGGTGACTAAGGTGGGGGCAAGTCAGTTAACCCTAATCTGAAGTTCCTAAGTGCTTTGCCATAGTGGCTATGTGCTAAGTTTTAGTGATTAACCTTTCGTGGCCCCTAAATATCCTGCTATAGTGGATATCTACAACAGTTTAGCTTAGTTAAAAAACAACAAGCCTTTTCAGTCTTAATTATTTCATATTAGCTTTTATATCCAAGAAGCAAATTTTGAGATGTTTCAATTCTCTACCATTGTAATGGAGAAATAGCTTGAGAAGTCAATTCTTTTTCAAGTTTTTCAAAATAGTGAACAGGAAAGTGCACTCACATATATGGTATGTGTGTATTGTACACACAAACACACACATAGAAAAAAGGTGACTTGTACTGTTTCTCCACTGTTCTTTTAACTCAAGCCCAGCCAGAAGAAGCAAACTCCCAATCTCAGTTCCTTTCCATTTCCACACTACCGTTCTCCTTAAAAAATGATCTTGCTGCTGGTGAAAATTATCAGACTAAAGGTGTGATGATTGGCTTGTTGTAAAACCAGGAAAGAAGACTGTAGGTGGTCTGCAGGGTAGCAAATGCGACCAACACTTATAATGTCTCTTTAAAGGGCCTTTTTGCAGGCTTGAACCATTATGAGCTGAACAGAAAATAGCACAGGCATGCATGTCGAGTGATAAGATTTAAACAGTAGTAAGAGACACGAAGTTCTTGCAAGAGCTGAAGAAACCTCTAAGTTTTCTGGTCAAGGCAGGAACCAGGCAGCCTCATGATTTTAGAATCATAGAATCATTTAGGTTGGAAAAGACCTTTAAGATCATCTAGTCCAACCATTGACCCTACTCTACCAGGTCTGCCACTAAATCATGTCTCTAAGCACCACATCTACACAACTTTTAAACACATCTAGGGATGGTGACTCAACCACCTCCCTGGGCAGCCTGTTCCAATGTTTGATGACTCTTTCAGTGAAAAATTTTTTTCCTACTGTCCAGCCTAAACCTCCCCTGGTGCAACCTGAACCCGTTTCCTCTTGTCCTATCGCTAGTTACTTGGGAGAAGAGAGCAGCTCCCATCTCACTACAACCTCCTTTCAGGCTGTTATACAGAGCAATAAGGTCTCCCCTCAACCTTCTCTTCTCCAGACTAAACAACCCTAATTCCCTCAGCTGCTCTTCATAAGACATGTTCTCCAGACCCCTCACCAGCTTTCTTGCCCTTCTCTGGACACGCTCCAGCACCTTAATGTCCCTCCTATGCTGTGGCACCCAGAACTGAACACAGTACTCAAGCTGCAGCCTCACCAGCGCTGAGTACAGGGGCACGATCACTTCCCTACTCCTGCTGGCCACACTATTCTTGATACAGGCCAAGATGCTGTTGGCCTTTTTTGCTACCTGGGCACACTGCTGGCTCATGTTCAGCCGGCTGTGCACCAGGACCCCAGATCCTTTTCTGCCAGGCAGCTTTCCAGCCACTCCTCCCCAAGCTTGTAGTGTTGCCTGGGGTTGTTGTGACCCAATCGCAGGACCCGGCACTTGGCCTTGTTAAACCTCATACAATTGGCTTCAGCCCATTGATCCAGTCTGTCCAGATCTCTCTGCAGAGCCTTCCTACCCTCAAGCAGATCAACACTCCTGCTTAATTTGGTGTCATCTGCAAACTTACTGAGGGTGCACTCAATCCCCTCATCCAGATCATCAATAAAGAGATCAAACAAGGCTGGCCCCAAAACTGAGCCCTGAGGAACACCGCTTGAGACCTGCCGCCAGCTGGATGTAACACCATTCACCACAACTCTCTGGGCTCGGCCATCCAGCTAGTTTTTATCCCAGCAAAGAGTACACCTGTCTAAGCCATAGGCTGCCAGTTTCTCAAGCAGAATGCTGTGGGAGACTGTGTCAAAGGCCTTACTAAAGTCCAAGTAGACAACATCCACAGCCTTTCCTTCATCCACCAGGTGGGTCACCTGTTCATAAAAGGAGATCAGGTTGGTCAAACAGGACCTGCCTTTCATGAACCCATGCTGGCTGGGCCTGATCCCCTGGTTGTCCTTCACATGCCATGTGAGTGCACTCAGGATGAACCATTCCATGATCTTTCCTGGCACTGAGGTCAGGCTGACAGGCCTATAGTTGCATGGATCCTCCTTCTGGCCCTTCTTGTAAATGAGTGCCACATTGGCAAACCTCCAGTCATCTGAAACCTCCCCCGTTGACCAGGACCACTGATAGATGATGGAGGGTGGCTTGGCAAGCTCCCTTAGCACTCTCGGGTGGATTCCATCTGGCCCCATAGACTTGTGGCTGTCCAATTGGTGTAGCAGGTCACTAACTGCTTCCTCCTGGATTATGGGGGGTTTATTCTGTTCCTCATCCCTGTCTTCCAGCTCAGGGGACTGAATACCCTGAGGATGACTGGTTTTACTGTTAAAGACTGAGGCAAAGAAGGCATTAAGTACCTCAGCCTTCTCCTCATCCTTGTTGACAATCTTCCCCTCTGCATCCAATAAGGGGGGGAGATTCTCCCTGGCTCTCTTTTTATTGTTAATGTACTTGTAAAAACGTTTTTTGTTATCTCTTACAACAGTGGCCAGATTAAGTTCTAGCTGTTCTTTTGCCTTTCTGATGTTTTTTCTGCATGACCTAACTAGATCCCTATACTCTTCTTGAGTTGCCTGCCCCTTCTTCCAAAGGTGGTAAACTCTCCCTTTTTCCCTGAGTCCCAGCAAGAGCTCCCTGTTCAGCTAGGCCGGTCGTCTTCCCCACTGGTTCATCTTATGACACATGGGGACAGCCTGCTCCTGCGCTTCTCAGACTTCCTTCTTGAAGAATGTCCAGCCTTCCTGGACCCCTTTGCCCTTCAGAACTGTCTCCCAAGGGACTCTCTCAACAAGTGTCCTGAAGAGGCTGAAGTCTGCCTTCTGGAAGTCCATGGTAGTGTTTTTGCTGACCCCCTTCCTTACTTCACCAAGAATCAAGAACTCTATCATTTCATGGTCGCTAAGCCCAAGACAGCCTCCTACCACCACATCACCCACCACATCTTCTCTGTTTGTGAGCAGCAGGTCTAGCAAGGCACCTCCCCTGGTAGGCTCACTTACCAGTTGTGTCAGGAAGTTATCTTCCACACCCTCCAGGAATCGCCTAGACTGTTTCCTCCCTGCTGTGTTGTATTTCCAGCAGATGTCTGGTAAATTGAAGTCCCCCACTAGGACAAGGGCTGGGGACTGTGAGACTCCCGTCAGCCGCTTGTAGAACGCTTCGTCTATTGCTTCATCCTGATTGGGTGCTCTATAACAGACTCCCAACACGATATCTGCCTTGTTGGCCTTCCTCCTCATCCTTACCCATAAGCACTCGACCTCGCCTTCACAGTCATTGAGCTCTATACAATCAAAACACTCCCTAACATACAGAGACACCCCACCACCTCTCCTTCCCTGCCTATCCCTCCTGAAGAGCTTATAGCCACCCATTGCAGCATTCCAGTCATGAGTCATCCCACCATGTTTCTGTGATGGCCACTATATCATAACTATCCTGCTTCACAATGGCTTCCAGCTCCTCCTGGTTGTTGCCCATGCTGCATGCATTGGTGTAGATGCACTGGGCTATCGATTTCTCCCCCAATGTTGGCATGCTGCCCCTAGGCTCATCTCTAATGAGCTTGATTCTATCCCCTTCCCCCTTCGTACCTAGTTTAAAGCCCTCTCAATGAGCCCTGCCATCTCATGAGCGAGGATCCTTTTCCCTCTTTGAGACAGCTGAATTCCATCTGTTGCCAGCAGGCCCGGTGCTGTGTGAACCTCCCCATGATCAAAAAACCCAAAATTCCACCAGTGGCATCAGCCTCTAAGCCATGTGTTTAATAGGTGTGTTTTCCTGTTCCTCTCAGCGTCCTTCCCTGCCACTGAAGGGATTGAGGAAAACACTAACTGTGCTCCTGATCCCTCGACCAGTCGCCCCAGTGCCCTGAAGTCCTTTTTAATCGCTTTTGGGCTACTGACTGCAACCTCATCACTGCCCACTTGTACAACCAGGAGTGGATAATAATCAGAGGGCGATACCAGACCAGGGAGTTTCCTAGTGATATCCCTAACCTGGGCCCCAGGGAGGCAGCAGACTTCCCTGTGAGAAGTGGTGCCAGCTCCGCCACTGCCATGTCAGCAGCCCGTCCCCAAGCTGCCGGTGCCGGCACGAGCTAGCCGCTTCTCCGGCTTCGAGAGCCCCAAAAAGAGCTCCTTGCCGGCCCTTTTCTCCTCGATCCCCTTCCCCAGTGCAGACTTACCTGCACTGGAGCTGGTCTCCTCGGCGAGAGCTCACTAGCTGTTCTAGTTGGAAGGCTGACTGACACTTGGGTGTGAACATCCATGCTCACCTAGCACCACTGTGGTGTGCAGGCTGCTCCTGATCAGCCAGTCCCTGGAGCAGCCTCAGCCTGGGCTATAGCAAAGGCCCAAGAATGTGTGTGTGTGTGTGCGTGTGTGTGTGTGTACGCGCATGCCTCAAGCACACGTGTGTGCATATGTGCAGAACTATTGCTTTCACAGGCAACTTAAGCTGAAGTTAAGTTCTCTATGAAACCCATCTAATCTTTTAATAGGGATAGTGGGTCCTTTCTAAAGAAGAGTCACAAACCATCTTTTCTGCCTAATATGTGTCTCAGTGATAGTCAGAATCCACTGAAATAGTCCAGCAATGAGGTACACAGGTAATCATACTTTTCAGTGCTCTAACACGTCGAGCAAAAGCATGGTTCTCCTTGTGCGCACACCAGCCTTTCTCTCCTTACCCCAGCCTTGATCATATGCCCAAAGGTGAGCACTGTGGGTAGCCAAAGGAATCTGGCCTTGCATACTGCACCTTAGGTGGAGCGTAAAGGACAATGTTTGTTTAACTATTTCACTTTCACCGATTCTCTGTGGTGTTACAGTTTCTGGGGTATTTCCCTTGCTTTTTAATGGCAAAATAGTCTGACTACTCTGTGATTCTTCCCCAGGGACGGGGTAGTGGTTCTTCTGGAGCACTGAGGACACTCAGGAGGTGCTGCTGACCCTCAGTGAGCAACTGAGTTGGTGTGTACCCTCCCTGGATAGGCTAAAAATCCCAAAGTAAATTCAAATAAAGGTGGCCAGTGTGGGTTGAATGAACTGGTAATATCTAAGTAAAAGCATTTTGAGTGTTTGGGGGAAAATAGCCCTGTAACAGCACTTAAATAAACACTTAATAAACTTCTTGCTTCAGCATTTTTGGAACATAATCAATGAGTCATGACACAGAAATTTATTGTGGCTTGATCTTACTGTGTTTGTGATATTAAAGTTTACCTGGCAATAAATATTGCTGGGATACCTAAAAAAATTATTGCCCGTTAGTTGTCTGTCCTGTCCTTCTGCTAGAGTTTACCACCGGAGTAAGAATGAATTAATGGTATAAACTGTTGAACTTTATAAAGTTGTATAAAGAGCAGATTATTTATGGAGACAGCTGGAGATTTCAGTTTATGTTAACACCTGCTAATACTTGCTTGTTAACTCTTACAAACCTACTCAGAGATAAATTCAAAATGGAGATGCAAGGAGTCAGATGTTTTACATGAACTGTGGATTAACCACAATTGTCTCTGTATTGCATATTTCTATCTACAGTTCCACAGCAAGGCCATAATACTAGTGCTCTAAAAAGCATCCTTATTTCTCTTATTTCTTCCCCAGAGTATACTCTGGCACACCTTGCACATTAAGGTATATTAGACACACATGTATGCATATGTTTAGCTCCAGTCTCTGCTTTGTTTTGATAAATTACATTTGTACATTGTGCCCATCTCTCCCTATGAAGGCATCATTTGTTTTCTTCCCCTTGCTCGTGCTGGGCCTCAGTACAGGCATCCACAATGACACATGCTGGTGGAAACAAGGTGAGAACACTAGTGCAGACCTATTCTGCTGTATGTCAGTTATGTCATTATTGGCACTTGATCTAGTGGTATGCATTTGTTTAATGAAGCATGGTTGCTTTAACCTTCTAGACTGTCCCTCCCTGAGAAGCATCAGCTCTCTCCTAGAAATTGAGTCATGACACAGTAACATGCCAGTTATTATTGTAACAGTAACTGTCCCCCCCCAGCAAAGAGTAATTTGATAATCTTCTGTTACTAACCGTACATGTTACTCTTCACATGAAGTGTTAACCCATTGCTAGAATATACTAAACATTAGTTTATTGATAAAATGCTGAAGAAATCCAATCCTGGACTTCTAAATTTGCTTTTCTTGCATTTATCCCTTACATGACTGGATTCACTAGGGAAATGAGGTCTCAAAGCCTAATAATTACAGTAGTAATTTTCTTAGCAAAGTCTGAACTTAAAATAACAGTAGGAATGAGCTTCCTGGCTTAATGTTACCTTTGCAAATACTAACCTTAACAAATTTGTGTTTTACATTAGTTAGTCTGTAAAATTACATGTATAACTAGAATTTGGGACTCAGTAGCTTGGCATTAGGTAAGTATAGAGAGCCTTATACAGTTGACAGATACTATAAACGTTGCTTTATTTCTATGTTAACATCAGAGGCTTACTGCAAACATCAAAATCAATAAGGGTTTTAATTTAACTGAAGCAAAGATGTGTTTGAGGCAAAGTATTATTATATTTCAGGAGTTCTTTTCCTTCCCTTTCTTGAAATTTTGCTAATCAGAAGGTGACTACTACTTTTATAGCTAAATTTTATTCTTAGTGATTTATTCTAAAACAGCTGTTTGTCCCTCTGAAAGAGGAATTCAGATAAACTTTATTTAATACTTCGTTTGTATACTCTGGCAAGTCACATATCTTCTAGCTTGACTATTAACATAAATCAAAAGATCTTGTGAGCACAACAGACTATCTAGGAATTGCTAGTGCTACAGGGAATATGGGCTTGAAAGTAATGCAAATGTTCAGATACTTGCCTACCTTTCCTTGTAATCGAGATATCATGGACAGAAAGATTACAAAATGTAAAAATGTAAATAAATGGTTGACTACTTCTCTGCACACCTTTTTGAGTTGGATGCGTTTTCTAATCAGCTTTTTAAACAAAGGCTTTGTGATACATGAAGACTACTGCTTGTGGCTGCGATGAAAGCTCAGTGTTACAAAAACTTCAAAGGCGATGATTCAGTGTGAATTTCTCTGATTTGAACATTGGTGATAACCTTTGTCTAAAACACCAGACTGGAACACTTGTATTGTTAAACACTTGTGCTGCGCTGACCTTTCTCAGGATTGTTTGCAGTTGGATATTTCAACACACCATACCTGCAACTGTACTGACTAGAGTATTTTGCCTGTCAGGATTAAGTTAATGTTGTTATCTTTGGCTGTGATGGATTTTGAGCCTGCTGATGCCTGCCTGCAAATGCAACTGTAAATTACTTTACAGTGAGACATGATGATTTGCTAAGACTCTTCATAGGTTTTTTAGTCAGATTTGGTGTAAAATATAAGGTGAAAAAGTTTTTGTGCACTAACGTTCTGTATCATAGTTGATGTTTTCAGAACCTTACATCTAATATACATGAGAAATTTCACTAGTTTCCTGGAAATTTCAACACTCTTCAGAGGATCAACAAAGTAGGAAAAGAGTAAAGAAGAAATAAATGGTTATGTGATTTCAATAGTTCCATTTATTTTTAAAATTACTAGGAACTTCTAGGTCTCATCCAAAAATATTTCTATCCTTGTAACTGAGCCCAGTTGCATGGGTAATTGCCACATTCTCTTCAAACACATACAGTAAGACCTACCAGTGATGTCATGCTTCCCCAGGCTTCCTCTTCCAAACCATACAGGGGAGACAAGAAAGCGGACTTGGACACGGAGAAGCTTACACCTTGTCTGTCCTGTGGCTGATGTACCAGCTGTGTCTCCTGCTCAACCATGAAGGCAAAACTCTTGTACAAATTCCTATCGCTTGCATTTCACATGGTCCAATACTTTTTTTCTGGTTTTGACAAATGCAACCCTACCTTGTTTATGTTTGTTCGGGACACTTCTGTAAGAATTCCTTTGTTAGGAAGATATTAACTTACAGTTCTGATGTCTTTCAGCTGCTGCCTGTTGTCTATCACACCAAACATCAAACTTATAGTTTCCAATCTGAGCGGTGGTTGGAACCTATCTACATCTTACTTGTCATCATGCTGAAGTTAATGGGAGATGAGCCAAAATGGGTACTGGAATACAGTAACCAGTGGCATCCTAGAGGTCTGGGAGGACACATTTGTCCTCAGCAGGGTGACGCACTGGGAAACACTGGGAGAGGAAAAAAGAGCAATGCTCTGTAACCTCCCTCCGAAAAATCACCCCTTGACATTGATTATGGCAAACATGAAAATATATTTAAACTGAAGGGCAAATTTGATGTCATTGAGACACAAATAGTGTATTTAAAAGAGCTGTCTAAGAAATAAAAAAATATCTTAGCCCAGAATGAAAAGCTAAAACTTAGAACTTTCATGAAATAAAAGTTCAAATTAATTTGATTCAAGACTACTGAAAAATTTCATTTCTGCTTCCTTTGTTTACTTAGAACTTCAATATGTTATCTCATATGTACAATTACATATTATACACAATTACGCTGTAGTTGATATTAAGCTATTAATGCCAAGTTTCCTGAATGAAAACATTATTGTAAAGAAATTTTGGATTTTGTTTGGGGAAAATATAGTTGTTATCTTTTATGTAAAATGGTTAGTTTATAATTAATCTTTTTTATGTGGAAGGCACTACACTGGAATTCTTTGAACTGGGTTCACAATTTCTTTGTGAATCTCGGGGGCAGGACAGGAAAGTATGTTCCCGTCAGAGCAGCTGTGGTACCAATCAATTGAACAGAATTCAGCTTTTATTCTGCTCCCAGTCCTATGGATCATGGCTGTTGGATTCAGCTCATCTGCATTTAAACATCTACATTATAGATATTATATCTGGTTAGTTTTCTAGGCTTTCCTTATAAAAGGTACCATTTAAGATGATTGTCCCTCTCTACTGAACATAACTGGAGTCTAATGATTAGCTTCGATGTAGAACTTTATGGTGAGTTCAGGTGAATGCTACACAGCATGAGCAAATTGTGCACCAATGCCATTACCTTTTCCTTATTTCTATAAGTCATTTGTTCTGAAAGGCAGTAGAAGTTTAAGAGATTTCTATGTTTTGCTAAAAACAAATAAATAAACTTTCATGCTAACAGATGGCTATGGTGGAATCTGAATCAGAACTGAACACAGGCTTCAGGACAAATTCAGGGACTTCAACCCATAGCCTAGCAAATCCCCTCGTTTCCTGCCACAGCTAGGGAAGTATGAAGAGTTAAAACCATTAAAGTTCTCATCTCTGTCCAATGTGTAACTCACAAATGCATTCACAGATTTTTAAATTTTTTTTTAAAAAGAAACAAGCAATTATATCATCAGGTGGTTTATAACAAAAAAAGAAAGAAACGTGAAAAAGACATCAGTAATTATATATGCTATAGTATTGTAAAAAAGGCATATACTGCCTATATCTCTACTAATAATTATCCACCCAAGGTTTACGCTCTATTTGGGAAAAAAATGGCTGAAAAACACAGAGGGGAAAGAGAAGAGAGAACTGAAGTTGTAAATTCAGAAAGAAAAAAACAGTAAAGTAACGGAAGACCAACTGTCTCTTAGCTGAGTGAACATTAGTCATGACTTATCACACTTTGTCTTGCCAGTGTTTTATAAGCATCATGGATAAGGTGAGTAATTCACATATTGCCAGAAATGTAGCAGCACATCCTTGAGTTTTAGGGTCATCTATTGAAGCCCAAATACTTGTAACTAAGTATTTAAGGAAAGGCGCTTCTATCTGTTCTTGTCATCTATAAATATTGAAGTGTCTGAGCTGGAATACCATGGGACAGTTTGCATGTAACAAAAGTTGCAGATGCTATTTCCCTAATTCCATCTGGATACTTACAGGATGGTCCATCAGGTTTCAGTCAATGAAGGCTCTACAGTAGCTTTGCTTGGGGGAAGAGCAGGATGTGCTACGATAGACTTGCATGTTACAACATGCATGCTTCTTTCATGTTGACTAGAAACACAAAGGTTTCCAATGCAAAAAAATTTCAATGACATTTTTGAAAACACTTTTTTCTGACTATAATTTACAGTAGAAAAAATATGCACTATAAATTAAAGGAATTTTCAGAAAACTTATTAAAGGATTTTGAAGACAGATTTAGCAGTGTATTCAGCATACATGCAAGGTACTGTATGTTACTGAAAGAAAAAAAATTAAGCAAATGGAAACTTTGAGCAGAAAGTGTATACAAACCTCCTTGTGATTATGAATTTTTACTCCAACTGACTGCACATCCTGCAACGAGAGCTGATTGTATTGTAATATTTTTAGAAACATTATAACCACAGTTCTTCCTCCCTACCTGTAGAGCCAGCTCTTAGTCTCCATCTACTGCTGAACTTGTTTCACTGTTACTCACACCATTGTTAAAGTGCATGCTAAAAATTGTAGATTATTTCTGTTCACTGCACAGTACATTGTTTTACCATGGATAATGTTTTATTTATAAGGAAAATAAATTGTCAGAGTTAAAAAACACAGTGCATTTTGTTCTAGGCAACACATTGCTTTTATCACACAAATAATTTATTGGTTCTGCTCCCAGACGAGTTCTGTGCTGACCTTTCCAGGTATACTGAATATTGGTGCATAATTCGTCTTGTTGGAAAAATGTATTTATTTTAGCCATTAATACACGCTGTCATAACCTTTCTGTTGAGCAGCAAGTTTGTTGTTTTAATTCTGAGACATATTCTTATAGAGGGATGTATGGAAAACAAAACTTCCTATCTTAATGCCTTTGTATTCTGAGGAAGAGAGATGGACTCAAATCTGAACCTATCATATAATCTCTGGTAATGGACTGGAACCAAAACTAGAACAGCCCTATTTCCTGGTTACAGGGCGGTCACAACCCCATTCCAGTTCAAAACTAGCCTCTGCAAGTTGTCGGCCCAAAATGGCAGACACGTCTTCAGAACAGTTTGCTGCATTTTAGTAACACCAAATGTGAGCTTGAATAACCTTCAAACGTTACTTCATAGCATCACTGTCCTATGCAACCAGATCAGCCATCGCATCAGCCCATCCCTAGGTGTATATTTGTTTTGCAAGTTCTATGAAAAAATGGTCTGAAGGACTGTATGTAGTAATAAAGCTGCACCAGGCTATTTTTATAATTTTAAAATAGAATGTGCATTTTAACAACATAACACTAATGGAAGTTCATCCCATGAGGTAAAACTCACCAGTTACAGGTTACCAAAAAACATTTGTTTAGTCTTAAATGCTATGGGAAAGTGGTCTTGTTAAAAAAAAGTAAGGGCAGAAGAAATGCCAAAACCACCTTTTTCTTAGTCTCAGTTTACAATAAACAGCATACCTTGCAAATTAAAGTTACAGTAAAGATGTCCAGGAACTAAAACCAAGCTAGAGTAGTGAAACCATTCAGAATAATGAAATACATTTTGACACATAAACTTTCATGCAGATGTTAGGTTTGAAGTGCTACCTTTGTTTATTGTTATATATGTCTAATAACTCATTTTGAAATAACCAGTTCAAATTTTGTCTTCTGCATATTCTGAAATTTGCACTATAAAAAAATGGTTCATTATAATAATGGCAGAAAGACAGTGTGCAAGCCTGTGGCTTATACTTCTGGAAGAAATTAATTTCTGAAAATAAAGTTGCATCTGGGGATTTTTTTACTAAACATCAATCACTTAGTATCTGGTGTTTAACTTTTGTAGTTTTCAAGTCCTTCTTCTATAGACTGCTCAAAATCTGTCCTCTTGCTTGGTATTTACCCATTCAAGCAGTGTTGCTGAACATATTATTTATTAGTTTGTTGGGGTTTTTTTAAGGAGAGGGAGAAAAATATTCTGAAAGCAGAAGAATGCTCAGGGTTGGAAGATGAGCAATGGCTTGCAAACATTTCCCACTTCAACAGCTGCTCCAGGAGTTCAACATCGCTTTGTCTTTCGGTGATTTCAATATACCTCCTGTTTAGACAGCTGCCTGAATAAATGTTCATAAACACACAGAAGAGAAAACCCTCTCATAAAATGTAGCACCTTTAAAAAGGCAAGACTATGAGTTGGAATAGGCCTACCTCTGCAATTCTTATCTGTACTGTAATTAATTTGGATAGTTTCTGGCATTTACTGCCTGAGATTTGAAAAATAAGCAATCTTTAGACTTATATGCGCTCAAGTTCAGTTTTGTCAACTTACGATATATATGTCAGGAAAAATAATTTCATCAAAATTTTTTATAATTATGATGTTTTTCTTGAAATCAAGATAAAAAAATGAGGCATTTCCCCCCAAAAAACCAACAAAAGATGTGAAAATGTTATGAGAAAGATCTTAGTGCCTGTATTTCTCCTACTCTCTCTCTCTCTGGCCCATTTATTTAATATTTATTATTTAACAGTAATATTTAATTATTTATGTGAAGTGGAATAGCATCAACAAGAGAAGCTGGGAAAAAAAAAGACTGACTTCGTAGAGCAGTAGTTATTATACTTGCCCATGATGTGGAAGATGGAAGACGGAAGTGTGACTTTATATTTCAAAACAGGGAAAGCAAGACCTGAAGCTGGTGTGTTTCTGTCATGTTCATGTCAGGAGATTAAGCTATTCCATGACACAGACTCTCTAGCATTATTTTCCTTTCTAAATTTTCAGAGGATGGTAGTACAATCCACTGCTGCAATTTTTAAAATAAAAATGTCACGTCAATGCAGAGAACGGTGTAGATTTCCTTTGGCCTGAAACATCAACTTAGGTGTCTCAATAGGCAGCCGTAGGCATCTCAGCGAGGTGGTACAGAGCACTTACTTTTGATATCATAGAATCATAGAATGGTTTAGGTTGGAAGGGACCCTAAAGAGCACCTAGTTCCAACCCCCTTGCCATGGGAAAGGACACGTCCCACTAGACCAGGTTGCTCAAAGCCCCATCCAGCCTGGCCTTGAACACCTCCAGGGCCTCCACAACATCCCTGGGCAACCTGTTCCAGTGCCTCACCACCCTCAGAGTGAAAAATTTCTTCCTGAGATCTAATCTCAATCTACCGTCTTCCAGTTTGAAGCCATTACCCCTCGTCTTATCACTACACGCCCTTGTCAAAAGTCCCTCTCCAGCTTTCTTGTGGGCCTCCTTCAAATACTGGAAGGCTGCTCTAAGGTCTCCCCAGAGCCTTCTTTTTTCCAGGCTGAACAACACCAACTCTCTCAGCCTGTCCTCAGAGCAGAGGTGCTCTAACCCTCTGATCATCTTCATGGCCCTCCTCTGGACCCACTCCAACAGGTCCACGTCCTTCTTATGTTGGGGGCTCCAGAGCTGGACACAGTATTCCAGGTGGGATCTCACCAGAGCCGAGTAGAGGGGCAGAATCACTACCCTCGACCTGTTGTCCACGCTTCTTTTGATACAGCCCTGGATACGGTTGGCCTTCTGGGCTGCAAGTGCATGTTGCTGGGTTATGTTGAGCTTCTCATCAACCAACTCCCCCAAGTCCCTCTCCTCAGGGTTGCTCTTGATCCATTCTGTGCCCAGCCTGTATTTGTGCATGGGAATGCCTCGACCCACGTGCAGGACCTTGCACTTGGCCTTGTTGAACTTCATGAGGTGGTATTGGCCCATGTCTCAAGCCTGTCCAGGTCCCTCTGGATGGCATCTGTTCCCTCCAGTGTGTCAGCTGCTCCACACAGCTTGGTGTCATGGGCAAACTTGCTGAGAGTGCACTCAGTCCCAACATCTGTGTCTCCAACAAAGATGTTAAATAATAACTGTCCCAGTACTGACCCCTGAGGAACATCACGTATCACTGCTCACCACTTTGGCATCAACCCATAGACCTAAACTCTTTGAGTGCGGCCATCCAGCCAGTTCCTTATCCACCGAGTGGTCCATCCATCAAATCCATGTCTCTCCAATTTAGAGACCAGGATGTCATGTGGGACAGTGTCAAATGCCTTGCACAAGTCCAGGTAGATGACATCTGTTGCTCTCCCCTTATCCACCAACACTGTAACCTCATCGTGTGTATATGTATACACACACATATATATGTGTATATATGTACACATATATGTATACATATATATACACACATATATATGTATATATACATGAATATATATATACATATATATATGTATACATATATATACACACATATATATGTATATATACATGAATATATATATATACATACACACATTCCCTGTCCAATCAATTGAGAATTTTAGCTGTTTTCAAAGGGCTGTAAGGAAAGCCTATGGACTGTACTAGGAGATGACTTGAGCTAATGTGCAGAAACCAGAGATGTCTTTGAAATCTGCTCCTCTAGACTCAGACTGAAGATTTCTGTTATTTTCAGCTTGTCAGTGCGTGGACTTTTAGAAAGAAAGATGCTAAAGAGGCAACAGACCTTGGCATACACCTTCTGTCCAGTTGCTTCCCTGGCCTGCAGGGGTACAAAATCCATACCACAAACTTTCTGGTAGATTAGTCTGGCCTGGGAAAGTGGGATAAGGAGAGAGAACAAGAAGTTGCCACACCCAGTTAGTGCTGAGACACCCAGAGGAAAGGAACTCGGCAATCTGAAATGGTTTCTAGTACCGTTTGTGCCTTAGACTAAGATCATCCAGCCCTGGCAGCTGCATTATCTGGAAACACACTGTCCAAATCCGTCCCCATCCCCATCCCTACCGTAGGCCACTGTGCTCCTTGTCAAGGAAACAGCCATTTGCCTTTTCACACCACCAGCAGCAGCTGTCACCAAGAAATCTAACCCCTCCTGTACCTGTTGGCATGGGTGGCTGGTATGGGGAAGAGAAGAGAGTAGCAGGAGATGAGGTGAATAGTTGTATCCGTTCCATGCAATCCAGCTGCTGCTCTAGGTGGGATGGTGGAAGCGGGAAAAGAACCAAAGCAGAACTGGGAGAAACCCAGATGCTGGGCTCAGTCCAGGCCCTTCTTCCTGCTGGGGTGGGTGTAGAAGGGTCGTTAGAAGGAAGACCAGTCTGCTGAAAAGCCATCAGGCTAAAGAAACTTTTCAGTCATTCTGGCAGTGCTGGCTACTGGAATAACCCTCTCTGTCTCCAGAAAGATGCAGCAGAGGGGATACGAGATTCTTGTGGGCTAGACTGGGCCTCTGGTGAAGTGTGCTGTGTTAGGCAAGCAGGGACTATAGCCCAAACCCTGCCCTTTAGCAGAGGAACCTAACAGCCAGGCTCTGCAGGCTTCACAATCTCTATTCATCTCTAGAAATCAGGATGTTCAGTACTGTTCTGATCTCTCGTCAGCCTCTTAGTGCTTCATGGTCATGACATAGCCTGACCTGAAATTATTCATGCTTGAAGTGTGGATATGCATGTGTGTCTTCCGTATTGTTTGTTCGGCAATAAGGCCTCTGTTTCCATGCAATACACCTTTAAGAAGTTCCACTTTTTCCAGCTACATCCAGCACCCCCTACATTTGTTTGAAAATTAGATTTACCTCATTCCTTTCTTTAGTTCCATGACTGTTCATGATTTCCTGTTCCCCATTGCCCTTTCTGATGTCTTGTGTATACATTTTTTTTCTGAAGACTTTAAAGACAAACTTATAAACTTAAATGGTGTATCTTTTTATTATTTCAAATCGAATAACTATAGAGAGAGCTATCTATGACAGACTATTTTTGATAATTTTTCTTGTTTTATTCTGTGTGGTTAATAAAATTTTTTTCAAAATCAAAATTTCACTGTTATTTTCCAGTTATTCTAAGTGGCTTTATTTTAAATCTTCATCATGAATTATCATAATTCACAGAGGGCAGTCTCCCCTGTCCCCCTTCTAAAATCAATTTTCCTGAGTCTTTGTCTTGCTTGAGGTTGGATGGGCTTTGAAAAGAGTATATAAAATCAGACAAGTTTTAGCATACCATTGCATTTAAGAAATTCAGTACAGCTGCTTTGAATCACCCCTAGAAGACACTTGCCTCTCTGCATTGACTACAGGTCATTTAGGTCCCTAAATTTCAGAAATTTGAACTGTAACCTTAGTTAGATGTCTAAAGTAAGCTAAAGTTGCTAGTGTACGTATACTTTAATTGACAAATGATTTGGAGTTGGTGTATTCACTTGTAGGAACAGGCCCAGTCAAGATGAGGATATATATTTATTTGAATTTGACCGCAGAATGAGGACATGCTCTAATTATAATGTTCACACAGCTGCTATGCTTCAAAACAATTCCGGGCCCCAATCTTCCAAAAAAGATTTCTTGTGAGGTACTTTGGCCTTGCAGAGCTTTATTGACTCCAACGGGCCTACGAGTATGTATTGGTGCCAAGCATTGCAGCTGCAATAATTAATTCAGTTTGAGCTGTGTAAAAGTGGGAAAAGGTGTAGTCTCTCTAAATCTTTTAATCCAGAGCTTCTTTGGTGTCATGTGAAGATCTAAAACTTTATAACATATGAACATGATGATCTTCATGACCATCATTCTGATGGTCAGCACGCTATGTACCCTATGGTAATTGTGCCCAAATGCCATGACAAAGTTAATTCGTCATTGAAACATCTTATAACGCTATTCCTCATTCCCATTTTTAAGTATGTACACAGTGCTGGCTTGGACTTGAATATAAGCAGCTTGTGCAAAATACTTGATTATTTCCATAGTTATTTTTTGAAAAAGTGGGTATTCTTTTGAATCTCTAAAATTCTCAGGCTGTAAGAAGGTGTTAGGACCTAAAATACTGTTAAGGAGAACCACCTCAGAACCTCCTTCTACCCTCTTCTTCACTAACTATTTTTCAGTATTTTTTTCCCTGCAGCTCTTCTTCTCATATGCTATTTATCTTGACTACTTCCGTGGTCACTTGTCAACATCCTTTCATACCATTGTCCTATTCTTGGACCAGCAGTGCTGAAAATACCAGCTGTGTAATAAAATTTCACTCCCCCTTGTGGGAAAAGGGGGATAGGAAGCAGCAATAAGCAGAGATGACTCTGAGAAACAAGCAGACAGAAAATAACACCGGGTGTTTGCTGTTAGCAAAACGGAAAATACCACAGATTTGCAGTTTGTTTTCTAGACCCCACCATAAGGGCTAAGAACACAACATTTCCAAATTGAAAGCTGACGCTCCAGAACACGTTAGTAACAAGAGTTAAATTCCATGGCCAAGGAATCACTCAGTCTTGCTGATACATCTGCCTTGTTAGTAATAAATCTTCAGGAGTCATTATGAAAATCTGCTCCCAGCTATATCCCCTGTGGTTAAAGTTCCTTAACTTCTCACAGGCTTGGCCAGAACAAGTCTGATCAGGACATGGGCAAGAAAATGTCAAGAGAAATTCAGGATACTTAAAGACATCTCTTCCTTGTAAAACAGTGCTGAAGCCATGTCAGCTGGAGTGGTAGAAAACGATATCCTGCTGCTAGAGAGGACAGTTTTTCAGGCTGCATGCTAAACTGGTTTGTTATTTAATCTTGATCTTTATATGCTTGTAGCATGAGGAACAAAAAATGTGTGTTCCCACCATGCTAGACAGGCATAGAACAATATCACTGATCTTACCCTGAATGGATTGCAAACTGAGTTAAGCACAAGCCTTAACAGATTAATATAGAAAAACATACAAGTAAGGGGAATGATAGGACAATAAAAGCAATGGCAATTTCAAAATTATTTCAGAATTTCGGAGCTCCATCTATTTAACTATCTTTTTTTTTCTTTTCTTTTCTTGGCTCTGTTTGACTATGAGGGACCGTACAAATGGTATTCAAACAGATTCTTCTGTGTAACATCTAAATCTTTTTGGCATTCCATCAGAATGAAAAACATTACAGAAACACAATATTATTAAGATGAATTTTTTAGCTTACTGCATACGTTATTCCTATTACAGCATCTGGAAAGAGGAGATCTGCCAGGTAGTTTAGCAAGTCTAAATTACAGTTGACAAGGATAATTGATACTCCTGGGCTGTCTTTTCTCTGTGGTCAACTGGGAGTTTTGGGGCTACACAAGTTCTTATATATCCTTCAGCTAAATTGAAAATCCAAATGTAGAATGCTGCATTAAGAACAGTATGTGGATTTGAGGAAATTCCTGAAAGAAAGAAAATCCCAGGGTCAGTGAACAGGTTATACTGTCCTGTAAATGCATTGTATCTGTACCTCTTTGAGATACAGCATTTTTCTTTTAAGATACAATAAGCACCATGCCTAGGAATTACGGAATAATATTGCATATATAAAGCATAGCAACATTTCATGGTCCACTTCTCAGGGAAGTGGAAAGCAAGCAGTGAAACGACATTTAAGAGCTGGCATACTCTAAATCTTACCTCACTGAAAGAATTTTCCTGGAGTGCTTGTGAATGCATGATGATGTCATACATAGGAACTCCAGTGTTTTGTCTGTAAAAATGGTCTTGCAGACTTGTGCCTAAGGCTATCCTTGCATATTTTAATAAATGGTCATGGTATATATGACCTGAGGGCAGGACTCAGGCCTCCGGTCATACGCAAAGGGAGAAGCTTGCAACCCCAAACCAGGTGCTCAACCTCTGCAAAATCATAGGAGTTAAGAGAGACAACTGTGTTGTGTTATTTTGGCTGGGTTGTAAGGATTGTTTTTCTCAGGTATCTAACTTCCATTCACTGAGTGGGAAGCTTAGGTAACTAACGTATTCTGGGTTTTAGATTCTTATCTCAGAGACCAGTTTGTAAATCCTCAGGTCTTCTATGCTTTACTGTCCTGTATTGTCCAGAACTCTAATCATTCCTTTTGTCATGTGAAAGCTGAGGAAATTTCAGATTTCTTGTTTATATATATGTTATGCTGTATTTTCTTAGGTTTTGAAAGAGAATACTGGAAAATAATTTCCTTTATCACTCATGTGCCAGGACATCAATTAAAGAGTTTGCAGTTCTCCTGAAAAGAATTGACGACATTTGCAAGTAAGGCAAAGAATGAACTGTTTGAGCCTTGGGTTTGTGCAACATTTTTAATGCTCAAAGGAAATCCTCTTAGCTGACTTTCAAAAATGGTACCTTTTTAAGACTCTTTGCACCTTCTCCTAATGATTTGAGATAGAAATATTTTAGCACTTTTTTAAGTGCTTGCTTGGTCATACATGAAACAGTGATAGAATTTCTTTGAGAAACAAGTCCACTGCATATAAAGAAAGTTGCAAAATTAAAAGGGCATGTTCTGCTCTTCCTTCTCTTGGGAGACATCTGCTGAGACTTTGATCTTAGCCATGTTGCCCTATTACTTGACATAACATCAGTATTTTGCATTGCATTTAGAAGGATTTATAGGAGGGCATAAATAATGATTTTTTAAGAGCCTTTGTCAGTTTTAATATACATAGTACCATTTAAAAAATCTAATCCAATTAGCTGATCCAGAGATTGCTTCTCTGATATTCAGACCTGTTTCTCTGGATATTTAAATCAACCAAAAAGTATTCTCAGGACTGTTTTTCAGTTAGTTAATTTTCATCCTATCCTGATCACAGCTGGAGTCTAGGAAAATTGTGAAGTTATATTAAACTTATTGTTGATAAGACTTAAAATAGAAGATGGATCTGCTACTTCAGATGTGTTTTTACATTGTAAAACATGGGAGAGCAAAAAAAATGAACCAGCATAAAAAAACGCTGAAAGCTTTATATGTAACCTGTATGAACAAGACTTTTCCCACAAAAACTGCATTCTTCACTGTGTGGGCAAATTATAATCTTCAGTTTGTTTGGGAGAAACTTTAGGTCTTAGGGAGACTATTCTGCTTCTAGAACCTTATATAAAAAACGTGTGAGAACGTACTACAAAACACCTTGCAGACATCCCGAGTTATCTGAGGAGGATTTTCAGAAGAGCTCATCACTGGCCTAATTTTCATCTCAGTGACTTCAGAGGCAGCACAGTCTAACTGGAACAAGTGAGTTAGCAAATCCCACCTTTTTTTTCATAGGACAAGAGCAAACAACATTTTGATGATGTCTGGAAATCCAGAGGCATTCAGACACTTCAGGAATGCGATGATGTGATTTCAGTAAAACAGATTTCTTGCCAAGGAAATTGCTATGAACTGAAGCCGCCTCTATCTTCCAAAAGGTGCTACTGCATAATTTGGTATAGCATGGAAGCACAGTAATCCGGTCTCATTGTGGCAAAGACACAAAGTGTAGCGGCAAGGTCTCTGATTGAAAGAAACCACCGCAGTGTTAGGTTCAGGCAGATGTAAGGGAAAAGTCAAGATGCCTGGTCATTATTTTCCTGGACACCATTTCATTATCCTCTAGAACATGTGTTTGATGTACCTGAGATGTAAAGGTGAATATTAATTGACTTCTTTATGCTTCCGCTACACAAAACATTGTCCCCATGATGTTTACTGAATATGGCAAATTACAAGTCAGAGCTCTTCTGGACCCCTTCTGAGCCAACCTCTGGAATATCAGAAATATAGCCACCTTGAAAATTGTTGACTAAACAATATTTGCCTCATTTAAATTTTTGACTCAATAAAATCTCTGCTTTTCAAGCAAAGGATGTAAAGCTCTGCTTTGATTAATTTCAAATTCCATGTATTTGATAAATATTGTGAAATTCTTGGAGTGTTTTATTTGAAACTTTTGAAGACCAGTAGTCTGCTTTTCACATTCTGGAGGAAGTGGGAAAATGACATCCTCTGTAGCTATTGCCAAGTCCCAGCTTTGTCTTCTGGGACAGCTTGAAAGAGGTAAAATAGCTCACAGAAGGATTTGCTATCCAGCTGGAAGATCCTGGTGGCAGGCTATGTGTGTAAGATGTCCACTTGTAACAGGTTTATTAATACTTGATAATGATCCCTTATGTCAGCCCATTGCTACATACAAAGCTATAGTGGAAGCATGTCAGGAATCTGTTGCAGAAACATTTCCATTATTAATTTCTTAAACGACTTCCCTCTCTTGGGAGTTATACCTGAATAAATGCTAAATACGGCAATGCCATCACTATAATGCCCTAAGAAAAGACCTACTTCAAATCCCACCACGTTGTAGTGGTACAGAAAGTTGACACCAGCAGAAAGGGGCAAATTTTTGGCCTGAATAGTGAAGAGAGAGGGGCTTTTTGTTTTCATTTTCATTTTCATTTTCATTTTCATTTTCTTTTTTTTTTCTTTTTTTTTCTTTTTAATTTCTTTTGAAGACTGGCTAGAGCTATCTGAGTCCAGCAAGATGCTCGGGAAACCTTGTGAAAATTGCACACCAAGCATATACTTCTCCTCTTCAACTGTAACACTGCTCCTGAGCAGTCAGAGATGCTAGTACAAATTAGTGTTAGCATAAATTAATTTGGTTCTGGGCTGTGATGCTTGGTGTGGTTTTATGTCTCATCTCTTTCCTGTGTCGTGTAATAAATAATGCCTGTTTTCAGAGAAAGGAGAACCTGTGTGTGACATGAACAGTGACTTCAAGCTTTTGTAGAAAGCTTCCACAGAAGCTGACTAAAGGGTTGTGAACAATATATGCACGTGTTAAGTCTAATTTGAGAATATTTGCCATATCAGGCATCGAAATCTCTTCCTTCTTTTTCAATGAAGAGTAAAAGGAACAGTCTCCCTGCATATACTGCATTTAAATGCCAGTTGTCGGCTGTTTTTCACCAACATAACATTGTTAAGTTGTCTTTTAATCACTCTATTTGATATTTGATATGTACCAGTAAAATGTTTATATTGCAAATTGTACAGTAAAGCTTCAGTTTAGGAGCAAATTAATAGTCTGGAACCGTGAGAATCTGACTATATCTGAATATTGATGATCTCACTTTCCGAGTCTCTCTGGGATTGGGGGTGCGAGGTGTTGATCATTGCTTCTCACTGATAAGCAAAATATTTCCAGAGCGTGAAGAATTCTGTGGTGTGTGAGAAGGATAAACCATAATCTGCATCAACACACTAACTTCTCCTCTGCCATTTGCATTGAAAATCAGGTAGAAGTTATGCTAAGCTCTCTATTATAGCCTCATGTATGTGAAAGGTCTTCCCCTTCATTTGAATAAGGCCTCTTATGCATGTGAAAAAAGCACATTTAAAAGGAACGTTCCTTTAATTAGGGTGGCATTTAGAAGCAGAATCCTTAAACGTTCACTTTTTGTGATGCTAAATTGTGGAGTATTTTCAAATATGTTGCAGCAGTCATTTTCATTAACCATTTTTATTTTTATTTATTTTTAAAAGGAAACGACATGCTCTACAATGTGAAGTGAAGGAGTAGATTAATATGACTAGCTAGATTAAGGAAAATTTAAATCAGAGTGTTTGATGAAATGTAGGAAAATGTTTAAATATAGGATTAGACTTACAATATAGAAAGCAGTCAAGGAGATCAAAAGAACTCTGTTCAGAAAGTCCTATTAAAAAGAGAGGAAAAAAATCTATTGAGCGAATTCTTATAGCTAAATGATTAAAGTGTTTTTAATATATTACATTCAATCTGACTTTAAAATAAAAATAAACAGTACAGAGTATGCACAAAGTAGAGATTGTATTCATTTTTTTATAAAGACGAAGTGACTGCCCCTATATGAAACTGTCATAAAACATATATATGAGACTATGGAATTTAACTTAAAAGGAGTTCCCTGGAGAATAATTTTAAATCTGGCATGCAGCTTTATGGAGGCAGAAGTTAACTGATTGGCATCTGTATGAATATGGATTTCTTTAAATCCATATTTGATTTTCTACCCCTTAAAAAAATCAAATGTAACCTAATAACTACATCTTAAGCAAACGTTTGGAAGAACATGCTTAATCCTCTGGGGAGTCAATAGAAATGCCTCTAACTTTGGTATCGTACAACTAACCAAGATCATAGGAGTGACTTCCATAGCTGTCAGTGTCTTCTGTATCTCAGCAATCTAGGTTTGTTTTGTCTTTTAATTAATGTTAGACCGGGTTCTTGAATCATGGTTAACACTGAGTGCTGACAGGACCCTGCATGCTTCTTTTATCCCTCATTGGAAAACTTTACAAGAAACGCACAGTAATAATTTGGATTGCAATGTGCTGTTCACATTAAACTGAAGTTTCTTCCTATCTTTTAGCAATCGGAGACTTTAGTAGGTTGTCATATAGAATAAACAAATAGTGGGCACTTAAATATTGTACAGCTGTATGTGGAGTGTAAATCAGCTGCAAAATACACTTCCCATTCTGATCTACTTTTGTTTCAGTGCTTTAAAAAGCAAAAATAAAAAAGAAGATTTAATTTAGCATACAGCCCCTAATGCTCAACTGAACCACAGAATTCTTTCTGAATTGATTCCCTAGTCCTTCATTTATTCAAATAAATATCATTACAGCAGTGATGAATTTAAATCAAAATGCATACAAATTTGTATTTCAAAGTCCTATTTTAATTTGGCATGATTATTCACTATTAGATGTGGACTTCTTACTTTCTCTAGTTTCCTCTATCTCCAGGTGTGTTTGCTACAATTAAAAAAGAAAAAAGGGTCATTTCATTATGGTTCCCCTTCCCATCAGTCCTTCTCAATGACATTTACAGCCATTCTTTCCAGATAGCTATCTACAGCAAAACACAGTAAAACCATTGATAGCTTGCATACTGGTGTGTGGAATGGACAGCTTTTCCAGTTGCATATTAGAAGTAACTCTGCTCACAGGCCAAACAGATGATAATTTGTTCTAATTAACCAACAGTAAGTGGGTTACGTTCATCCCTAAGTTCAATAACTACAAAATATGGGGTGGAATAATTTCCCAAATACATACATATTTTGAAAATAGTCTTGATGTAAAAGGGTGGTTCCACGCATCCATTTTTATCTAATGAATTTCAAGCAGGATTAATTTATTGTTTCTTCTTGCTATAGCATCACAAAGGCATGGTCAGTTGATCAGTTTATTGGTGCCTCCTGACAGCACTCGAGGGCTGCATTCAGAATCTGGGATGTCCTGTAATCAGAGGTGGAGAGCCTTGGTCAGTGAAATTTCCAGTTGTTCCTACAACAGCTTTAGTTCCGCAGATAAGAGTGAATGGTGAGAATAACTGTATCTAGACCTACCAGTACTTGAACTTCTGTGCCCTTTGGTACTGCTGTGAGCACAGCTTGGCCATGCAGCTACAAGCCAACAGCTGGCAGGTGCTACAATGCAGCGGAATGGGAGACACGCTGCCTGCAAGGTAAACAGAAGCAGCAGCATAAGAAGGTGGGAAGGAGGGAAAAACTCCTGGAGGCCCGGTGCTTAAAAGGAGCATAGTCAGGAGCTCAAGAGTGAAAGAAATAAAGGTGGAAAAAATCTAGCATCAGCTTCTCAAAAACATAATTTGAAATAACGGAAGACACCATAAATTAAAATAGCGAGGGGGGAAAAAACATCAGCAGAGAAGACTGCGCACCTAGCAAGCCTGAAAGAATAGGTGGCCACACACGTTTCTGAAGACATCACCAGGGTCTTAATTTGCAGTAAGTAAACATGATCCATCTCTGTCTTACCAGCTGTCTCTTTCTGGTGGAAGCCCAAAGGTTCGCTTACTCTTTACTTCTACTTCTCATGTTTCACTACTCACTTTATCACTTTCTTTTGCACATCTACAGAACTTTACTGATTTACTCTTTTCATCTTGGAAGTTGGGAAGTGACTCATGATTCAGGATTTTATTCAATCCCTCCTGTAATGAGACAAAGTGTAAAAATTAGCATTGATATTGAATATATTAGGCATCTACCTACAGTCAGACAAATCTGATCTGAGTGTGACATGCTAGCCCTCTATTAACTTCAAGGAGTCTTGTCAGTAACTTCCTAGCTTTCCATATTGACAAGCATTCTTAAAAAGCATGTTTAATCAATCCTTTTTTTTTTTCTTTACTCTGAAACAGCATTGGGGGGAGGTGCTGATATCATGATGTGCAGTAAATATTTTAGTGAAAGTAATGTGCAGTAAATATTTTAGTGAAAGTAAAGAAGATAGTAATTAGCAATTAGTAGAAATTGGAAAGAAGCTGCTAGGTATCCAGGGATCAGGCCTGGGACAAAATGTTTTCATACTGGCATTAATAACTTAGAACAAAAGAGAGGGCACTGATAAAATTAAATGATAATACAAAGCAATCTTGAAATATCATCTAAGAAGAATCAGATGACCTCAAAGACAGACACAGCAGAAACGGGATAACAATTGAAATTTGAACTATTGATTTTTTTCTGTACAAATATGATCATTTGATATATCAGACCAGTTATTTCTGGACACAATATATGATTCCATTTACCCATTTTGAAGATGAATTGCACCAATGAAATGCAGAGGACTAATGCAGTAAGCAGGAGAATGGAAAGGACAACTAATGAAGAGTTGAAGGAATGAGGCTACTTGTCCTAGCAAAATAAGGGGTAGGAGGATATAAAATGGACTGCTGTGGTCCATAGGTGCACAAGGAGAAGGATGGAAGAGCAGAAGATAAACTGTAAAAAGGATCATTGAATCATAGAATGATGAATTACATAAGCTTAAATACAGTTTTGGTCAAAGAACTGCAGGGCCATGAACAAGATTAGGACATCAAAAAGATTAGGAAATAGGAGGAAGTATTTTAATTACCATAGGGTAACCAGTAGAAAAGAACTGGGCTTGATGACCTAAGTCCTTTCATGCCTCCTTCCTTTGCTAAGAGGCATTATTTTCCAGTGAAAACCAACATCTGCTGCAGCTACTATCCTAGACTAATTTACACGTTGTTGATTAATTCACTTAAACATTCCAGCCCTTATTACATGACAGTGCGATTTTGTGAGTTTGTGTATATAAACTTAATGACAGAGGCCACAAGCAAGTACCTGTTGTCAGTGTCTGAGATCTGTGTACTATGAGAGCTCATTTGGACACAGTAGAAAAGCACCTGCAGCTGAATCACGCAGTAGATGACTTCCATGTGAATCTTCACAGTCTGCAAGGTATCTTTGTCTACTTTCATCTCACAGTGTGTTAACGTTGCTGACATGGCAAATTACTCCTGACTAGAAAGGATGCACTAAATTCACACCTGTTGTAGATTACAAAAAAGTTTTCCATGTAAATGTGTCCTGAAGTTACGAGGAATCTAACTGTAGGCTGTGAAAGTGAAGGGAGCTACCTCCCAGGAAAGACCTCCTATCACTAGCAAAAGGAGTCCGTCAAGGAAATCACGCTGGCATACCTAGCACGTAAAGACCTGACTTCCTAAACATTGCCTTCCCTTTAGAGAGGAGTCCTAGGTATGAAACTTCAATCCTGGTGTTCAACAAGTAAAGCTTAAAAATTTATAGCCTGATTCACTTTTCTATTAGATCAGTATGAAACAGGGGTCACAATGTGGTATAGCCCTTCTAATTTAAATGGTAGATATGGTATGCAGTTAATGAGCTTTCAGAAAAATTGGATAAAAACTTACACTGAATCTTAACACTATGAAGATGATTCATAGAAGTTGATCAAAACGTTTTACATTGTCCCATTGTAAAAGTCACAGGGTCATTCTGCAAAGTTATTGGTTGACAGAGGTAGAATGAATGAAAGATTGAATTTAGCACATGTCTTAGTAATTTCAGGAGCCTCCTTATTTTGAATGACACTTCTGAGTTGTAATAATAACGCATGGAAAACTGTCTTTCCTATCCACCACACTTAGCCCAGCAGGGTGGAGCATGCAGGTAAGAAAGAAATTCTTCAAAGGCAACACTGGCTCTCAGGAGGTGTATATGTTAGCTGAGTTCATGTACAAATCCTGAACTCTACCTGCCTATAAAGCAAACAAAAACATGTTAATTTTAAACAAAACTACATTTATCCATATCCCCTCAAGTGTAAATATGTGTTAAAACATCTCTAAAAATAGAGTTCAAAGACAAATGCCTTTCCTATGGGGATCAATGAGAAAGATTTTCTTTTCATCTCAGTAAAACCTCAATTCAAAAGGAAGACTGCAGCCTTTGGGGAAATACCTAAAAACAATGTTGAGATGTTTCAAAAACTGTTTTCCACAGTTTTGAAACAAGCTCACCTGAGTCTAAATTTCTGAGGTATGACAGATCTTATTAAGTAGTTTTAAAAACAAAACCAGAAGTAACAATATAAAACCAGTAAAACTCTCAGATGTCTGTTTCCTTTCTCTGTCTAAAAGCAAATATATGCCTTCAGCCTTGTTTCACTCCAAGAAATAAAATTCTATTAGGGAACAAACCCCACTGTTCAAGGCACTGCCCAAAGCTGCTAAGAAAAGCTTCAGCATACCTCCTGCACTCTTGGAAAAGTTCCTCCATGAAGTCAAATCTCCTCCCCTGGCCTCCAGGCAAAAGAACCACAAGTAAAGCAATTAACACAGTCATTGTACCCCAAAATCACCAGACATCCTCGCTGCTAGGCGCCGTTTAAACAGCATGCTTAGCTGGCATTCCCGTTAAACCTTGATGAAGCATACCCATGCTCAGAGCTAGTACCAGGCCTCCGTGTGTGCGTCCTGTGTATGGACCAGCTATTCAAGATTCTAGAAAACACTTATATTAACTGAGGAAGAATTGCCATTGATAAGTATGAGTTACAGCAAACGTTGCCCTACGTATCCTCTGTTCATTAGCTCCCGAGAACATAACTTCATGAGAGAAATTTTTGTCAAAACTGAGTAAGTTCAGTTCTATATATGAATACTTTCTAGACAGTCCCAAATGATTTTGCATTGTACACACCTGTAGGTCACCATTGCAAGTTCCTTAGCACTTTGCTGAAACCTAAGGGCAGTTTCTTCAACCCATTGTATCACTGATTTTTAATGTCAATGGGATGCTTCCTATTTTTACAGTAGACTTGTGACCTGTCATTGCAGACTGGCTTTCTGTTATACCAGGCACTGACTAAACATGGAACAAATGCACGATCCCTGTTTTGAACAGCTTCCGAGCTAAGTAACATTAAGAGCTATACTTTAGTTTGAACATACAACCTCCCAGAAAAAAAATAAGAAAAGAACCAATGCTATTTGTTTGGACTTACACAAGATCTGTCTCATCATTTTCCAGCTCATTTTTGTTTATTTGTTTACCTCTAACAATCCCTCTTTGTCATCCTCTTTCATGTACTAGCTTTCTGACAAACAGATTAGTAAAGACATGGGTGAATATGCTATAAGACTGTATAGTGTGTGGCGCTGTGCCTTATGCGGACATATCTGACTCACAAGAAATATTGTAATTGCAATTTAGACCCAAAATCTGGCTGCATCTGGCTTGACATTCTCCAAGAGAAGAAGATGAAAGACTTGTTCATATGTGTGCAGGTTTATGGGAGAAAGTCTAGTTTCCAGGTAGCTACTTCTCTTCCAAAGTTAAGTGTAATCCATACAAAGAAAGCCTGGATGCCTTTGTCTCCTACACAAATTTAATGCTTCCAGCTCTTGCCGATTAGATGGTGCGCTTGCTCTCACTGTCTCTTCTAAAACCCATGAGCGAATGTCAAAATATTCATATAAGCTTTTACTAAATTACTTTTTAAAGTGAAATGTATGGGGGGAAAAAGCAAGATTTCACACTGAAATTATTGAAGGTGAAAAAGAAGGAAATACATATTCTCCTTAAATGTCTTTGATTAAAATGTAGACTTATTTTCTTTTGAAGAAGAGAGGAATTTGATTTTAAGCCTCCTGAAGTGTCCATATGTGTATCTCAACTGTAAGATATGAAAATGAAATACAGGACAAAAGATCTAAAACAGAAAAGAATTTTAGAGCAAGACAATGATATTTCAAGAAGATACATATTCCAGTATTTTTAAGGAGAATATTTCATTTTCTGTGAAAACAATTCATTGTACTTTTTCAAAACTTCAGCCTTTAAAATGGCTGCAGTTTATTTATTTAATGATTTAAGCTATTCAGTGCTCAATATAGGTCGAGACAATTTTTTCCTTTACAAAAATATGCTAAAAGTGTAAAGGAGAAAATTGCCAGGACCTATAAAACACATGGTTGATTTTAAGTATATGGAAGGAATTAAATATGTGTGTATATGGAAAGGAAGTGAAAAAGAAAAGAAATGGTCCTGTAAAGAGGATAACAGATGGTTCCATTTGATCAGAAAGCTGGCTAGGATTTCTTTGCAATCACTTTTTGATAATTTCTAAGAATTATTTTCTTAGTTTATTTAGGTTGTGGGTACTAATTTTCTGATTTTATACACCACTTACTGAATGTTTGACTTAATTAAAGGGTAAGATGACATCTGTTGACTATCTTTGATATTTTTAAATAAGTAGACATAATATAGAATGAAGATACTAAATTAGAAGAAAAGAAAAATGTGATAAGAAGGCAATGCCACTTGTTAAATTTACTCTTTTCTGCTTTCCTGGGTGATATATCATGGAAAGGTTGTCTGAGCTGTCATTGTGGCATCACTAAGAGGATGTACACAACATCTTCCATTCAAATTACCTTTCAAATCAATCACCCTCATCAGGCTGCTATCTTCATCTGATGGCTGTAGGACAAATGTTTTGGCTCATAGGTAGGAAATGTTAGCATTTGAAAGAGCTCTGAGAAAGAAGGTTCAATGGTTAACTTTGATAAATTGTGTTAAGAAAGGACAGTAAATAATATGCCTGTTGAAATAATTCATGCAACTGTCTTGCAATTTCTGAAATAAAAAGTCTACTCTATACTTCTACTCCCCGCCCCACTTCCCCAAACTGAGTAAAAAACGTGTCCCTGAAAAACCTAGAACGAATACTTACTGGGTTCTCCCAGAGATGTATTATTAAAAAATGCACTAACATGGCACACCCATGTATTGGTTATATAACTATCTTCTGAATCTTAAATTGCTTGGTTTATTTGAAAGGCTGTGAATTTTCCCACTAGTGTGTGCGTGTTTGTGTGTTTGTAGAAAAGCATGAAGCAAATAGCTCAGATGACATGAAGGTTTGTGTTATGTTCCAGTCAGATTAAACTATAAATCAGAAGCCTGGGTATTTTAATAACACATTAAATAGTCCCTACGCCCTTAGTACTGCATAATTGTGAGTTAAATAACAGCTTCAAATATTTTCTGTGGTATTCTCATTTTTTATACAGTAGCTTTTTAAATATGATAAATGATACTCAGCTTCAAATGCATTGTAAATACTGCATGCATATTACTAATACACATTTTAGAATTTTCTAATCTTGCTTTAACACATATGGTATTATCAATTACTTACGCTATTTTAACATAATGTAACATTTCTTTAAAATGACATACAATTTATACTGGATGTCACTAGCCCCTAGACTACCTTGGCACATATTTATATATTTCAGCTACAATTTATCACTTTGTGAAATACACTTTGTGTAATTGAAAATAATGACACAAAAATCATCTACTCTTATACATTGGTAGTATGATATACTATCCTGATAGCTTAGTGTACTATATGAAGTCAGTCTGCAGAGCCATGCCTTTGAAATATGATTTAAAACAGAATTTATAATGTCACAGAATTACATAAAACTGTGTGAAATTGTGCAGATAATCATTTAAATCTCCCTACATGAAAAGATAATTGCTCCAGAAATTAACTGTACCTGGGGTTCATTCATTTGGTCATGGCTAGTTTCTTATATAGTGATGATTTGATATTAGAGCTAATTAAGATCAGGTCAGAGTTGCTGAAGGTCAGACATTAATGCACAGGATCATTGAAATGATAATTATAAACAGATTAGGAAGCTACGGTCTTTTATAAGGGGTTATTAGATAATTACTGTGAGAGTGTACGGCTTACTGTAATAATGGATTATCGACTACTTACAGCGTTTTAAGGGTGAGAGTATATTACTTCCTCAAGGACTAAAAGGAATAATGTTGTTGGAACTCAGGGCTCTGTAAATAAAATAGCACCAATTGCTTTTCAATTTTCTTCTACAGAATATGTTCCTTTGTTGGAATAAACTGTATCATTTTATCTCAACGAGACTTTAAATATTTGTGTAGCTGGGAAGGTCCTTTGCTTTTTTTTTTCCCTTTTTGGAGAAGAAAGAAGAAAATGTATTTTAAAAATAAACATTTTATTCTCTTTTAAATACATAGCTATGGCTGCCAGAAGCTTTACCAACAGCAATAGAAGGGGAACAATAAACATTTTACAACGATTCAGGGAATAGGAAAAGATTAACCTGAAACTTACTGATTGCACACTTCCTTCTCTTATTGCTATGACTTTCATTCTAACATACCCTTTCACAAATAGAAACCCAAGAAAATAAATAAATAAATAAATAAATAAATAATTTTTGTATAGCTGTAGCACACCTTGATCTACTACTGGTTGAACTCCATTTCATTTGGAGCTTTGTGCATCAGAGCATGACCTATAAATCCGTAAAGGGGAAGAGGGCTTGAAAAGAGCTTCTGGAAAGATGACATCATTCAAATACTGCAGAAGACACTCACAGAGAGGTTCCAAAAGTGGCTAGTGTAAAGGAAAAGGAAAGTCATTCATGCCACCTATGGTGACAGTGACTGTATGACCAAAAAAGTGAAACAAGCATGAGGGACCCCTCTGTGGTCTCTTTTGAAAATAAGACTGTTTTTATTGTGTAGTCCTTCTATGCAGAACAAAAGAGAGAACCTTTGGAGAGAAAATACTTTATTCTCTTGGACAAAAATTGTTGTATATAATAGCAATGTTGAGTTGTAGATGGAAAAGGATGTATTTTGCCCAATCTTTTCTACAGAGGGAGGAACAAGACACATGAATATGTGGCTTCCCTGTTGGGTTCCACACCTGGTTGTAGAGAAGACTGGAAAGGCTATAAGGGGGATGAGTGGCATTGGGGTTGGGAGAAGCAGACCACTTACACCTGCAGACTCCTGAAAATATTTTGGCACCTAGAGTAGAATAAAACCAGCAGAAAACAAGAAGAGAAAGGGGTCTTTCCTTGCAAATACCTATGAGTAGAGATCTCCACCATCTGATTCTTCTCAGTTCTTTCTCCATCAATGGTAACAGGAGGACTGTTGTTTCCTACTATGCCTTAGGATATGCTGCAATACTGGGCCAGTATTTCAGCATAGGAGACAGGAAAGTCCCCTCTCTGAATCTTGGAAAGAAGCAAGCGGGGAGGAGATTTGAGTCATTATTTTTTCACCTTTCCTAACAGACAAAGGCATTCTAGACCAGTCTTATGGAAGTCAGAATCAAACACTTCTGGCTGCCTTAAAAGCCTTAAAAACTGTCAGCCTTCGTTGGATGTGAACTGATGCCTGACCTCCAATCCTCTTATATCCCCAAGTTCAGGCATCGAACTGACACCCCACCTCCACCCCCCTTATCTGCCCAGTTTTGCTTCTAAGAAAATGTAAATGTCATTTAGTAAATAAAGAGAAGTATTAATAATAATTTAACATTTAGCCTAACTTTGGCTAAACTACAGGCACAATCTACCCTGCTAACAAATATGTATATCAACAATGCTCAAAATAATTCCATTTGCAGTTGCGTATGTTTGAGGTCATCCTGTCCTCTATCTTTTCAATCCACGGATGTAAATCTTGCAGCATTGCCATATAAACACAAACGTCAACCAAATTTATTTGGCTATATCCTCATCTTCTATTGAGCATCTTGGGGCTGCTTGGTGCAATGGGAGAAGGGAAAGTCTCAGGAATATATCACAGGTATAACAGCACCTTTCCTGGATTAGGTGGAGCACATCATTTTGCGCCCCCCACCTCTTCATGTAGGGGAATATATGGCACACCAGTCTGATTTCAACAGAATAACTCTTAATACTGAAGTTCTGCACTGTCTGTGTGAGAAAGAATGTGGCATATTAAGGCCTCAAGGATAACATCCCATGCTATCTTTTTACATAGAAAGCTAAAGTTTCTGTTACAGAATAGCTATATTTATTATATTTAACACTGAACAATGAATACTGATGTCCCACTGCCTTTGAATGTTGCTGCACAACGAATATTTTACATGTTTTATTACTACACATTATGTCTACTTCTCATTTGAAAGCTATTTTAAGCTTCCGCTAAATTTGTTCAGTTGTTGAAAATGGCAACATACTGATTTTTTCTCCCTACCTACCACTGCTGAAATACTTTATAATTTACAGACTCACTTGGCTCTGCATATCAGTTGATTATAGGTGCTGAATTGTGATGGATAGCCATGTGATAACAGCAAAACTCCATGCTATTTTTAATTTTTGTGTGTGTGTGTGTAATTCTATAGTTGGATTTAAACAGCTCTGATGAAAAATTATGACTTTTCTTTAAAGGAATGATTCAGAACAAAACAGATATCTGATCTTTATCATGTAGGGTTTTTTTCAGGGATTATTCCAAACATGTTTTAAAACAAAAGCACGTTACCTTAAAGGAGGAACCTAATTATAGCAGATACGTTAGATGAAGCTTTCTGTGTGTTTGTGAGTCACAGAGGCTTAATTGAAGAGAGACTTTTGTTTGTTGCTATTCAATCACTGAGACTACACTTTGTACAATGGAGGTGTTGAAAGAAGATTTACACAATCATAATGTTATACCATCTTTTGTTCAGCTTTTGTGGAAGAAAATTACATACATCTCAACAGTTCTCGGAAGATTAAATCTGCAGTTTAAATTTGCTATTTGAACCTTGTATTCAAAACAGCATTCCACAATTAGTGAGCCATGCTGTGTGGCCTGGGGTTAAGCTAAGCGGGAGACAGGGCGAGGGGTGTCTAGGACCTGTGTTTTCGGATAGGGTGTGTAAATAATGGTGCTTTGATATTGCAGTTCTCAGCCTACGCAGGGCTCATTCGTATGTGTCCGTTTTTGACAGTTGTGCAGGTCAGAAAAGATTCTTTTCTGTGGGTGAAAAGTGGCAGCACTTAGGAACAGCATTACTGCCTGTCAAAAAAGAGAAGAAAATCCTGGATGTTCGGATCTTCCCTGTCTTTCTTGCCTTGCATGAATGATAGCAAGATGGCCATGGAGAGATTGAAAAACACCTCTTTTTGAAGCTTAAAAAAAAAAAAAAAAAAAAAAAAAAACTAAAAATTCA
>VFFE01009111.1:2980405-3065250 GCA_008921705.1 Burhinus oedicnemus
GGTGCTGCTCTATTGCTACTCTTCTTTTGCTATTGTGGTACCTCTCACAGCTGCTAACTTGGTGGAAGTGGCTGCCTAACCCACAATAATTTTAAGATCTGGTAGCTAACATCTCAAATGAGCAACTCATAGCTCAGCAGGTTTGAGACAGCTTCTTCTGCTGTACTGTGCCCATCCACTGAATGCAGTGTTAGGAAAGGTCAGAAATCTGTAACACTACCTGACGATAGAAAATATCCATTTTTCTGTGGAGCTTTCAAATAGCAAGAAGTCCACTGCAGTACTGAGACTGCAGAAAATATACCTTACAGTGAACAAAGACAAGATAACAGTAATATCCAGTCAAGTCTAGATTTCTGTTTTGGTTTGGTTTGGACAGTTTCACTAGATTAGTAGCTTCTAACTAAGGTATAATCCCTCCGTTACTCATAAGGTATCCAAAGTTTTATGCCAAGGCAAAAATGAAGCTGGTTTTGAAGGAACTTACAGTTAAAGCATCTTTCTTCACTGTATGCAATATTGCTGCCACCTTTTTGTATTCTAGTTGTCAAATATCTTAATTCTTGTGTTCTGTCACATTTACATGAACACTACTACCAGAATACCAATGCGACACTTCCAAACTCAGTCCTCTCAGTTAAGTCTCCTTGCTGTGCTTTGTTCTTGTAGCAGATGGACTATAGTGGAAATCTGTTGTTTATAGTCACCTAAAATCTTCAGCCTCTTTTTAAATATGTAGCACGTAACTTTAGAGACAATTTTCTTCATCTGCTTCCTACTAGGTTATATACATATATGCCCCAATTCAGTGTTTCCACACTTCTCGAATTAGATGCCATGAAAAGATGCCATGAAAATATGTTGTGCTTGTTTCCCAAAGGGTGCAGGAGGTGTGCATGTTAATATGTTCCAAAAAGTCTCAGGCTCGTGACCAGCATCCATTTCAGATGAGGGAGGCTCACTAGCTACACAGAACTAAGCACGACCCAAATTGCCCATGATCATCATCTCTGTCACTGATGCATGTGGGGGCAGGTGGGTGGGAAGGGAAAAAACACTAAAGATGAGGAAAGTAACATTGCTTAAATAAATTTGTAGTCTGTATTTGGAAGCAGTAGCTGCCCAATAAGTAAGGAGGCATCTTACTAAAGAGTTTTCTGTCTGAGCCAAGTAAAACCATAAGTTTGAGAAAAACTGTGGTGGGTTAACCTTGGCTAACAGCCAAACTCCCACCTAGCTACTCTCTCACTCCTGTCCCGGTGGGATGGCACAGGGAGAAAATAAGAAGAACAGGAGTGAGAAAGCTCATGGGTCGAGGTAAAGACAGAGATAATGTTTATCAGTTACTGTCATGGGCAAAACAATCTCCACTCAGGGAAAATGAATGTATTGACAATTAAAATAAATAATTTCTGGTAGTGGTAAACAAAAATGCAAACATTAAAACAACACCTTTCCTGCCCCCTTTCTCAGACTCACCTTCACCCCTTCAGTCCAGACTCCTCTACTCTCCCCACCCCTGCCCCAAGCTGTGCAAGGGGGACAGAGGATGGGGCTTATAGTCAGCACGTAACAGTTCCTTTCTTCCACTCTGTCTTCCTCACACTTTTCCTCGGCTCCAGTGTGTGCTGTCCACAGCCACATCTCCTGTCAAGAATATCCACCTGCTCCAGTGCAGGTCCTCCACTGACTGCAATGAGTAGTCCGCAGCCATGGAGCATCTCCTCCTCCTCTTCCTCCTTCTTTGACCTTGGTTTTCCCTCTGCTGCTTCTCGCTCTGTTTGTTCTCCCCTCCTCTGCCTGCCCAGCATTTTTTGTCCTTTCTTAAATACGCTTTCTTAGAGGTGCCACCAGTTTGGCTGAGGGGCTCGGTGGTATACTGCAGTGGGTCAGCTGGAGCCGTCTGGAACCGGCTGTGTCTGGCACGGGGCAGCCCCGGCTGCTCCCCACTGGGGCCACCCCTGCAGCCCCCCGCTGCCAGCGCCTGGGCACCCGTACTCGGTACAGAAAGACATTCATAAAAAGATAGAGTATACGGGAAATACTGAAGAATGTGCACCTGATCTGATGTGGAAGAGTAGTCTTGCAATCGTGTGGGACCCATAGATTGGATTGTGCTTGTGTTTGTGCAAATATGTCAAAGATAATTAGCAATAAAGCAATTAAAGTTTGCCAAGCACCAGAAGTCCACCCACTTTAGTGTGAATCTCTTGAAGGCTTTACATTGCTCTGACATTGTGGCATGACAGAGAAGAGGGATCTGTGGAGGAAAGGACACTGGATACCAGCGGACAAAGGACAGGCCACCGAGCTTGTTCCCTGGTAAACTTCACAAACTAAAACAGACCCTTGCAGTTGAAAAAATTTCTAGTGCCAACAAGGTATGCCCAGAGTGTGAGAATAGCATAATTGACTGTGAAGAATCTTTTTCAGAATGCCTATGGAAAGCATGTCAGCAGAAGATGAATTCAGCATTAATTTTGGAGCAAATGGATCCCTAAAACCTGATCGTTACATGAGAAGAAACTCGCACAAAATCTACTAATCTTAGTGTCAGAGGAATGGAAATTGGTAAACAAAAATTTTTAAAAAGGCCTCAGAGTGATCTAGACACCTGTAAGTTTAGAAAAAGAAGTAACAAAGCTGACAAAGTTTCAGGAGATATTCTGATACTGAATGACAGTGGTAAAATCATAAAGTCATAGAATCATAGAATACCAAGTTCGAAGGGACCTCAAGGATCATCTGGTTCAACTGTTCTTGGCAAAAGCACAGTCCAGAGAAGATGGCCCAGCACCCTGCCCAGCTGAATCTTAAAAGTGTCCAGTGTTGGGGAATCCACTGCTTCCCTGGAGAGATTGTTCTCATTGTGAAAAATTTTCCTATTGTGTCCAACCAGAATCTCCCCAGGAGCAACTTCTACGCACTACCCCTCAACTTTTCCATGTGACTCCTTGTAAAAAGGGAGCCTGCACCTCTGTATCCACCCTTTAAATACTGGAATATGGTGATAAGGTCTCCCCTAAACCTTCTTTTCTCAAGGCTGAACAAACGCAATTCTCTCAGCCTTTCCTCATATGGCAGGCTTCCCAGTCCTTTGATCATCTTTCTGACCCTTCTCTGGACTCTCTCCAGTCTGTCCACATCTTTTTTGTATAGTGGGGACCAGAACTGAACACAGTATTCCAGGTGTGGCCTGACAAGCACTGAGTAGAGTGGGAAAATAACTGCTTTATCTCTGCTGGTGATGCCCTTGTTGATGCAACCCAGCATGCTGTTGGCTTTCTTTGCTGCAGCAGCACACTGTTCACTCATACTGAGCTTGTTGTCCACCAGGACCCCCACGTCCCTTTCCACAGAGCTGCTTCCCAGCCAGGTAGATCCCAGCCTGTGCTGTGTTATGTTTTCCCAGGTGCAAGACCTTACTTTTGTCCTTGTGGAGCTTCATAAGGTTCTTGTTAGCCCACTCTTCCAGCCTATCCAGGTCTTCCTGCAGGGTGGATCTCCCTTCTGAAGTGTCCACTTCCCCACTTAGTTTGGTATCATCAGCAAACTTCATCAGGGTACACTTGATCCCATCATCCAAATCACTTATGAAGATTTTAAACAGTGTTGGGCCTGTGGCCCAACGGTGCTGGTAAAGACAAAGGCGAAGAAAGTGTTGAGAACTTCTGCCTTTTCAGTGTTGTTGGTAACTAATTCACCTCTCCTGTTTAACAGTGGGCCAATATTTTCCTTCTGTTTCTGCTTGTTGTTTATGTACCTGAAGAATCCTTTCTTGTAGTTTTTGACATCTCTGGCCAATTTCAATTTAAGCTGAGCCTTTGCTTTTCTAACTGCATCTCTGCACACCCTGGCAGTGCCCTTGTAGTTCTCAATGGGTATTTGTTCGCTTTTCTGACTCTGATACACCTAAAATGATAGAAGAAATATTGATAAATGACCAGTAAATTATATGAGGAAACATAAGCCTCACTGTACTCACAGAGTGAGGGACCTGAAATTATTACCACTGAAGAAAGAAGTCACAGAGTTATCGTGAATACTGCTTTAAAAACATCAGTTTAATGTTCAGTTCATCTCACAAATAGATGCCTAAGATGTGAAGGATTATTAGAAACAGAAGAGAAAATACAGGAAACCACAGTGTAAATCAAATGATCTCACTTTTTAAAATATTGCATCCAGATCTATTTCTAGTTCTAGACACCATATCAAACAGCAAAAGGAAACCATCAATGCTTTATGGCAGGAAGGATGATTCTGTGAATGCTGGTTGCCCCAGTTTTTTGAAGGTAGGACATACGTGAGGAATTTTAGGTGAGATATGCCAAGCCATCTACAGAAAAGCCTTGTAGAGTACAAGCTGGGATTTTTTGTGTGTGTTCTTTACTTTTTGTTTACAAATTTGCATCTAAAATGCTAACTGTAAGTCTTGCTTAATGCATGTCTTTTCTCTTTTTTAACATTAAGCCTGTTTGTTACTGTGGAAACAAGATTATTTGGCATAATTTGACAAATCAAGGCACATTATGGCTTTAGAGATCCTAACTCAAAATAAAAATGCCTGTGGAATGACTTTTGAAGAAGCAGAACCTCAAGACTAGGCCTGGGGAAGGCGTTCTGCAACAATGAGAAACACTTTGGGAAAAAAAGAGAGGAAAGCCTTCGCTTACACACAGATCCACAAAAGCAAGATGTAAATAACATGGAAATACTCATTTGCTTATACTACCAACCAGAAAACACTCAGAACTGATACTAAATATTTTGCTATATCAAAGGTGTCAGCAGCTTTTCACCAATGACTTTGAAAGGACCATGATATGCAGTTTCATTCTTCTAATCCTCAGGTAGATACTGTTCTCACTGTTGTACGGGTGCAGGTGGCAACTGAGATACTTCAATATTTCACTGGAAAATGTGAATGGTGTAGAAGGTACTGATAGTTTGATCTCCAAGCTGGGACAAGGCGAAATGTCTGTAGTTTTGGGGCACCTTTGGGGAGAGTAAAATGGATAGTCTGAATGTAGACAAGCAAAAGTACAAGTCTTCAGCTAACAGCAACAACATACATGTGGAAATTCATGGCAGGATGAGGAGAGAGACCACCACAAAGACATTCCTACCCAAGCAGGAAGGTGATCGAAGCTTCAATGGAGCACTGAACAATGTAGAGAAATGTGTGACTAATTAGTGCTAATTATTTACCCAAACCAGCACCTAATCGTGCCGCTATGCAAAGCTGTCCACTGAAATGGGTAAAAAAGCATTAGGAATTACCTAAGTGAAGATTAAGGGGCCTTATTTGTAAGATACTATGGCAATAAACAAACAACTAAGTTGCCCATGAATACCTCTAATGAAGATGTTGACAAACATATTGTAAAATTAAGGAATGAAATCTACAGACTGTAAGTTCCTATGTCATGTATATAACAAACACTGCAGAGCCATTCATTAAAGGAGAAAAGGAGACCTTGGCCTAAATACAGGTGCAAAAAAAGCTTAGAAGTTTACAGAAAAGATGTGTCTTAGTTGACATCAACCATATACAGATTAACGTCATTGCCATATGGGCTTTGAGCAAACTAGTCTAGTGGAAGGTGTCCTTGCCCATGGCAGGGGGGTTAGAACTAGATGATCTTTAAGGTCCCTTCCAACTCTAACCATTTTATGATTCTATGGGCCCTGCCAACCCATCTCAAAAGCACAAATCTTGGATCTGTACACTGAACACACACCCGGGGAAGCTGAGATGCTTGTATACGTGTTCTCTTGGCCACTTGATAAGTGAACTTTGATATGGAGCTAAATCCAGAATTGCATCACGCATGTCAGTCTGATCAATACAGAACAAAAATCATTAACTATGGATTATGACTGCCAGAACTGCTGAGGATAGGAAGTCAGAGAAAATAATTAAGGTTACTGTTACAAAGTGGCTGAGAGCCATATTCCTAGTTGCTTCTACTACAGTAGCAAGAGGAAGCTTTTTACACTAATTTATATTTAGTGCAAAGAGACGAGGACAGTGATTCCTGGCTTTGGGATGATGTTATATGTCATTAAAAATTGTTACCATGTTTAAAAAGAATAATGCATGGAAGCCACTGATAAGTTAGAAAACCTCAGACAAAGGCCAAATACAAGTGCTTCACATTAGATTCAAATGAGGCTGTGACATCAAGAACGCTACAGTTTTTGATATGGTACGATAATATGGGTCAAACCTGACAAAAGAACACCGTTTTGTGGCACAGGAAAACCTGACTCCCTGGAAAAAAGTAGGAAAACTAAGGGGTAAAGGACAAGAAGGTCTATGCCCTCGCACTAGATCATCATTTTCCCTTCTGTAAACTAATCCCAAGTGAGGTGTGTGCTGTAGTATTGGTGCTGGACAGTAGAGGGCACTGCTTATTTGTTCTGAAGTGAAGGGAAAAACAGGCACTCCTGAACGCGTGTAGCTTTGTGGTGTAGCCTGCCCCTGGGGCCATGCTGGGCTGTTGCAATCTTTTTCCTGTGCAGTCCTTTAAATTACCAGAAGTTGATGCACACTTCCATTGGGCAGGACAAATTGGTGATAAAATAGAAATCCCTCTGTCTCCCAGATCAGTACGTAATGTTTCTGCAGCTCCAAGGCATGCCTACAATCCCTTATAGTACTTGGATCAGTGTTGGAAAACAGCGAACTGTAATTTGCAACACAGCTTTTTGAGGAATGACTGTTGCTGCTTTTACATTGTCTTGGAGCAGAAACCAGCATGTACTCTCTACACACTCTTTGCAGGTGTTAAATATTGTTTCATTCATGTTCATTTTTTTCTTCCTTTGTCTAAGGGACCGGCCTTAGCTGAATGCTTTAAGTTTTGCCAAGCCAGACCTCATCTGAGAAATTGAGCTGATTCTCCCATGCAACTTTGGAAGCTAAAATGGTCATAGAACATGGCATATGACATGATTACAGTAACACTATGCATTAGGGAGCACTTATGGCTTGAATCAGATCTACTGTAGCTGTTGCGACTTGGCTGGAATTAGAAAAGTTTAGGATTTAGAGCGGGGGCTGAGGAAACTGGCCATGATGTAAAGGTTGGGAAACTCTTAACATACAAGGAAGACTGTGCTGTTGATGAGAATCTACACAAAACCTGAAAATTATTATGATCCTACCAGAGAAATGCAAATTTTGAGGGAAGCACAGACATTATCTTCTGGCCAATCTGGCCCAAACCACGACAGATAGATACCAAAACATATAATGGCTCCAGGAGAGTGGGTTCTGTTTTAAACATGAATAGTTGCACTCACAGGTGCTCTGTAGAAGTGCATTGTTAATGTTTTTTGCTACACCAATGAAAAAAACCCAAAGCAATCTCCCAAAATCGCACATGTGCACACCAAATCAGGCTATTGAAGTAATATGTGATAGTGTCTCTTTATTTTCTATCTCTATCCTGTAGAGCAGTATCAAATACATGCCTGCATTTAATTCTGCCTAAAGATCACGGATTTCTGTATGGTTTGTATGAGAACAAAAACCTCATAGAATAAGCAGTCCAATAAGTGTAAAAAAATGCCATGCATATATGTGTTTTGCAACCAGTACTTTTGAAGACTGATGTCCATGATTCTCTGCCAGCACCCTGGACTCCAGAATTGCCTGGATGGCATTACTATGCTTGGAAAGATTGCTGGAGGTCGTGAGAACAGAGGCATCAGTTCAAACTAGGCTGAAACAAAATGTTGTCCAAATGTCTCTACAGAGAAACAGGCATGCCTTTCTTGAAGGAGAAGGAGGAGCAGAGAACAGTGTCTCAAACAAAAGTAGAACCTGGCCCAAATGATTTCTCTGCAATTACGTTCGTTTCATGAATACCTTGTGAGGGTACGCAGACAATTTCTTTGTATTTAATGTCCTGGCTGGAAACTATATTCCGATTACACTGATGTGGAGCTGCTATAGGCATCTCTTCATGGACCCACATGTCCACCCTGGACTGTTGTCAGCTAGTTCCTCGGGAGGAAAAAGAAATAATCTTTGAACATAGTCACCCAAGATCTTGCATTATTTGGTTCTGTGTTCACTATATCTGTGATGGCTGCAGGCTCAGATTGACTAGGAATTTTTTTTACCAATAATCATAACCATTCTAAGGGGATCATTACGTTTGTTTTCCAGAGAAAATATTTTTGAAAAAAAAGTATTGAGAGAAGAATAAGCACAAGAAACTGCTTATTTGCATATTGGCTACACAAAAATGGAGATTTTGCTGTGGAAGACACAGATTCAAAACAGCCATAGGTAACTTGGTGACAGTGTGAGAAAACAAGGACTCAAAAGGGTGGGGATCTGAATTATCACAGAGCTGCTGAGATTCCTTCTGCTCTCGTATGACAAGAGTTATGTTCCAAGAACAAGATACGTAAGACAAAAGATCACTTTGACTGCTTGTTCTTCGTTAGGCACTTCACCAGAAGATTGCAATGCAAAGGCAATTATTGGATTGACAGAATTTTAAATCTAAAGCTGTTTGCCTAACATGTCTAAATTATCAGAAAACAGGTGAAGCCCTGATAGTGATATGCTTAAAAATGCTGAACAACTTGGTATAAGGTTCATTCTTCCATGTATCGTATGAAAGAACAGCTATGAATTAGATACGTAGTATGATGTACTCATTTGCTCTGCTGAAGAGAATAGAGCAAAAATTATTATGCAGCCTAATGAAATGTTATATCAAAATTCTGACTCAAAGATAGGCATTGGTTGCCACAACAGGATATTCATGGTTAAGGAACTCTAAACTCTTGTGTTACTTCCCAGCAGCCATTTGACATGCACGATACCATGAAGCGATATAACAACCTGCTTTTTCCCAGATTCATCAAACCTCACAATAGTGAGGTAGTGTCAGTCTATTTCACAGTGTAGTCCTTGAGTGTCCTGAAGTAACCATTAAGATAAATGATTTCAGAAAAGGCAAGAAGTAGCTTTTATATCTATGTGCTGATTTACAGTTTTCAAGAGAGAGAGCATACACCATATTATCTGTATACTATCTTCAAGCTAATTGAAAAGTGGAATACGTCAGTATAAGTTTGAAATAAGAGTTTACAGATGACTAATCTGAAAGGAAAACCTTTACCACAGACTTTCCTTCATTAGTGTCTTCTGAATTATTGTTTTGAGCAAAGGTCTAGTAGAGCTCTACTAGACCTTTGCTCAAAACAGCAATTCAGAAGATGCCAAATGAATTTCTATATGGAAAGAGATGTGCTAAATATTGTTAGGTTATGGATGCCTAAGGCTAGAACATGAGTCCAGATGGCTGACGTTCAACAGATGCCACAGAACTACAGAACTTGCATAAATATGTGATGTCAGGTGTGGTAAATCAGAGTGACGTTTGTCTGTGCAAGTATAAAAGCCTGACTATTTTACAAAAAAAAGGAGAATTGAAGGTCCCAGTCTTTTACAGTTGTATTAAAAGAAAAAAAAGTCCACATTCTATGTCTCTATCCCATCAGATAGCTATGGAATGTTTCTTGCAGGTACTTGGAAGATGTTTCAGAATATCTATTGTAAAATATTAAAGATAGTCTTTGTTATCTCTGATCTTATGGCTCTCTGAAGATTGATGTCAGAATAAGAAAAATACTGAAAAGGCTACACAGTCATATTCAGCTCTCAAAATACAATACAGCACTGCTGAAACAGAGAGTTTCACAGTAATGTTTCCTTCAGAAGAGAATGAATGAAAATAAACATGCTTGTACCATGAGAAAAGCCATGCTTTGGGTCCCATGATTTGGGACCTCCAGATGTATCAGGTGAATATGAAATAAAAAGCTAAATATCACGTGTATTTGGTGTCACCACCTCCCAGAAATAGATGCTGCATATTTGTAATGAGAAACAATGGTCACATGCAATGGTGGTATCCTGAGAGATTGGTCCTGTGGTCATATCAAGTCCTCAGTGCACACAGACACATTTGGCAGGGAAGCAGCCAGCACTCCATCCAAATTCCTTGAGGGAAAAATTACAAGAGGCTCTGAGAGCCTCAGGCAGAGAGCCAGAGCAGGTGGAAACAGCGGAGCCATAGGATGCATCACAACCAGAACTAATGGACTGCTAACAACAGCAGCACTAATATGTGAAGGTGCCTCAGAGTAATTGAGTATCATTAAGTGGGTAATACTTTGCTCCTTTTTAGACAAACAAAACACAATTTCAGATTCTTTTAACTGAACAACCACCTCTATTAACATAACAGTAAAATTATTTGGAGAGCTTATGTTTGAGAGGCTCTGGTGGGATGCCTAACAGTGAGTTGGATGCTGATTAACTTCAGCATCTAGCCCTGCTGGAAAATTCCTAGGCTCCGATTGTGGCATGACACAACTCGCTCACCACAAAACTCTATTTTAAGACCTTCACCAGATAATTTTTCAATGTACTAGGTCTACACCTTGATTAAAATGTGATCACTACCTCCTTTTATGCTCTTACATTTTGTTCCTTGTGAAGTTTGTGGTTTCACGTCTCAAAAATCCATCCATTTCCATGGCTGACAATCTTCTACAGGAAAGTCTCCACCTTCTCTAGAACTTCCTCCATCCATTTGAGACCCTGCTTTTTTCTTCTTTTGTTGGTCAGTCACCAAGAGGAAAAAAATATTTACCTTTAGTGTCTATTGATAATTCTAAACTAAATATTCTAAGTATTAAATGGGTGATAGATGATGAAAAAAATCTTACTGTAAAGGCAATCCAATCAAAAATAGTTTGCTATACAGGCAGGATATCTGAAATACAGTTTTCAATGTCTTTATAAAACAGAGTGAAAATGCAGTTATATTGATGTGAATAATGTTTAATCTTCTCTCTAGAAAACGGATTTCATCAGTGATGTTGGGTTTGTATTTCAGGCAGTAGCCACTACATTTGGAATCAATGACTACATATCTTGACTTTTGCCATTAGTTATAATAAAACAAATATGTATGGATTTTTTTTTTTACAGTGAACATTTTACAGGACAGGAGTTCAACATATGTGCGGCTCCAGACTGCATGAGCATAATCCAAGCGTAAAACAGCACATTATCTCTGAAGTCTCATGTGTCCTTACTTTAAACTTTCCAGTTGGCTCTTGAAAAGTCTTTCTAAAAAAGAACTTTTGTATACAAATAATTGGAAGAAAAATGAGGATTCTTTGTTCTTACCTTGCCATAGTTTAAAAATATTTTTAAAGATACAGGAAATTATGAGGGCAGAACAAAACGCTGTAGATCCTCTGGTTTGACAAAAATGAAGACCCTTTGATGTTAATAAAAAAAGAATCACAGTTGTGGAGAAGTAGGCCCCCTAGCTGACAAAAAATAATGGCTGAGTAGAACTTTTTAGAATTCAGTTATTTTGATGAAAAAGCATTTCAGGCTGTCATTTGAAAGTTAGAAAACATGATTCCATCTTCAATCTCCATCTTTTACTTCTTTATTCCCCCATTCCCCCACAAGAAAGCAGTTTTTCAGTGTTTGCTTTGTCTTTTTTAGAACTGTAGTTGGATGTAGTGAAGTTATATATTTTTAAGTCATGAACGTTTACGTTGTACACATTTATTGAATGGCTAATTGTTCTGCTTAGATTCTGTAATGATTTTTTCCAAGGTTGAATTCTCCTCCTTACTTTTCTGCTGTGTTTTAATGTTAACTGAAGCAATTTATGAGAATATTATCTGAATATGTATGGCAAGTCAAACAGCTCCTAAGAGCGGGACAGCCAAGAAAGCTGTATAGAGAAGAGCCAGCATCCTTTATTTTTCTTGATGGAACCTTTTTGTGATTCTATGATGCTTTCCCTACCTCTGAATATCTGAAGAATTTAGGATTTTGTCAGGTGTCAAGTCTGCCCACGTCATAGCAAGAAAAACAGACAACTGCTTGAAAAAATATGCCAAGAACGGCAAATGATCTGGTAAATAATAAAAATGTAGTAATTTCTCCATAAGTAGTTTAAATAGTATAAAAAACTTCCATAAAACACTTCTGTGCAATTGTTTATATCATTAAGCAGGCATGCATATGCATGTACTTAAAACTGAGCTATCTAAAGTGGCAGTTATTAAAAGGTAGAGCCAGACTCTTCTCAGGCATGCAGAGCAAAAGAGGCAACTGTCACAAGTTAAAGCAAGGGAAATACTGACTACATATGAGGAAAAGAAAATTCACAGTGAAGGTAGTTAAGCAGTGGAAATGGACATTTTCTAAACCTGACTTGAAAAGGCCGTGAGCAACATGATAGAACTCTGAAAGTAACCTTTCTAGATGATCTCCTGAGGTCTCTTCCAACCTTTTCTATGACATATTTACATAGGCATACATACATAAGTGTGTGTATGCATATATGCATGTGTATTTTATAAAATATATATTATAATATGTTTTCTGCTGAAAATCCCAATAAGGAAAGAAAGAGTAGTATCATCCGCCCAGAGTCTTTCAAAATTTTAACCTGAAGAACAGTCTAAGGAAAAGAGATATCCAGCCAAGAGATCAAATGCATGAAGAAGCTGTTGAGACATTTCAGATGAGTGTCTACATCAAGGAAGGAAAACATCCTTTTGATTGCTTTCTCTCAGTAAATGCTGTTTATTAAGGAATCACATGAAAAATTAAAAAAAATATAATTTTTTTGTATTTCTAGAAAAAGAAAAACAGATTTGGACAACGTAGGGCCTAGAAAGACAGTCTGTCCTACCTCATAACCAAAATTGAAATTAAGTGATCTATCTTCTCCTTTTTGATTACAGGCACTAAAGCATATTTAGCTGAATTATTCCAGAGTGTAAATGCATTTTATCAGCTCAGAAGATTTTTAATCTGCATCTTAATACCCCAAAATGGATTCCCTTTCCTATTTAATACATCCTTCCCAAATAAAAAAATCTTAGAAATGTTTTCAATTTCAACAGGTTGGAATCTTGTACTTTTGGCTTAAAACCATCCTTTACTGTTCAGAAGATCAAAGTTCTGCAATTCATACTGCAAGCCTTTTTCTTCACTTATTTTTAATTGATCAGAAATTTTGCATTAGTTTGTTGAGAAGTGCTCTTGCTGAATCTCACATTTCTGGTACTGGGAGTGCAACATTACTGCAAGAAAGTTTTGAAGAAAGCTTTTTGACTGGATGAAAGAATGATTATCTGTTTTGAAGTTGCCTTATTGAAACTTGCTACTCACACAATCTTACTCCTAGAAGGAATAAACATACCATAATTCAAAAACATAAAAAAGACGAATTTACAGGCGCTTAAGACTGACTCAAACAAAAGTTCCTGTATAATCTTACACACATGCTGATAGTATATAATTCTGCACTTCTTACAAGAGTAATGCCTCATTACCTGAGTCATACCCTGGGTGAAGACCACCTGAATGATGCTAGGTTCAGGCAACACAGAGGTGGAAAAAGGGAAATATTTAGGAATATAAATCACAACTAAGGCCATCTGTCCTGCAATTGTCAAGGCAGGAGACTGCCTCAGGCTCCTCCTGGGTTCTTCATCACTACCAGCTACCTGAATAGTAACAGCTGCTGCACTTTCTTTCATCTGTGGATAGTGAAGAGGCCGTATTCCAGCTTGTCAGATGCTAGTGTGCCCAGAGTGAGCCATATATTTTTTATCTTTTGAGTCAGGGTATTACAGTAACACACTTCACACGGGAATACATTCCTATATATAGAAAAATTTCCAGTGTTTTAACATTTAAATACAGTAGATGCACTTCAACAAACCACTTTCTTTCTTTGATTAAATGCTGACTGTTCCTCTGTTATGAAATCAAGTTTCAGGTCTTAGTTCTTGGTCTTCAAAGCTCTCAAGAGAGTGGATAAATTTAGCAATATAAACATTATCATCATAATAGGGCTGGAAGGTTACATGAAGAGATTATCTAATCCATCCTTCCTGCCAGAAGGCATAATCAACAAGGCCAGTGTCACCTCAGGTATATATTGGTCCAAGCTATTTTTAAATATCTCCAAAGGAGGAGTTTCCCAGACTCTCCAGACAATCTGTTCCAATGCTTTGCTAACTTTGATCACTATAAAAAAAATTTCGTATTAGTAACCTAAATCTTCCCTGTTGCAACTGAAACCCATTATTTCCTGTCCTATCCAACTTGAACGTGGAAAACAGATTTGTCCTTTCATCCATGCAGCAGCCTTTTGCATAGTTGAAGACTTTCATGCCTTTCTATCTTAAATCTCTTCTTTGGGTTAAACAACCCTGACTCATCAAGTCTTCCCATATAAGCCTTCTCATCAATCTCAGTGCTGTCTTTCAGACTCTTTTCAGTTGGTTCAAAACTGAACACAGTGTTTCAACTGAGGCTTTACTTTAACTTCTGAATAGAGGAATTAAAAAGGCTGAAATAATAAAAAATACAGACAAAGAATATTATCTTTGCAACTTAGTTCTGATTGGATATTAGTAAGGTAATACTTTCAAAAGAAAGAGGAAAAGATGTTATAAAAGTTGAGATACAAGGTAATAAGAACATGAACAAACATGGATGGACATATTAGACAAAACATACTGAAAGGCACTACCAAACATCTGGATCTGAAGTGTTTAATGAGAGGGCATAATCAGAGATGGCACAAATAGCTGTGATCCTAAGAAAGGCCATAGCCACAGTGATCCTCATCCACAGTGAAAGGGCAGTAGTAGGGGACCTGAAGTAACAAGAATAAATGGTTAGGAGTCTGCTTTAGCCATGCTGTTTCAGGTGATGTGTAGGTATCCATATCAAATATTAGAGTGAGAATTGTGACAAGAATGGAGAATTGGGCCAAGAGATCTGAGACTGGATTCTGAAACTTGCAAACATGGCCATCAATTCCATACACCAGATATTTTTGCACATCCTGCCAATGGAGCTAGAAGAAAGAGGAATTTAGCTATATTCCCAAAAGTGACATGGCCTACTTCCTATGGAGACCTATAAAAAGTACATGGCTGTCTTTGTCCAGAGCACTCTATGGACTCAACCTTCCCTCCCTCCCTTAAAAGTCATGCTGGGAAGTTAATGTTTACTGTGAGCTTATTCAGGTTTCAGTTTTACTGAGGACCAAAGATGATGGTGATCATTTAAAATATGCTAGTCTTCCTGAAAGATCTGACAGGTCAGAGATGATGATGTTGATGATGATGATGATGATGATGATGATTACTATTATTACTATTATTGCTATTATTGCTATTATTACTATTATTACTATTATTACTATTACTATTATTATTATTTCTTTGAAGGAAGACTAACTGATGACCAAAAAAAATTCCTCCCCTTTAATAAGGTCTCTTTTATATACAGAAAGCTGAATCTGTTAGCTGTATGTTAAATATACTATCCATTGTCTTTTATTCCTCTACATGCATTTAGCTCATGTAGGACAGAAGATTTTTCAATAAGCAAGTAAGTAAACCCAAATATGCACTCTTAATTCTGAAGACTGTGGAGAAGTCTTCCAGATGTGAATGGAGCCATAGCTGAAACAGCGGTGTTCATTCAAATATTAGGCCTACTTCCAACAGTGACTCAGGGGTGTGAACTTTCTTATCCCATATTATAATGACGCTTCATTGCCACTGTTATCTATTTAATCAATTCAGCCAAAAGCAAAAGCAATAGAGAAAAGGTGGAGAGGTGAGAAAATACGGAGAAGCGGGAATTAGGAACTGTTTCAGAAAAGAAGGGGAAAGGAGGAAACAGAGCAAGAGGAAGGTAACGCAGAAGAAGAGGAAGCAAGTGGTAGAAATAGTAGTGTCTTTAAGGAGTCTTTTTAAATTGAATTTTACTGAGTATACGAAACACCTGTTTGTATAGACTCAAAAAATTAGGGACCTAAGCCCAAAGGAAATCTGTTTTTATTACAATAATTTAAAAAGTAGTCACTTACATTGTGAAGAAATCTTTTTTAAAAATGAAGTAAGTTACATTGCACTGACAGAGCATTTCAGATGAGCAATATTAATGAAAAAGAATTATTTTCTAGAATGAGCATTCATATGAGGCGCAAATCTAGTTCATTCATCAGCTCTTAGCATTTTGGCAGTGCTATTGAAAATGCCTGGGAGTGATAATCTCTGTCTTTTAACAACCTCCCCACTCCTAGATCTTCTCAGAGATTTCCATCTGAGAAGGTAAGACCAGACCAAGCAGAGAGTGTATTTCTGCCTAGGTAGCTGTGAATCTTCCAGTATGTCCTCCATTTAGGAGTCTTTTGACCTGGAGATGAATATACTTCGGGGTAAAAGATCTTGAGGAAATTTTCTTCCATTAATTTGCATAAACCATCTCCCTTCTCCCCTGCCCTCTCCTTCCTTTTTGGAATTTGTAGTAGCATAACAGAATTCCACAGGTCAATTGAACAATATATGAAAAAAATATAAATGCTTATTTTGTTTGATTTGTGCTTCAATTAGTAATCTCATGATACCTCCTTGCTTGTCTGAGCAGCAATTTCCTTACCCATCTTCCTTGTTTCACCCATTATTTTGTAGGCCATGATTCTGTACGTCATCAGCTACCTCTCTGTGGATTTCTTACTTGAAATCTCTTAATTTGGATTAAGAAATCGAAATCTTTTTAGTCACTCCTCATAGAGAGTTTTCTGTGCACCTTTACTGTCCTCCCCTGTAGCTTTATAATCTTATTGTATACTTCTGAGGTGAGTGGGCTAGAAATATAAACAGTGTTTGAGTTCTTGGGTAATCTACATAACTCAGTCAAAAAGTTTTCTGTTTTGTCTTCCATTCCTTTCACCATAACTCTTAAAATTTGTTTGCTTTTCTAAGCACTTCAGTCCATTGGCCTATTTTTCAGAAAACTAATTGCAGGAAATCCAGGATTTTCTGAGTAGTAACATACAGTTTAAAGCCCATTGGTGTCTATGAATAGTTAGGATTCTTTTCCCTTATACATTACTTTGCATTTACCAACGTTGATATTGTCTGCCATTTTATCTCCCAGTCACCCAGTATCATGACATTGTCCTTCAGTGTTGTCACCTAATTGTATTTCAAGAGACAAATTATGTCTTGCACTTTAAGTTAACAGCTATCCAGAGACTTACCAAATCTATTTTTTAGAATATTTTCTACCATTTTATCCAGTATGGAAATCTGGCTTTCTAGTCTGAAGTTCTGCAGTTCAGTCTGAGAACCTTTCTATGAACGGAAACTTTATTTGCCACTACCCATGCTACCAAGGACATTTTATGTTTTAACTGAATAACTTACTGCAGTGCATCTTTTTCATATTTTAGTCCCTTTGAAACTCCTAGGTGAGCACCATCTGGTCCTTGCAATTTGCTACAACTCATGTTATTGATTTGTTCTTCATAAAAATGTAAGAATGATGGCACTACGTCAGACCAAAGGTCTATCTACCTCAGTATCATTCTTGGCCAACACCAGATGTCCGGGGAAGATTATAAGAAGGAAAGGTGTTATGATACTTCCTCTAAATTCTTTCCTGGCCTTCAACCGTTTTTGGTTCAGAGACTACTGGAGCTCAAATTGTCTGTTAATTTTGAAACTCTTAATTAATTTTTCTTCTGCAAACCTTATAATAGTTAAAGAAAGGCTGGACTGACTTTTCACTGCAAGACCCCATGGCAAAGAGTACCGTACAGTAACTATACTGTGCACAAAGAACCAGATCCTTTTGTTTTGTTTCATGCTTTTACTTTTTGCGAGGAGACTTATTCTCTTTTCAGCATCTTCAGTAAGTTTACAGACACTTATTAAGTTCATAGACTTCCATCTTATCCATACTTGATTATCGTTTTTCCAAGCTGAAGCACTGTAGCTTTTCGGTTGTTCCTTGCATGGAATTCTTTCCATATACTTACGCAACCTTACTGACTGTCTACCTCTGAACTTTGTGTTGGGTTGTTTTTGTGGTCTGCAAGCAATCTCCAAGCTACCTGCAAGTATTATACCTTTCCAAATGCACTTTCTACTTTCTTTTTAATATACTGTCACATTAGATAATTCCCCTATTTGAAATTAAGTCACACCTCCTCTCACTCCTTCTCCCAGCAGTGGATGAATATGTGATTACAGTCTATCAGCTACTGCAGAATAGTTTTTTGGTAGCAAAATTTTGAATGGTACCCTAGTCAGTGCTGGGACTAAGGCAAGCACTAGCTGTTTTCTCTTGGATTTGTTAACTAGCTGCTCCAAAGAGGTGCTCTCACTATGTCTGGATGAGATACTGGAGTGCCTACTCCGTCATGTCCTAACCTGATATTTAGCCAGGCTGTCTATGACTGAAGTCTGCTATCATTCTCGAGTTTTCTTCTGCTGCAGCCTTTCTGGTTTACCTTTCTGTGTCCCCAGTCACTATAACTGTCATGATTTGGAGAGGAATGGGGAAATCATTAACATAACCCTAGTATTACCCACTTTCTATTTATTCAGTCATAGGGACTGAACACTACTGATTGATAGAGTTACCTTATGCCCTTTCTCATTTGACCCTGTTTATACTACAGTGGCCCCAGTACAACTAAATGCTTGAATAACTTGTACCTTGTAATTATGGCCTTGTTACTTGTATTCCTTACATCATACTTGTAATACGGCTCTTGAGCCAATCTCTTCATTTAAAAACAGACATTCTAGTAGAATGGTCTTGCTTTTGGGAATCATCTATGCATTTGGCCCCAGTGGAGTGACTTTGCAGGGATGTGTTGAACTAGATTGAAAACTAGGTTTGCTGCAGCCAGGGTAAATGTCATATGAGGCAGGTATTATGCTTTTTCACCCGTCCTTCGCTAGCTTTTTAGATGCATTTTCTTGCTCTCTTTGATTTGCCAACTATGAAGGTAGCTAATAACACTAATCAGGAACTGAATCCCTGAGAAACAGGCTGCGCTGAGAACAGTTACCTGTTCAGTCAGTGCCACTCACTCCTATTTTACTTACGGGTATTTCTGGGAAAATGCACCTCAAAGAGGAAAGAAAGCTTTTCTGCCTATCTCTGGAAGATAATGAGTTCGTCCAATTGCTCTCTACAGGCAATGTCTATCCTCTCTTCCTCCAGCAAAGGTCAAGATTTTGTTGACCATACATTTGGTCAAGCTGAGAAAGAATGGGAGGAGAAAGTTACGTCATCAGCACATCCAAACAAAGGTTGGGGATAGTCCATAGTAATCCATAAGAGCTCTCATGGAAAATTATGCAAACCCCATGCCTGCAAACATAGATAAAAAAAGACTAGTTTAGTTTTGAATTAGTAAAGTTCTTACTCAGCAACCATATGAAAACAAGACATCCATCTTGGATCACATCCCTTTTGAATAATCAAAAAATGAATGGGAAAAAATATTCAGGATAGAGAAACTGACAGGACAAGCAGTGCATGAAAACTGGTGTGAAAAAGCTAACTTAAGTAATTTAGAAAAAGAAAGAATGAAGAGGGATACTGACTAGTGCATTGTTTAATGAAGATGGATTGTTTGGTGCTTTTAATTTAGTCTCATAATGTGAGAACAAGAAGACACTCAATTACAGTGAGTGTTAGCAAACTTAGAAGTGATAAAAGGAAATAATTCTTTATGCTGTGAATAGTAAATCTTTGGAATCCAAATGCTCTAACATTCAGTTACCTGAGCAATTTAGATTGATTTGAACTGGCCCTTACTGAATGAGAATAAGCATAGCTTTGGTTGCTGTTTCGAAATGGGAACATAGTGAAATAGCATCACTATATCTAGCATTCCTTTTGGGGCATTAAAGTGTATTTGTGATTTGATTTCAAGAGCATGTTCTGTCTAGGAGAACATTATATAATGGACTGAAGTGTTGGACTTTCACAAAAGGTTCTGACAGCTTTTGGTGTTATATGGTCTCTTGAAGAGCAGCTATGGTATGCTGCTTAAGTCCTCATCTACAGTGGTAGATTCATTCTCTTGTGCTAATCAGAGATTTGGAGCCAACATACCACTTTTCTTGCGAGGACTGTAATAAAATCCTTTGGGCAATTGAGCTGACTACTATAACTAAGTCTTAGATAAACACTATCACTTGTTTAAGGCACACAGAATTAATCTTTCTTGCCTTATTGGCATTATGCTTGATGATATCGCTCCTCATACTGAGGAATTATAATAATTCTCCTTCACTGGACAGTTAGTTATCCGCATAGTGTAAGTATCTGAGAAGTGTGCTTGGTGGAAAAAGCTGCAAGTGGATTAAAGTGAAGAAACTGAGGTGAATGTTTACAGCTGCCAAGGGCAAACTTCAGACATTAAGGCTTTCAGGTAAGTTTACACAATTGGAGTGATGATTAGGTATTCTCAGGATTAGCTTCAACAGTCTGTTTCGGTCATTGACATAGTACAACAGACATTGCAGTGTTAAGATCCTGCTGTTAATGAGAAATGCCCTCTCTAGGGCAGGCCAGCAGTCCATCTAGCCCAGTCTTATGTCAGGGGCAGGTCAGAGGATGCTATTTAAGCAGAGTGCATAAGCCTGGCCAACTTGCAAGCCATTACTCCCATACACCCCCAACTTCTACAGCTACTGTATTAGGAACATTGCAAGTTAGATCTTGACACATGTTTTTATTATTCATCTGTGAGCCTGTTGTTTATTAATTTGTCTGGTCCTTTTTTCTTCAGATCTATCTGCTACTACAGCCTCCTGGGGCAGCAAGTTCCAGATATTCTCCAGCCGCTGGTTAAACTGGTATTTTATTTTAAATCCATCTTGTACTAGCTTGGTGCCACCTTACTCACTGCCACAGCATTTGTGTATTGCTAAGTTTAGTGAACAACAGCTCTGCTTTTCTGTTTATCTGCCCCTTTGAATTTGTAACCCCTGGTCATATCCTTTCCTTAGCCTTCTCTCCAGAAGGAATGCTAACCTGTCCTTATGAAGTAGCTACTCCATCTCCTCAATCATTTATTTTTTCTTCTCTGTATGCACATTCTCTATATCCACTACACCCTTCTGAGCTGCAGAGCAAAGAAAGCACAGGCTACTGGGCTGTAGCCATGCCAGATGTGGCCATTGCCACAGAAATGGGCTTAACAATTCTATGACTTCTGCAGTTGTAACTGCCAGTTCAGAGCACATCCTAGTTCACCACTCACAAGAAGTCAGCAGCCTAGGAGCACAAACCCATCAATTATCCTCCTACTCAGATTCTAAAATGCCTTACACAGAGCTTGTCATTTGCTGCCAGTCAAACTTCCACTGTAGAGACCCCTGTGACTTTTTTAGTTTCCACTGCTGACAGTTTGGTTCTGTTACAATGGAGGTGCAGCCACGTCTTCCTAATATAGGCTCTTTATTTGCCATACGTGGAGATTATGGGTCCCTGCCTGCCCCTCAGACCACGCAGGATTTCGGAGTATGCGACCATGCAGGTCAGGGACTTTAGTCCCCTACCTAGCAGCCTGAATTCAGCTTTCAGAGTTTGCCTCCTACATTTCCCCCCTGCGATTGGACCAATGTGAACCAAGCTTCTCCCCTGCATCCTGAAGCAGCTTAAGTATTTGTCATGGTTTGGGCCAGACTGGCCACTCAGGTGAACGACATGCTCTCCGCCACCTCTCTCTCCAAGAAAATGAGGGAGAGACAGACACTTACGAGTTTACAAGAAACTAAACTACTTTATTGAAATATTAATAATAAAATACAAAGACAATAATGAAATATATACAATGTATACAAAACCAGTATCGAGCTCCCAGAATGACGATCACGTCACTGGCAGGCACTGGGAAAGTCCCAGACTGGACTCAGTGATGGATGGGAACTGGATTCTGGGTCTGGATTCACAAACGCATAGATCAGGATCAAAGGCAGATGAACAGACAGAGTCCTCCGTGGACGCTGGCCATTGAAGAAAGAGGCTGACCCTTTGATCCTCAGCTTTTATACTGAGCATGCGGCAGATGGGATGGAATAGCCTTGTTGGTCAGTTTTGGGTCACCTGTCCTGCCCACTCCTCCCCGCAGGTGTGACCCCTCTATGCTTTTCCGCTTCCGACCCTCCAATGGGGCAAATAACAAAGCTGTCTGGCCTTGGGTGTTATAGCAATAAGGATAAGCAAGAACCTCTCTGCATCCCATTCCTTGGCATCAGCTATAAACATGGGTCTTACCTCTCTGAGAGTGAACAGTGTCTCCACAACATGCTGTTAATTTCAGAGAGTTAATTTAGTCAGAAGAGGTTTAGCTGCAAAGTAAAATTACCGAACAGAAAATTGGTTCTGTTTTGCCTCAAACCAGGACAGTATTTTAATCCACTTGATTTAAAATATGGTAAAGTGGCCTCAGATTTGGAAGATTCCCTTCAGTTTTGGGAAAGATACTGACAAAGATAGACACTGTTACAGTCATGCACTTGTACATGAATGTGGTGGGAGGGGTTCTGTGATGGATTATAGAGGATTTTGATGTTAAGAAATATGTTGGCTGAAGTTGCCTTCAGAATGTGGTTACCTGAAGGGGAACTATGAAAATAAATACTTAATAAACATTTCATATGCGGTACATTCTTCCTTACTCTCTGAGGAAATAATGTCCAAATGGTCTGCAATGTTAAGGACGGGAGTGACGGGAACAGATCTTCAGCTTATCTGTGGAGATAGGCTCAAAGGCCCTACAGTATTCCCACTGTAGCATAGGATGTTGTAATGTTCATCTTCACAGTTCTGCTTTGTAGCATTTATCCAACTCTCTGGTTCCACGGTCACCCTTTTATGGCAATTCTCTAAGGAATTTCCTTAGCACCTTTCTTTTACTCGCAGAGTCACAGATCTCTCCGTGAGCATCACTGGACAATTTTTTGCTCTGGTTGCCCTTTCTGCTACCTACCCCTTTGCACTTCTGGGGCCAGCACTCAGGTTGTTAGTACAAATTAGTAATTTTTTTTCCCCGAGCTGCACACTTTTGCGTGCATTGACATAATTAACATACACAAATCATAATTAGCATGTTGGAGTGACCTCTTGGGCGGATATCTTCCCAGCTTTGAACAAGCGGGAAATACGCATAGCCATTTTTGGAAATCCTGCCACGCATCGGATGCTGACACTCCTGCGTGCACCCTGAGGTGCCCAGAACTGTCAGTGCCCTGTGCTCAGGGTATTAATTGGACAACCTAATAGCACAACAGCCAATCAAACAGCTTGAGTAACAAAGGCAGCATTGTATATTTACTCTGATTATCTTACTTTTGCCTAATGAAGCTGCTTTAAGGTTTCTCTCCTGGCAAGCATCCAAAATGCTTTTATCTGCCTGCATGCAGTGGGGCTGTCAAGCTGAGAGAAAAAGCCTCCTTTGTGTGCGCAGACTGTCTTTTTTTTCTAAAGGAGGAGCTGCAGAGAAAAGGGTGGATATCTTTGCGGGTGTCTTGACTTTCATATATTGAAGGAGGCCTGTAAGGGTGTCTTTTTCATAAATGTTCTGATTTTTTTTAACTTTGATCCTAATGAACGGAATGTGTGTTGAGAGTGCGTCGGGCATGCAGATTCATCGCCATGTGGCTCCTCCATTTTGGTTAATTTCTCTGTCACTAGTGATATTACCAGGCCTTCGGTTATTTGCTTATGTACCCTAGATCTGCATCTGCTGGATGTCTTCCCCTGCCCCCATCCTTCTCAAAAAGAATAGAAAGATTTTAATGCAATTCTTACAGAAGAAATTTCTGAAGGGAGAAAGAAAAAAAAATGAAGAAATTAACCTGAGGTGAACTTCAAATTGTACATTGCTTTAACTCCCAGTACAATATCCAACATAAGGATACAATTCTGTAAGGAAAATGGTGAGAAGGATTGGGGAGAAGGTGTAAGCAGCATAAGAGCAACCACAGGTCTATGTTCTCAGGATCAAAAGTTTTACTAGTTTGTATACTTCTTTCTCAACTTTCAATCCCAATTAAAGCCTGCTTTTAATTCACAGCAAAAATTTTTCTTCAATTCTAGAGTAATTTAAAACACTTTAAACAAAACTCTCTCCTAAAAGTTTTCACAGGTTTCTTATATTACAAATCAGAAGATTATATATTGGGGATTTTTTTTCCCATTATTTTATAACTGTTTACACTCTTGTTTGCACATGATCTTACTTTCTTTTAAGAAGTTCCTTGCATAATCAAGTGATAACAACCGCAGTAATTATAGGTCATGCAAATAAAACTGTGCTGGAATGAGTCCATTCTGGCTTCAACCAGGTATGCCATTTTCACTGCTGTGTGTCAGAGTACTTCAGTAGGCTCCAGACTGGATTTGCAAGAATACTGGTTTTTCACTGTTTTTTTTCCTCATGTTTACATAAAAATTTATAAAACAGGGCTGCCAGGCTTCATAGTTTCCATAGAAATGCAGCCTCTTAGGGGAAAAAGTAAAACTGGTGGTAGGTATTTCTTAAGTGAAACTTCTACTATAAAGTCATCCTGATAGTGTAGTAGCTGAGGTTTGACTCGTTCACCATTGCTTCTAATTAATAAACCAGAACCTTTTCTCCCAGGTGTTAAGCACATCTCTGCATTGCATAAGACTATTCAAGATTTCAGCAATTGTCTTTTCTTCTTGTTTAAAAGCTACCTTCCCCCCAAGCTGAAACTCATCGAATTTGTTTAGGATTTTTTCCTAAACAGCTGCCTGGGTGCCTCCGCTCATCATCAGCGAGGATGGGGCGGCCCACGGCTGTGCTCCGGCTGAGCTGTCCCTGAGCCCTGGCAGCCAGATCCCGGGAGGGATGTGCCAAGGGCCCTGGCACCCAAGTCCTTAAAAGAAATGCACTAACCTGGAGAAAACGCAGGGCATTAAAAGAACAGAGATCAAATTGGGGGAAGGTGGTAGTGACTTGTTCTCTGCTCTTTCATATTCAGGATGGTTCTGTGGTTTTTACAGTTATGACACCTGAATTTACAGATATTTGCGAGTGAGTTGGGAGGAGCCCAGGGACAGAGTAAGTGAAGCATGAGGGATGCTCCAGGGGAGCCAGCACGGGGAGCAGCATGGAGCTAGGTCATGTCTCTGTCAGCCACCTCATAAAAGCAACTACTTGTTTTTCCAGCAACAGAGGAGAGTGAGATGCATCTAGGAACTTGAAGGAGGAGACAGAGAGCACAGTGATTACAACTGTTCTTATGCTGAAGTCACCATTTATCTCTATTAATCCAGCGAGGCTACGGGGGTGACTGAGTTAAAGAGGAAGGAAGTGAGATGCTAGTGGGTGCACTGGAAATCTAGTTCTGTCCAACCAACACTTTCCCTTTGGAGAGTCCTAATCAATGCCAAATCATCCCCATATAAAATCCTTTAACATATGCAACCTTCTTAACTTACAAACTCACATTTTCTCTCTATCTAGTCCTTTTAATTTAATTCCTCTTGTGTTGCAATGTATTTCTATTATAACTTCTTAAGTAAGAACTTTTTATGTCTGTCTTCATAGTGCTTACTGCTACTACTAATAATTAAGATAATGTTATTATTATTATTTTATTATTATGGAGATGATGTTTTCTCTCGTGATAGAATTTGACACTAACCATTCAAAACCAGATGAATGAAGAATCTATTTTATCTAACAACAATAAAAGGTAATTTTTCATTAATATGCCAAACAGTTGGCATTTTTACTACAATACTTACTTATCTAAGCTTCCAAAAGTTACAATTTTAGGAACCACGGTATCACACAGTGTTAGATCAGTTTGCTGGCTTTTATAAAACAGATAACAAGTACTCTTGCTTTGAGTAATCAGTGTAAAGTGATTGTAATTATCTTGTGGTTTTAAGAAATGTTCAGCCACCATAAACAACATATTTCAGTTTATGAAAGACGTACCATATATGTCAAATTGTGTTTAGTGTGTGCCTATTCCAAGATACCAAAGGAGCTGAAGTAGGTTCATAATGGATGCCATTGTTTGCTTTAGGTAAAACAAATACATTTTTTTGATCCTGTGTGTGTGAACAGAAAATACTGTGTGACAAATCCATAGATAAAAGACATATGCAGCTGTTTCGCAGTATCTCAAGCATGGTGCAGTGCAAATAACTAATCAATTTTCTTTTAGGTCAGTAACAAGTCATGTATTAATGAGTAAAACCTGTTTCACAGTTACGTGCCATATGAAAATTTATCCTCTGGAAACATAACGTGGTTGCTGGACAACACGCAACCTTTCTGTAGCAGTCAGTGTTCTATTTCCAGTATCATGTTAAGCTATTGATAACCAGCCCAAACACTCAAATATCTTAGGTCATTAAGTCAACAAAATGTTTTACAGAAACTCTGTCACTTTATTGATTATAATGCAGAATTCAGAAGATTTCCTTGTACTTCTTATGCAATGATAAAACAAAAGGGGAAAGGAACAGCAGAAGCAAACCAAGCTCCCCCAATTTATGAGAAGAATATAATTTACTTCTTACTTCTGCATACCTGTTACTGAGAAGTAACTGTTAAGTTCTGCATCACATTGGAACGTTCCCTACAGTGAAACAGGTAGATTACTGCTCAATATATTCAGAATCTAATTAGAAAAGCTTAACATTTTTTGTATTCTGCCTCAGTTTCAATATTACAGTATCTTTACCCAAATATATGTTAAGTATGAATTTTCATTTGGGGAGGGCTTATTTCACTATGTAATTGTTTTAGGAGTTTGTATCTGCCCTGCGTGGATCTTTAAAAAGTAAGAAAGGGTTTTTATTATTGTCTACATAAAAATGATAATACATTTTTCCTCCTGTGCAGAGTCAACATAAGTATTCTTAATCACCATAAATCATCATCTCTGTATATGTGTGGGTATGTGAGTGTGAGTTTAGGTCTTAGATTTGCTAGAGAAAAATGTGAAGGGTAGTTGGGACTATCTACGTCTACAGTAGAGAGTAGCGGGGACCAGTAGAAGCAAGAACTTGGTGTCCATGCCCACACACATGCATTTTAATGAGGGGATAAACTCTAGGCTGTCCTATAGACTGCAGCCCATTTGCAGCTGGCATGCACTGGGTATACACCTTCTTCTTCAGTTTCACCTAAAAGGATTTCAGTTCATGTGCTCCAAGGCAACTCCATGATGCAAATCAAAGTACAGTAAATAGGAGCAACTTGCAATTCAAAAATGCTCTCCTGGTACAAATTAAAACACAAATGTAGGCACACGTTCTGTATCTCAAAAGCCATAAAAAGAAAGGAAACAGCTTTGAAAAGACAACAATATGACCAAAGAAGTGGCAGGTCTAAAGGAAAAGTACACCTATTACAGATATCTGTGTACAAAACCAATGGAAGAAAATGAAGGCTGAAACCTGACCAAAACCTATGAGTTGTAGAAAAAAAGAAGCAAATGGACATCTGTTGATACTACAGCTAAGGGACATTAGTATCTTCTTCAGAATATTAAGCAACAAATGGAATTAAAAAGCAATGTTCACTGGTTTCTAGATGAAAAAGTTCTGTCAATCAAAATACTGAAAAAGCACAAATATTCACCAAAGAAAACTGTGCAGGGGCAAAAGGCAACATGGATGTAGCACACTTCATTCCAAAAACGTCTAAGGAAAATATTTTAAAAAAACAGCCTATATACAAGCTTGTACAAGTAGGACTGCAAGATTTGAGAAAAGACATAGTGTGCAGAACTGTCTGCTGCTGAAACAGTGGATTTACAAACTGAAATTCTCATGAGTCGCGTTGGACAAGAGCCCCTTTTCTTCTTCCCACATACTTTTCATTGCAGTTACATGTGTAGCTGCATGATATATGAGGGAAAGAATAATAAAAGAAACAGGGAGCAAAGCAACTCTGCACAGATGTCTTCTCATTGCCCCTCCCCCTGATTACTCCTGCAAGTTCTGCTTAGATATTAGAATATCTATGAATTCATTGGCAAGAATCTGTGCCATCTAATGAAAACTGACTCACCAAAGGAATAACTTATTTCTTGATATTTGAATGGGAAATTCCCTCACAGCAGAACATTTGTTACCATGTAAACATAATGCAATAAATAACACAGCTAACGCAGTCCACTTTGTATTTCTTGGGCAATGTGTTTACTGTAATTCACTTGAACACATATAAATCTGTACTAATAGTTTTTTACTAGGTGCTATGCTTGACTCAGTAGGTGTTAACTTTGATTTAGTAGATTAAATATCTGATTCAGCAGGTAATTCACATGTTTCAACAGGTTGTATAGCTGACTCAACCTGGGAAGTATCTGGCAGTGTTTATTTTTTCCAAAGGTTGGTTTATCCATTTTAAGATGAACTTTGTCCAGTTCTCCATATGGCACATTAATTTAAGTGCAAGTTAAACATTTTACTGGGAATGTATGTTATAAAGTGTTCATTTAAATATATTTATACAGTCCTTCTGAATTTTAAGCAGAAGACCATTCCCTTGTGAAAAGTTTTGTTTCTAAATATTATCCTTCTATTAATATTAGGTTTTGTTCAATTGTCATCCTGAAATCTCAGAAACAAAAAAAGATAATTTTTTTTGAGATATTTCATACTAAAAGGATGACAAAAAATAAAAGGAGAATAAGGTTTCAGAATATGATGGTTCATCTTTGACAAGTGGATATCTTTTTTTTCTTGTGTGTTTTTAGTTCTTTTATGTCTTACAGTATACACAGCAGTAATTAATTTGAAAGAAACCTTGAAAATGAAGCAGACAAGGAGATCTGGCATGGAAAAAATATGTAGAAGAAAGAGTAAAAGGAGAAATCAAGAAGTGATGTGGTTAGCAATGTTTCAATAGCTGGGGACAGGCTGTGGAAGAACATGTTACAATATACTTCTGAATTAAATGTTTTGGTAAGTTAAGTTCGGAGCAAGTGTATCAATGAATGGGAAATACAGATGAATACAGAGAAGAACCATAGCATTTCATACTGACTTGTGTCACGGCTAACAAACGGCAGATCCTTTAGGAGGTACCCACAGACATCCAAGGAAGAGAAGTCGTTGCACTATCTGTCATACTACCATCTAGTGGTTCCGACTAAGATTAACACTATGCACAAAAGAGAATGAAATCTTGGCTAGTGGAATGCGTTAGTTCTGAATCTTTTCTGAACTTTTAGTGCTAGTTTAGCTGGATTTTAATTGTTAAAATCATGAACTCAGGCAAGCAGGAGTTGATGAGTGGGATCCTAAATATACAGGCCGACCTCCATCATAGTTAGATACGTATCTATTTTAACACTCATTAAGTGCTCAATCTTCTGTACCTGTTTTTATTTTCACATGTTAGACTATTGATGGTAAGACCTAAACCTCTAGTGAAAATCATAGGGTGTTATTTTGTTTGCCTTCTTAGAGTTTTCGCTGAAAGTTACCATTTCGTGCAACTTGGGTATCCCATGGTGGCAAATATTCCTTTGTTTAATTGGACTTCTGTTTTTTCTCACTTAAAATGATAATTGTGATCCATCATTTCAGGTAGATAATCTGGCTTTATTTTGCTATTCTTGCTTTATTTTGATTTTCGTTATGTATATAATGTTTTGTAGGCATAAGTGGAAGTTGAATAGTTCTGGAAAATGCCAGGCACAGCATAGGGAGCTACAAAATAACAAATAGACAAGCCAAAGGAAGAATCACTGTTGAGCTATTGTAAATGTGTAATAAATTTTTAGCCTTCCAAGCTTATCTTAACTTATTCTAACTTTGCATTTCATAGTCATTGTACTGAGTACTGGCTGTACAGACTACGTTTGTATTTACGTCTGTATGGATTGATAGAATAAATATGTGATTTTGCACCTCCATCCTTAATTTTTGTAAAATGTAGAAGTTAGGATCTGCTAGACAAGGTGATTTCATTTATTAAAATTGATTTTGGATGTTTCTTGCAGTATATTTTAGAAATAATGGTGCTAAATAACTATAAATATGATGTTGATGTACTATGCTGTTGAACTATGCTGGAATGGGCTAAATTTTACCTTTGCAATGCATGACTTCATAACGTATGACTAAAGGTATTAGAGGTAAAGAAAGCATGAATATCAATCTGTTTCTGTACTCAAAATGACCCCTAGTTTTATTAGTAATGGAATCTAAGTGACATCATCTTTTGACAGTCATGATCTTTAACCCAGTTTGATCTAAACCAGACTCCTTTGGAATGATATCATTAAGGTAAATCCCTGAAAGGAGAGCAAACCATTTCAGTATAAACCATTTAAGGGTATTAAGTTACTGGGAATAATTTAACTGATTTTTTTTTCTTATAAAGGACAAACAATTTCAAGATTGCAGGTTAAAATCAAGACACAACTGTACTTCCAGATTTTTTGCAGTTGAATTAGGTTTAAGCTTCTTAAATACATTATAAATCTTCACATCTTTTAAAACACGATTCAGAAGTGATAGTTGATTATTTTTTAAGTGAACATTACAGTACAAACTATATTGTTTTACCTTATTCTATTAAATAACATTGCACTGACATAAAACCGGAAAAGAATTGCAACTATTTTATGGAAGCAATCTTATCCTTTCCACCCTATCCACTCCCAACCCATCCCATGAATTCATGATTCTTTTCAAGAACTGACCATGATGGGATTGTTCTCCTTTTCTGCCAGATATTGACTAAGAGATTTAATGAATTAACCAAGGTTTTTTGTTTATCATGTAGGATTATTTAAAAAATCAAATATTAATACTAAATGAAGAATAACAAAGTTTTGATTGGACATCAGAAAGATAAGTTCATATTGTTCGAATTACCCACTGAGGGAAGGAAAGTTGTGAGCAAAAGATGTGTGATTTGCCTCTATGTCTGATGCAAATTTTTGCACTTGAGTTTTTCCATTTCAAAAAGCCTTTAAATCACTGAATGGAAATGAAAATATCAACTAAAGCTCTCCCAATAATAAAAATGCACAAATATGCATTGAAGAGCTTTGTTATTACCATGATGAACATTATCTTTCAGTCAGTTGATTAGTTTTGTCAATATTTTTCCCTGAAAGCAAATTGTGTACAGACAGTGTTATAGTGGTACTATCTTGAGCTTAATCCTGATATTTTTGGTAGCATTACTTTTATTTTTATCTTCCAGCCAGGTGTTTCCAATAGTTTTGACTGTAAGATAACCCAATAGCTGGTGATTAATGTAGCCATCGTAAAGAATATAAACAATCCCGGAAAGAGAACTCAAAGTTCCAATATGGATGCTAACAGTAATTGCTTTTAACAAGTGCGGGGAAGAAGTGAGAGGAAACCTGGTATTGAATTTTGTGTTGCCAAAGAGAAGCTGACCAGCGATAACAGAAGCATCAGAAACACAGAGTGCAGAGAGGTAGCACTTTGCACAGGAAGTATCATGAAACAGCCCATGTCAGCCCAGTAGTAATTGGGCCTTTGAAGTTTCAAATGTGAGAAGAGATGAACATTCATCTTTAAAGTGTGCTGAGTCTCAGGGATTGCTTTTGGTTAAAGTAGGAATGTGCAGTTATTTGAAACCTGACCCTGAGGTCTCTAAAAAGTTTGGCTTAGGTTGTGCTAGAACTGACCTTGTAAATTTAGACAGCTGCTAGACTACTGCTAGGAGCAAATTATTACAGCAATTGTGATTTTCATGACTAGCATAAAAGCAAAGGGCACCTATTTAAGACCTGTGGGGTCAACTTTCACATTTACTACATTGCAGAGAAGTAGAAGCAGTGAAATCTCGCGAGAATAAGGTACCGTGAAGAACTTTGAGATTCTGCATAAAGCTAGAGGAAAAAAAAAACCCCACCTAAGTATAGGAGGATAGTTCTTTCAAGACATGACTTATTCTGGTGTAAAAAACATTACTTAATAATATTTTATTTTAAAAAATTTCTCATTTACAAACAAGTATTTAGAGAGAATGTGCCAAATATTAAAAAAATATAGCAAACCTTGAAATTGTAACAGATTCTTTTACTTGATTGTTTTGCTTATGTTATTAAAATAAGATACAGTTCAGTTACACAGTGAGTCCTTTAGAAGAGCAAAATGGGTTTATCAAAATTCAGTTGATTTTCTCTCTGAGTTTGTTATAGCTGAAGACTGAATATAAGCCTACTGTCCAAATCTAGATATGATTTTATGGTCACTTTGTTTTATGCCATATCCATTGGCCATCATCCATCAGAGACTGAAATCAAATATACAAATTCATTATTTGAACTTTGAAATGGTTGTGAATTGGTCTACTTTTTTAAGATGTTTGGGTGATCTGAATCCAGGGGGCTTATTCACGTGGAGATATAAAGTTGAGAATTATTTCTTTAGGAGACATTTTAGAATTTCCTGTGGAAACACATTTAATTTTTTTTCTCTTGACACTCAATAACAAAAACAAAAGTAGTAATAATTACTGTTATGATTTTTAGCCTGTTCACATCTCTACCTAACATCTGGTCATGTGCTTTCCTCAAAACACTTAATCTCTGATGGACCTAAAATTTAAACACTCATGTACACTCATCTTTCCCTATTCAACTGACTGATACATGACAATTCACCTGCCTACCTGGCTTATTTTCACCTTTGTGACTCAGATGTTCATCAGCAAACAACCTGACTCCTAGAGTTCACTCTAAAGGAAAATACAAAAATTGGTTTTGTATGTGTGTACTGAGATGTGGTGGTTTCACGGAAATGTGGGGAATCCAAAAAGGTACATCCTTCCAGAATGTTGAAAGATAGTTTTGATATGAATAACATTACTATAATTTGGAGCTCTTACTCATGAGTTTCATTGTGCTGGATACTATACTCATAAAATGCAGAGCTTACAAACCAGATATAAAAAGAACCAGCAAATGAGATTTTAAAGATACAATGAATTATATTGGTTATGGCATTCAGATGTCAAATTATTGGGATGTTTTTGTGAATATCACATTTAAGAAATACTTTAAGGAAGGACACAGTAACAGAGCAATTGCAGAGATTAAAAAAAGAACCTGAAAAGAATCATGGAGGATACTCATAAGAGGATAGCAGTTTTCTAAAAAGGTTGGAGTTGATGGGTAGCTGAGAGAAGGAGGAGAGTGAATACTAGTTCTGAGGTTTGCCTAGGAAAATGACATTAGGCATTTGGATGAGGGTGGTTTTGATTTATCGCAGTGTACAGGAACTTGTTTGAGAGGATCTGGGATCAAAATTCATTTTAATTTGAGTATAGTATAGAACTTTGTTTAGCTCAGAGGTGCAAGACAGATGGACTAGGTAGGCAAGCAGATCAAAAGCATTTTTTTGTGAGATGGAAGACATCCATGTATTACAAGGAGAAGGAGCCACGGGAGAGTTAGAAGTGTAGAAAAACAAGAAAGTGCGTAAGAATGAACTCAGGAAGGGTCAGCAAATGGACTGGATTCACTAGTGAGGATGTAGGATGGGTTTGGTCTTGGGTTTTGTCAGTCATTACTTAAAATAAATTGGTGAGCTCCCATGTGCTGAAACAAACAGATTTGAAGAATAAGCCAAAAGTCAGAAATGATGACATGGACAGGGAACATGCATTCCACTAGGAAGAAAAGCAGATCTGTTTAGCCTGGACATAGACCCGCTCATTAGATAAATGCCAGAACTGAAGAACATGAATTTAGATATATCGTACAGACATTAACTAATGGTAAAAGTACCACTGGAGTAAAAGAGTGCAAGAATGAACCATGGCTGACAATTCTAGAGCAGACGTTGCAATATGAGAAACGGGCAGGCGAATGGAGGACAGAAGAAAGTGAGGAACGTTAAAGATCACTATTTAACGATGACCATAGGCTCTTCTTTGCCTTCAAACATGCTCAGCAGTTGTCTCTTCACCATTTAGGTCCATTAATATGGACAGAAATGGTTTTGTGTATTTTGTACTGTGACTGTTAGTCCCCTGTAGCTAAGGAGAGCTAAATAACTCCTTTGATGTCCATTATGCTTTCTAGAACTGGAAGCATTCCTGTATGTCTGTTCTTAATCCTCTTTGGGTTTTCAACAGTCTTTTGAAGTGTGGGTACAGACATGAAGTTTTCCAGAAGGTATTTCTTAAGCTATATTCAGTCTAAGGTCCCATCACTACATATTAGCATTTTCGTGGTGCATCAAGGAGCTAAATTAAGCCTGGATACTCTAGTATCTTCCAAAATTTGAAAAACTGATTTTACTGTCTTTACTGATGGTAAAGTAGTTTTCATTTTTGTGTAATTCACATGTTTTAGGGAATATACTGAAGAAAACTTAGGGAATTCAGAAAACTTTGGACGAATTAGTTCATTGACTGTGCTACCAAAAGATTTTGGATGAGTATAGATACCCATCTGTAAATGTCGCTTGTCAAGAGAAGAAGTTAGCAGGTCTGAGATCCATGTGTTTGGGATGCCGCAGTATAATTTTGCTATCGATTCCAAGGGCAGAAATCAGTGCTTGTTCATTAGGATTACTGAAGTTGACCCCTACGCTGTGCTCTTTGCTGATTTTTTTCCATTTAAAAACTATTAAATTTCTTTGTGAAGCTTACCCCCTCCCTTCTACTGATGAAGTTATCATTCTAGTATTTCCTAAGTGTTTTATATTTATAAGTGACATTAAGTAATGTGTATTCTGCTGTTTCTGACTGGCACTTCACACATAGCCCTTTCACTCTCATCTCAGAAGTGTAACAACATTGTTCACTATATTTTGGTTGTCAGTGCAGATGAAAGTCCTTCCTAGCAAAATCTGCCATGGAGCTGGCAGTTAGAGAACAGCTGACATCAAGCACAAGTCCTTATATGTCAGGACTACGGCACTGTACTGATCGAAAAACTTTAAGGTATTGCATGCCATCCACCTCTGGTGGATACACAATGGATATGCCAATTGGACTTCTGCTTGACACCTAACACTAGTGCTGGTAACTGTAGTGGAATATTCCTGAAAGTGAATCCATTTTATTTGTGATCAATTATTTGCTCTTCTGCCCATAGCAGTGCTTGTGTATTGTATATATTTCTTTATAAAACCTTATAAAGTGTTGGGCCACTTATTAGCTAAAATACTGAATGTAGAAGATATAAAGACTTAAAAATATATTAAGTTAATCTCAGCTTTATGGACATCAAGCTCTTCAAATAGTTTTGTAGAAAGTGTAGATTGAACTTTGTTGTTGCATTTCACATGGATAGTGTAGAACAGAGTCCAGTGTCTCTTTGAATATTCTGCAGTTTAGGACCCACAGATGGTTTCATTCATGTGGATCTAGTTTCCTTGTCTTTGTCAAATGTGCTAATCCTGACGAGCAGGCCACAAATGAGAGGCTGGTTTAGACAGACACTGTCAATAATCCTTTATGGTATGGAATATTAGTTTAAATTGCCTCCAGTCTTAGATCAGATATGTTTAGTAGGGTGAAAGTTCTTAAAGATGGAGTGTTTTTCTTTTGATCATGGCTTGCACTGATCTAAACTGGACATGCTGATCAAACTAGGAATTTAGGTAGAAGAAGACAGAAGAATTTGTAGTCTGAAAGTAAAAAAATGTCACTTAACATTGCTCAGATTCAGAAATGATAAACATAATCTTTTAGATATACTGAACATTAAGAAAGTTTTATGTTTACTAGTAACTTGTTTTTCAAATAACCTTGAAGACTATTGCCTAAATAGAACCTTCATAACTATGGGAGATGCTCTCTATACCCACATTCATGGAATTATTCTACTTTTGTAGTACTTCCATGCATAGCCTTAGTGTTAGTAGCAGTGAAGAGGAAGACAGGCAGAAGAGTCAGATGCAGAAATAAAGATTTTGAGGAGATGATACAGGAAGTGTGCCACCTCTGGGTTGAAATAGCATTCAGCAGACAGATAGCAAGAGCAGCCAGTTCGTGTCTCTGCAAGTGTTTGGTGGGATATATCTTGTAAGGTTGAAAGAGTAATTTTCTCCTGTTGAGGAATGCATGCTAGAGGCTGAGTCAGAAGAGCAGTGAGAAAAGAAACATCAGAAAAGCACAAGCCAAAAAATGTTTCTACTTTCTAGGAGAAATACTGCCTAAAGCTTGGAGAAACCCACATAAAATAGTCACTTTGTCTTGAAGAGTACCGTGAGTCTAGCAGGCAAGAACCTGGGTGTAGCCTGGGAGCAAAGAACCTGGGTGTAGCCTGGGAGCAAGCTCTGTGGCCTGCCCCTGCAATTACCCCCTGTTCCCTACCTGCTCCCTTCAGCGTGGGCTGGAGAGCATATTCTTGTGCTACATATCTAACCCAAAAAATGAAGTAAGCCAAGAGTGGGCTTCCTGCTTTGACCACTCAGGTCAGATTTCTCCCGCATGGGGAACGTAGTTGTCTGGCATTGCAGCTCTTCTGATCTGGAGCTCCTCTGCTTCTCTTGCTTCCCTTTCATCTGACTGATTCAGTATTCCCTGAAGGACTGTGTCCCAATTCCGATAGCTGCTTACCTGCTCTTGCACTTTGGTTTTTCACAGGGAACTTTGTGGCAATCTCTACAGCTATTTTAACTTCCATCTCTTCCTGCTTTCCTGCCTCCTAAAATGGAGCCAAGCATTATTGCTCATTTCTCTTTTTTTCTGGGCAGCCAATGGACTGCCTCTGTCATCTGGGAAAGGCTTTTGAGACAACTTCTTGAGAAGTGACTTTTGAGCATGGCATGAAGTCAAACGCTGTCTCACCAGGCTAAGGAGGAAGGTAATGAGCTTGCTGGTAAAATGGGTGAGAGGAAAGGGGTGACCCCTTCAAGCGCTAGAACAGCACAGGGCCTAGGTAAAATTGTAGGAGCATTTTTGGTAAGGGAAGATATTTCTGTAGGTTGGGTGAAGACACAGAGAGAGAATTTGACAGCCTGGATCTTCTAATAATTTCTGAAAAGTGTTTTTCTGTGGAATTTATCTTTCTTGTTCCATTTGATGTCCACAGTTCTAGTCTTATATTAAGAGAGGAATTTCTGTGTCTCCTCACTTCTGAGAACTAGCTCCAAAATAAGTTCCCAAGTCCTTTTGGACTGTCCTAGTTTGGCTGATGCTACTTTTCCATCCAAGTAATCACTATACTGTTAAATAACACTCAGATTAACCCTTTACTCTTAATTTTAGTAATGTCAGGGTCTAGTTACAATTTATGCATCTTCTCAACATTAAACAAATGGGGGGGCAGGGTGGTGGTGTGTGAGCGTATTGACTAAGCTGCCTTCAGTAGACAGTAGCCGATGTTTCCTGCAGAGAATACAGAAATGAAAATATCATGTCTAAACTGTGCCTATACAGCAGCACCACAGTGTCAATTGTCTATTGTTTCTTTCATCACTCATTGCTTACCAATGTATTTTTCCAACTTTTACCCTTGATTGACTGGACTGATCTTGATTCACTTTAGGAAGAGGATGGAACTTGCAAATGCTCAGGATCAGGCAGCAAGAACACCCATATCAAAATACTTGCAGTGAGTGCATGAAGCATCTGAGATCTCTCAGAATGGTTGAATATGATACTATAAGATAGTTAGTGTAATATGGCTGGTAAGATAAAAAAGTCACTTTGGGAAAAACAATGTGTATCAATATATCACAAGCATTTTGTCTTTTTCAGATACCCAGGGACAGTTCTAAATAATCGTGGTTATTCTATCATATAGTTTGCACATTTGTAACTTGTGTTATGCATTTTCCTACATATTGAGAAATGGTTTTGTTGTTATGCCAGGTAACCTGTATGTGACCCCCTCCCCCATCAATTATTAACACTGTTCTAATTTAAAGAAATATTATGTGTTACAGTTTTGCTATTTATACAACACCTGAAAGCATGTTTACATTGCTCCATTTCAAAAGAAACTCACTGCTCTATGAAATACTTGAGGTTGACTCAAGTCCAGTCAGGGCTCACATCATTAAATAAATATCAAAGCAAACAACAGAGTTTTGTCTTTGACTGGGGAACTTCAAGGAATAAATATGCCAGTATACTGTAGTCCTGCCATAACTTTACCATGATTGCTTATATGCTTATGAAATGAAACAGTCTATTAGTACAAAGTAAATGTTAAAAATGCAAACCAATATTTATCTCTATCATTAGCCAAGCTGTTTCTTTTCCAAACTAAACATGTTTACAATTGTATCTGCCTGCTGTGACTGATAAAGCTCAATAGTACATTTGCTAAAAGTGCCTCAAAAGTTTTCCATGGATATTGACTTTACAACCTCCTGCATACAGAGCAGCCATAACATAAGCTACCTGTAAAAAAGGAATTAAGAAGTTATTTGTCAGTAGTTGCATTCTAGCAATCTGAATACTACTAAGCTTTTTAAAAGGGAAATTTGCATGTATTTATTGCAAGAAAAAATTATATTGGATTTCCATCACTAACAACAAATGGTAACCGAATGGCTTAATTTTTAAGCTGCAAACAGTTTCCTACTAATTAATCTTACTCAATTTTGCTACTACGTAGAAGTTCAGTACATGTCTGGGGGAATTAAACTGGTACTGCTGTACTAATGACCCACAAGTGTGCACAGAAATTTGGGACAAATCTGCTACATTATGTTCCATGGTTAAGGACGTCTCCTGAAATTTGGAATGCATAAGTTTGTTCCAAAATGGCTTACAACACTGTTTTTTTCTGAATAGTGTTGTCACCTTTTAACACCTCATTTTGCTTTGCTAATTACAAAAGCTCCTGACTGCATCCCGTTTGGTGGTTTGCAATGCTCAAGAAAATATTCTTGTTGTCCATTTAAATTTTAAAGAAGAATGTGAAAGTTGCCATAGAAAGGATGGAAAATGTACTGCTTCATAAAGCAAAGAGATCTCAAACAGGAAAACTGAATAAAAAGGGAGAACTGGGAGCCTCAGGAGTGTCAAGGTTTTTTCCTGGCTTTGCTGGAAGCTGCTTTGACAGGTTCAGATGTTGATTACGACCTTGGTCAGAACTGTCAAGCCACCTTTTTTTTAGGACTTTGAGTTAAGTACATGTTTATAAAGCAAAAACATAAAGTGTTTTGGATAGTCTGAATAAAAATCACTTACCTTCTCAAAGTTCTGTTTACATACTTTTCCTGTTACTATAAACTTTCCAGTTCAGTTTATTGCTACAAATATTATCTTTAGCAGTCTTGTAGAACAGTTGAATATATTAGTTAGATTGTTCTGAATCTGATTTTTCGCTAACAAAAAAGTACTCCAAAAGTGTAAGAAATAGGGAAAACTACTATGATTCAGACAGCTTTATAAGTCAATTGCAACTATTCTAAGAGCAGCTGCTGAGAAACTTCTTTGAATTCTTTTGATACGATATCCTGACATTAGAAAATCTGTCACTGTGATATATCTTGAAGTGTGGAGTAAAATATAGTACAGGCTGCTTGCATGGTATGAAAAGTTTCAGTTTTATGACTATACTGTTATTCAGCCTTTCATCTGCAGTGCAGATCAACATTTCTGAATTTATTACATACATCTGTCTGAACTCTTGCTGCTCAGTGGGGAAAAACAACAGTTGAACATAGGAAACTGGAACTCCAGTTCTGGCAGGTTTTATTCTAAGTAATCAGAAAATATTGTAATCTTGTTTGAGACAGATGAGCTAAACCAAAATGGAGCAAAATGAAAAAAACAAACTAACAAATCACCCATGTTTTCCCTTCTATAAAATTAACGGTAAAGGTCTCTTTTTTTTTTTTCTCCACTGAAAATAGTTTGGTTTTGCATGATTTTGGGTTTAAGCTCCATGATCTTATTTTTAATCGCTTTCCATTGAGTGTCTGAAAATCATCTGAAAAGTTGGCATTGCTATCTGCTATTTTTCAGCTGTTCTTGAAAAGGTACCAAGATTAAGGAAAACAAATTAGGTAATTACAGTCAAAAGCAGAATCTTCTGGTTTAGTTTATTCTCCAAACTTCTATGTGTTTCTGTGAGGTTGGTTAAAATAGCCTAGCTAGTTTATCACCTGCATAGACAAAACAGGCAGTGGTGTAAAGGATAGGGATGTTGCATAGAAACAAAAGCAAAAAGTTGTTAATTCATCAACTTGTTAAGAATATTGGATGAGCATAAGAAGGCAGAGGTGCAGCAGGAGGACAAATGGGGAGATGAGCCAGAATCAACAACTGAACTACGAGGAGTGAAAACAAGCAGCTTCGAAAGCAAAGCCTGCTGAATCACTTGTATCAAGAGATGCCTTTGCGCCTAGATCTTTTTCTTCTGCTGTTGTACTGGCTTCAGCTCTTAATGGAAAGCAGAGTGTTTGTGTTCTTGGTAAAATACCACTCCAGAACTGTCTTTCTTCCACAGTCTGTGTAAATGGGGAAGAGCACAAGAGATAGAGCACAACATAAATCTCTAAGGCAGGCAGTTTGGATGGCAGGGACATTTGCTTCAGGTTGCCCCTGTTTAGTCCATCATGAACAATATTTCTCGATGCTAGATTTTTCCTGTGAAAGAAAATGGTTGTCTGCCTATCTCTCCCTCCACTCAGATACGATGCCAGTCATCCAATATGGGAGGCTTCATACAACACATTTCTTCACAGGTCCCTTTGTAGTCCTCTTTTTGAGGGTTTTCCTTTTCATTCCTTACATCCGGTCTCTAACAACCCACTTCTATATTAATTTTATTATCACTTGCTATGTATAACTGAAATGGTTCTTCTTATTCCCCTCCTTCTTCTTTCACTGAATGTTCTGGTTTTGACAACAGTATAACAAATTCGTGTTTTCTCTTTTCTTCCAGATCACCCTGGTCTTCTTTCTCTATCACAACGGATGAATCTACCATGCCTTCCTTCTAGATCCAGATTTCTCTTCCTTGTCCTTGTATGATATCTCTCTTCTTCACATACAACGTACAGATTATATCCAGGTAATGAATCTTATTTATTTTTGAACAATAACACTGAAGGTGCTGCCTGAGCTGTCGTGGAGAGTGGTTTTCTGCCTAATTACTGATGTCTTTTTTTCAGGTCTAAATGATCATTCCTGTTTGAAATATTACTTCCACACTTATCTCTCTCTTCTGGTGCTCACATTACACTTTGTCCACCTGTCATGTCTTTCCACATGAATTTCAGATGTCTTCATGGTCAGGACTGTGTCTTTATTCTCTTTCCAGTGTTCATCTAAGCACCATCATCTGTTCAGTCTTTCTTCATTATCCATTTCAAACGTTGAAACACCATTTCCTCTTTTAAATTTCCCATTAAACTCTACCTCTTTCACATTCTGTAGCAACATATAATAGAATAATCATAAATCTGACATTTAGTATATTAGATGAAGATTTCTGCAAACTAAAACATGGCATAGTTATATATTCATTACATGCAGAAATACCGTGACTTAAATATGTGTAAAAATAAGATATTAGGCTGCATGTGAAAACCCACTGATGGTATGTTTAAGTACATCTTATCTTTTTCATTTAAGTATTGTCTATGAATCCAAGCACACTATTTTATAAACATATTTTGATTTTCTTCTAAAATAGAACAGATTCAAGGTTTGTTTCCTTTCTTCAGAAATACAAAACTAGTATAAAAGTTTCAGAAATTGCTACCTGCATCTTTATTTTGAATTTGAATGTTTCTTTATTTTTGCATGCATCATCTTTTCAATGACTTTCTCAGAGACAAGCTAATAATCTAATGCAAAAGATGTCCAGCTCTGTCTAGTTCACATTTTTGCAGTCAATTTACAAGCCACAGTGCCCTCAGCCTGTGGGCAGGACTCAAGAATGCTAAGTGCTCAACACATATGAAATGTAATCCCAGGAGCCCAGATATGTCCCCACCAGGAAAAGGTGACCCGCTTTTGTAGTTTAAATAGTGATTCCTGAATTTGTGTCCTGCACAATTTCCTGCAGTTATTTTTAAAAGAACAGATAAAATATACCCTTGTCTTATCACTTTATTGCACTTTTCTATTTGTTGATGGAAGGAGATCCAGATGAATTTATATGGACATCATCAGACTTGAACAGGGTTAATCTACTTAGGCTCAGGTGAGTTCATTTTAGTCTTGATTCACTTCATTGCACATCTATAATGGTTATTAACAAGCTTAAGGACCTTTGGGAGCTTATGGATAACAATGCAGCACCATGGAAGGTGGGAAATCATTATCCTAATAAGGCTGGTGTAATAATTTGCAGTCACACACAGTTTCCATACTAATCCTTAGGGTTGGGATAGGTCACTAGGTCTGTAAACCTTTCATCAACTTTATACATTTTTTGCTCTTGCTCTTTAATTAATGAATATATAGTAACATAAAAGTAGATGTAAAGAGTTTAACATATAAGTTTTTTTCATGCATCAGTGGCAAATTTTACTGCCTGTACGTGTATATTCATTTTAAATACAAGGCTTATTATGATGTTTTTTTACATTATCATATTTATTCACTATGCCATGATAATAGATACATAATATTTAAGAACGGGAAAAAGCTCCACCAACAATCTTAAAATTAATGACAATTTTGGATCCTATTTCTTAGCATATTTATTTAGTTAAAACATTTTAATGTATTTGGATAAAAACAGGTGTCAGAATATTTCTATAGGGAAAACAGATGCTTACTCTGTAAAAATGATTTTAAAACATAACTCCTAATGCTGAGAATAAATCTATGTATTTAATTTATAATAAATTGTGATTGTATGTATTCAATACCATGTTTCTCCACATTTTTTCAAATAATAGGTCATGGTAAGAGGATATCGTACACTTTCTAAGACAGCAGAGGTTCTGTAAGGTCGAAATTCTGAGAGTGAATTTTAATCTCTGTATCTGTCATGCAAACAGCAAACCCAGCTTCATGTACTTTCATAATGTTAAATTTTGTAATGATGAACACTTACTGTTTTCCAGATTTATGATATTCTCCTCCTCCCTTTTAGTCTGAGCAGGAGTTGCATGAAACATGAATTAGTAAAATAATCAGCTCAGGTGTTTTATAATCACCAGCTTCTAGAAGACAGGGAAGTTGTAAGAGCTATACATTTCTGCCATTTTCTTCCTTTTGGCAAATTTTAACACACTGGACCCCAAAACCCAATCTGAAACAACATGCTATAGGGAAGGTAGCATCTGAGACTGTATCCAAAGCAGCCAAAGTGTTGAGAAGGGAACTATTCAGAGCTACTTAGGAAGCTAAATCACAACTTAAAAAAACACTCTAGGACTCTCAGGCCCACAGCCCACTCCATTTCAGAAGAAATGAACGTGGTCAACTCATTTCTCCTCGCTCAGAGAGTGGAAAAGGTCAGAGTAGTTGCACTTCCCATCTTTTATGGTGTAGTCTAGTAGTTAGAAATTTGCCAAGGAAGACCAGAATCAATGTCTCACTCTGCCTAAGTGGTCCAAACAAACTGTTTCATATCATGCTTCTCTGGAAAATGTCTTTTAGCTCCTTCTAGGGTGCACGTTAATTAGGGAAGATGGAGACAGGTGTGTTACTCTCCTGTTGAGGCTGTATCCTAAAGTAACAAAGAAGTCAGGGGTCAGAAAGAGAATATGCAAGAGAAGAGAATCACCCAGCAGTAATTAGGAGATACAGGAAGGAGAAGGGAAAAAATGAGGTTCCTAAATTTCAGTGCTGGGTCTCAAAACTGAACTTTATGTTGGGTAAAATATGCTATATCAAAAAGAATACATACATTTCTCAGAAGGTTTCCAGAATCTTATAAACTGCTACTAGCAGGCAACAAAAATTTTGGCTAGAGAAAGCCACACAGCTTTTCATGGAGATAATCAGGGATTATAGCCTCTGCCCTCTCATATGATTGGACCTATGCCAGGATGCTGTCCAAAATGAAGATATTCCCTATCATTGTAATGGATGCATGTTTGATTAGTCAAAGGGACATGCTAGCAGCCTCCAGTGATATGCAGTCTTCTATTACCTTATCAGACATGATTTTGTCATATGAAGGGAGATGCCTGACTTTTGGATGATCAGAAATGCCATTAGGAAAGAAGGTACAAGACTGAAGGCTGTCATTGAGCAAGAGTCTGTGGGTATCATTTCCAACTCAGTCTTTCACTGAGTACAACCCTTTATAATTATTTGTATGCTAATACATTTTTTAGACTGCTTGGCAGCTACTAGACAATCTGAACTAAGGCAAAGTTTTGCATCTTATTTTCAAAAAGGAAGCCAACAATTTCTGGTGAAGAAACAGTAAGATCCTGCCTTTGGGGGCTGGTGTGTGTAGCATAATCTATTGTTTCACTGGAAATTAGAAAGCATGGGTATCTCTCCTGGCTACACTCCAGTGGAATGTGTTAGTTTGGACAAATCACTTAGCTTCCGTGTGCTTCACTTACTCCATCTGTAAAATGGAGATAATTATGGTATATGCCTCTCAAGGATGTTACAGTACTTAATTAGTGAATTTTTAATTCCTTGGAGGTCTTCAGAGGAAAGATATTATATGTTAAATATGTCTAAAGCATATTCAAATAATTTTAAAATTATTATAATAATTCCCTATTTAAAACTTTTTTTTCTTTGAAGTTATTGAGCTTTGGTACAAAGAATGAGAGCTTCTTAAGAATGTGTGAAAAAAATTTTTACCTGTTTCTCAAATACTTGTTGGTCAACTGAGTACTTGAAAAGCTTTCTTCATTCACTGTAGCAAAAAGAAGGCTAAGGAAGGTTATAATTGCTCATATCTTCCAATATGTTGCCGAAAAATATTAGAGAGGGGGCGAAAACAACTAATGCCAAAGAACAATGCTTGTACAATAACCAAAGGCTATGAACTGGGCATGAATTAGTGTAGACCAGAAACTGAAAACAGGTTTCTTAGCACAATCAAGTTCCAGAACCAATGGGTTTTGAACCAATGTTAGCAAAAATAATAACAAAAAAATTTTTAGATGATGATCAGGCAGTAACAGAAAAGTGATGTACATTGCAGTGACTGAATAGGAGGCCATACTCAAACCGTTAGAAAGTACAGGTTACTACAAGCTGAGTCAGCTTTGCAGTACATAGCAAATATAAGTGTTGTATTATGTCATGGTCACAGAGGCAGAGCAGCAGCCCCTAGACAGGCTAGTCATATCTCTGCTATGTGCACGGAACTTGTATCGAGCCATTCTGTCAGATCTGATATACAGCAAGGAAATAGTGCCACATGAAGGAAGATGTTCATACTGCTCTCCGATATTTGGAAAAAGATGATCATATGTTTTATTAGCTTTAAATTCGTCACGACATTCACTTTCTGCCCAAGACATAAGTAACATTGCATTTTTTAATTTTAGGACTGAGCAAATGAAGGAATCAACTGCCTTTTTCAGCTACTGAAGTGATAATTAATTTGCGCAATATACAGTGTAGTTACAATAATAGCCTGTACAGCCATACATTGATCTAAATGCTTGACATGGGTAGAATTAAGTCTCCCTCAGCACCCTCTTCTCAGTAGCTCATTTGTGGCATCTATTTTAGATTCAACTTGGTTTTAGGTTGAGTAGATGTAACAAATAGCTAATGTTTGCTAAACTGTGAGAAATTATTTTTCTCTTTTGCTTTTCTTCACTAAATTAATAATAGAGATAGATACAGAGTAGATCTAATTCTCATCTTTGATGCAACGTTGTATACTTCATTAGTGAAAAAAGGATTCTAAAATGTCAATTAAAATATAAGAAACAATGGAACTGAAACATTCTGTTACAAGTGTTTTCAATATGACAAAATACTGTCAATGATTGTGTGTACATTTACATTTTGGTTGAGAACAACACTGCAGCAAATTCCCTGGCCAAAGCATTTGCTGCAGCTTGATTTTACTGCATGCAACTGGACTTTTTTCAGAGGAAAAAAGTTCTGCTTTTGTTGCACACCAAATGTGACTCCAACCTCCAGTAAAGGCAGAAATATCCATACCTATGACCTGTCCTTCAGATAGCTAGGAACCTATTACATGGTGAGGACAGTCACTGCAGGGAACCGAACTAAATTGAGCACAGAGTAAGACCCTGACTGAAATACCATTTAGATGTAGGAGCCACAGCAGCAACTGCTTTGATCTGCTAACTCCTCCTATTGCACTAAATCACCTGTTAACATAGACATGGCCAATATTATCCTGACCACAAATAATTTTTCATGTAGAATGCAATATTTTCATGTAATTTTCCAGTTATTAATTTTAACTTGATATGTGATTTTACATACATATATACACACACACATATACAAGCATGTATATATGAAAATATGTCCTGCGTGCTTTAAGGTAGAACCATATGGAATTTTTTTGAATAAAAATACATAGGAAAAAAGTTTTGACATTTTGTTCTCACTTCAGTGATGACACTGTTAGAGTTAAAGTTTAAAATTCTTATTCAGAAAATACAACTTAGGCAAAAAAGTGCAGTCACACAAGGTTGTCCAAGATTCTCATCATCTGGAAACTTCTGTAAAATGGATTACAGAAGTAAATTACTGGTAAGTGGTAAACCAGCACGTATTCAACTGGTGTGTACCAGGATGTTGATCTGCAATAACCCTATGAACACTAAGGACATTCCAGAGACTGGAAGAAAGATAATACCATGCCAGTGCTTAAAAAGACTAAATGAGCCAACCCACATAATTATAGGGCTGTCAGCATGACATTGATCCCAGGCAAAATAATAGAGTGACTGATATGGGACTCTGTTACCAAAGAATTAAAGGAGGAAAACAGAATGGATGCCAATCAACATAAGCATACGGAGAGTAGATCCTGTCAAAATAACTTTCTTTTGTGTGAGATTACTACTTTGGTTTCAAAATGGAATTGTGTTGATACAAGGTACCTAAGTTTCTGTAAGACATGTCATGTCTTACAGATGTGTATATATGACACGTTTATAGTTATATACATCATTTCGATTCAAAATATAGCAATTCAGAATTAATGTGGTACACAGTGATAGAGGTTATCTTACAGGTCCTAACATGTAAACACAGAGTTATCACTGAATGCGTGAGGTTTGAGCTGAGTCTTGCAGGGATTTTTTTTTAATTGTCCTAATCTATTTAATACTTTGTATCAGTGACCAGAAAAAAAAGTATTAAGAATTGCTGTATTTCCACCATTTCCAAAGGTAGAAAAGTTTGGAGAGATAGCTAATGAACAGGGTAGGCTACTGCAGCAGAATAATCTTTTTATCTTGGTTACATGAATGCAAGTAAATCATGGGTTTTATTGTGGTGAGTTAGAGAGTAAAACATCAAGGACCAATGCTATGTGACAGGGTTATAGATTTGGTTGCTCTCACCACATCCGGACCACGAGGAACAATGGGATTGTTTTTTATTTTCCAGCCATTTACAAGGAATGGGGTGAGGAGAGACATGGGGAGCAGCGAAGCTATGCTCACTGACTACCAGGAGCCAGCCCAAGAGACATGTCCATACTTTTCTACAGCCAGAACCTATTGGCAACCTCTCCCATTACCATCCTGTATGACAGGGCTCTTCAAGTGATATTTTATCACTCACAGCCTTCCATCGTGGCCTCCCTGCTTTGGCCCCCAGAAGTCCTAGGACTTTCATGTTCCTTCTCCCCTTAAAGTGTCCTGTAAGTGACATTTTGTAGTTTCCCATGACAGCAAGGAGCAGAACTCAGTTGCTCAGGAGCTACCTGTGTATCGCATGCTCTTAACACTGAAGATGGTAACTACATATAAAATCTTGGAGATAAATGAGGAGAACTTGAGTTCTGTAGGGCTCTACAGACGAAACAAATGATTGCACAGTGCCTATACATTAAGTGTGTAGCCTGGGTCTTGGAGTATGACTCCAAGTTAGCCAAGTAAGTTCCTCACGCAGTCTCCTGGGAGAGTTAGTTCCCTTACAGTAGGATCTGGAAGAAACAGAATACCAAGTTATCAGCCTGTGAAGCACAGAAATCCCCAAAAAACAGTACCACACAAATAATTGTCTGTGGGAAGCATACTCCTTTACTTTCCTTGTTAACCTCGATTTGAACATTTTAATTTTCTGTGGCTGCAGGCAACAGAAGACTGTCTCACAGGCTGTATGCATCCACTGAGTTAGAGGAAAAGCAACTTTGATTTTTTTTATTGTTAAGTAAGATAATATTAGAGGTAAATTGAGCTTTACCTCATAACTTCTTGGCCTGTTCTACAACACACACAGACGTTTGATAAAGGAAAGAGCAAGTTAGTAGTTTTTAGAGGAAGTCAGTGCTGCTGCTGTTTTCAATTAGTGAGATAGAACATAAAATTTAGAAAATATAAAATTTAGGTTCAGATTTGCTTGTGCATGTGGACCAGATTCTCAACTGATGTAAAGCGACATAATTTTCTACAGCTACAGTTGAATTACTTTCTTTCATATCAGCTGAGAATCTGGCAGCTATTATTTATTTTAACTTTCAGTATGACATGAAACTATTCTGAGATACTTCTCTCTTTTCTCATTCAACCATAAGCCAACATCCAGAGTACAAATGTTTGGTGATAAATTTTTCTTACCACTGGAATTCAGACGAGATACAAATGTAATTTAGCTGGTACTTTATTTTACAGCTCAGGGGATTTGTTGGGTACTTACTATGGGCAAAAGTGTTTAGTTTAGATATTGACACCAGCAGTACTGTCATCTGGCAAACACTGTAGCACATACAGTACTTAGGAGAATTATATTTGGTAAATAAAAAAGAAGTGTAAGTGTAAAATATGTTGATCGCAGTATAGGCTGATATTTTAAACAATCACAGATGGTGATGTACTAGCTGGTTATTGACAGCAATATCAGCTTTAGAAAGGGTTTTGACAGGTCTCATCGTACAATGATTAATTGCTGTGAGGCACTCCAATTTCCTCCCTTGTTCAGCTCATGGCTCAGGGTAAAATCTGTTGCTCTTATTACACTCCACAACACAGGAAATATCTTCTCACTGCTGTATCCAAGGACCAATCAAAAGTGCAAAAGTCAGTCAAATAAGACCCACAGTCAATGCTGGAAAGACTTTTCCTCAAGGGATCAAGGAAGGAAGGAAGTTAATGTGGCTTTGCTCTCCGTGTTTTAATTTCTTTTAAATGACCAATGGGTAGGACAGATGAATAGATTTTCTGAGGAGAGCAGGTGGGTACTAGTCAGGTCAGTTCTTAAATTATGTATAAAGAGATATAGGTGAAAAAGGAATAACTGTGAGAGGAAGCAAAGGATATTAATGCTCGTGCTTAAATTGTATCCGCTTTCCACTTTTGGAAACAAACAAAATCTACCTCTTTTCCTGAGACTGTTCTTAAAGAAGAGACATTGCCTATTTGAAGGATTGGTCCTATGCTGCTGGTGTTGAATACAGAGTGATACTGGATGTAAACTGGTCATTGAGATTTCCTAGAATGGACAGGGTTCAGTCCTGCCTGATCAGTGTTAGGCAAAATATTCAGCAAGTAGCTGTTGTCAAGAAGAGATACAGCGGTTTTTAATAATGCAAAGGAGATGCTATGTTGCCAGATACTGAATGTGTTTAATGTCTAAAAGTTCCTTCCTTGCGTGACCTGAAACAATAGGAAGCATGTATGAGGGGTGAGTTGCCTTACAGTGGGAATTCTGTTTAAGATTTTCAGGCCAGCTCCAGATGAGGTGGTAGATCTACACATCTGTACAATGCTGAACAGAAATTATATTCTGGGTCCTGGAAGCAACGCAGACACATTATTGCTGTACTGCATTATGCGTTCGCTAGTGTAGTTATGCTGACGTGGCTACGCTGCTTCCAGTCTTAGCTTTATCCTGAGCTAGCTTAGATTTCTCTGACCTATAGTGCAAACTTATCCACAGTCTTCATCTTTACCAGAATCTAGAAATGTTGATGCTTCAAATATACCATCTGTTATATCCGCAAAACAGGATTGGAACTCTCAATGGTATGTCCAGCTGTAATTAGCAAGCTGTACTTTGAGGTGGGCATCCTCTTTATTTTTCCTGGCCTTCCTCGTATCAGAGATTGGCCACAACTAGACATAGCAAAATAGATCACACAGAACTGTGCTTCGAGTTAGCGATGACAAACTGCTTTCCTTAGGTTCCTGGTGGCTGTGGTTTGCTTCAGGGTTGAGGATTGGGCTGATTGTCTGAAGAGGGTCAAACCTGATTTAGATTGACAGGGATCTAGATGGGTGTGTGTGTGTGTGTGTGTGTGCGCTGGGGGGAAAGGTGTTTTCAACTTCCTCTTCAACATAGGATGTGGTTCAGCTTTTGGGAATCATCAGGGCAGCTCTCACTTCGTCAGTTTTCTAACATCAAAGGATCCTTTGGCATTACTAATGCCTTGATCTCCTCTTCTCTGTCTGTAGCGCAGAGTTTGTTCTGAAACTCTTTGGTCTAATTAAAACCTTAGGTTTTGTATGAAACTGAGTGGCATATAAGATTCATGATATAAAAAAGTGAGACCACATGATCATCAGGTTTGGTGATTTGGTGATCTTTTCTGACATTATGTTCCACAGATCTTCGTCTTCTCCCCATGGAACAAAACAAGGTAAGAATATTATAGATATCCAAGAGCTTTAAAACTATAAGGAATCCTGCCTTGAATTTATTTTAAAAACTTGATAGCTCTGAGGAGTTTTTAACTTTACTTGGGTGTAGGTGGTTTACTTGGTATACTTCTTCAGCATACTTTCTGATTGAGTCAGTATGCTTTCTGCTTTTTACCCTTGTATCTCAGTTTGGTAAAGCAACTGGTGAAAAACCTCCTGATTACTTTGGCAGGTTTCTCTAGTGTGGAAGTGGTTCAGTGAATGATTGCAGGGATAGATGCGAGGCCTGAATTTTCCCTCACCTAAATGCTATTCACTGACCAAAGGTGAAACAGCTTTAGTTTTGTGTTGCGTTTTAGAGCTGATTACTGTTGTTGAACTATGAGTGTGATCACATTGCAGCAGTAAAACAGATAGACAGTAGTTTGACCTGTCTCAATTGTCAAGAGCATGGGAGCACCCCACAAAATTGCTTCACCCAAGTGTACAGTTGATGTAGTTATGAAGAGGGGCCTGCAGAGACAGAAGAGCAGGGAGGTAGGTGCTGTCACCAGTACAGTCTTTTGCTTGACATGATTTATTTCTAACCCATAAAAAAGAGTACACAGCCAGAGGCACTAAAGAGAAAAAACTAACCTTAGAAATAGATGAATAATTTCCACTATTGAAGGGAAATGAAGAGACCAGGAAAAAAGTCAGATTAACAGAAACAGTGTAAAAAGGGAACAATTTTTGAATGGAAAGAACAACAAAGGATCAAATTAGTATCCATAAAAGACAGATGCCTGAATTCTGGATATTTGCCATATATCTAGAATGGAGTGCCCTGCGTGACAAAAAATTTCCTTTTTTTTAACACTTTGGAACACCGTAGTTTTAACAGAGTCCTTCTTACTCAGGCCCTGACTTGTTAGCCCCCCCAGAAGTGCAATAGTAGGTGACACACTTCCTTTGAACAAGTCTAAAGGAAGACTTTTTTCCCTGTCTTCCGTATATTGTCCATAATATAATAACCTATACTGACCATGTCAGAAATCACTTTAATGTACCCAGGGAAACACAATCTTTTGATCCCCAGAGGAATGTTATAAACATGACTGTAGATTCCTTGGGGAGAAAGTTGAATTCAGTACTGTTCCAGGGCAACCTTATCCATGGCATTGGAAAAAAAATATTCCTTGGGTGGTGGTACAAAGAGGAATACAGGGTGACTTACTACATTCCTAAAGAAGGGGTATTTGAAATCTTTTTTTTTTTTTCCTTAGGTCTACGGGTGGCAAGATTTCTCTCTCTTTAAATAAGCTCTGGCTGTGGCAGACCATGGTACAAGTAGTACACTTATTAGGTGATTTGATCTTTGAAGACAAGGACCTATTGCTAGGCTGTGACATATAGCCATTGGTTAAGAACTTAGTATAGAGGAAAGGTAAAAGAAGGAACTGGGAAATGTAGTTGAACTGTGATCAGGAAATGCTGGCTAACTTTGTGTTGTCTATACCCATTCCTGCTGAAACCATCCGGTGCATCTCAGAAGGGTTTATCAAACTAAGGCCCACTTTTCTACACAAGCGCAAACCCAGTAGCTGTTGACACTGTCTCTGTGTCCACTCCAGCTGCAATGAGATTCAGAGCAGAGTAAGGGAAAATCTGAGCCAATATACTTCCATGTCCAACTCTGTTATCTACACCTGTGGGCCAGAAACAAACGTGTCCTGATCCTGTAGCCTATCTGGTCACAAATACCCAATGTCAATAAAGTGGGGCCAACAAGATATCACCTCACTTGATGATAAGTGGGATTTATAGGCTCAGACTCCACCTGTATAGTGAAGCACACACAGCACTGGGGTCTCACAGAGCTCTGCTCAGCAGTGTGCAGGGCAAAGACTTGCTTTTTTGGCTTGGTCTTCTACAGGCAGTGTAGATATTCTTTACAAATCCTTTCATTGCCTGGACAGATTTGTTTGCTTGCATAACTACCATACATAGCTAATACACTAGACATCTAAACAGACATCTAAATCTGTTCACAAGAACACTGAATTTGTCTGATGGCGGCTTGCATGCATGCAGTGGGACTGTTAGCATCCTGTGATGTGATGTGGCATCCTTGCTTAGTGTAAATAAGACTCCTTACTATATAGTTTTCCTTCCTTGACCAGTTTGCAAATTATTGCAAACCAATATTGAATTTGCAAAATCAGTTTGCAAATTCAGTCCAGTATCACCCCCCACCCAAACATCACCTGATAATACTTTCCAGTTTCCTTGCTTTTATTGAACATTTAAGATTTTTTTTCTATTGTTTATCATTACTGTTAGCAAGCCAGCTAAAATAGATCTAATAGATCAGTTTAGATCATTGACCTAAAACTTCATGATAAATATGGCAATAGCATGTCTGCTAGTTTTCATCTGCAGGGTCTTGAGGGCTTCTGGATATTCTAGAGTTACAGCAAACTTTCTCTTTTCATTTAGAAATATCTATGACATCTTATTCCCTTGTCCTTCAGCCTTCAGGTAGCAGTGGCCTTTTATCTGGCTTTATTGATTGTATATAACTACAATTAAATAAGAAAAATGATTGAACAAAAGTAATATACTCATGGAAATGATATGAGTGTCACCATTGTACTTACAAGGTAGTGTGTGTACATATATATATATATAAAATAGCCATATACCATATTTACCAGATACCTAGCTGGATATCCTTTATATCAACTTTTATATCTGAATTATATCTATAATTTTTATGGACTTTTAAAATTATCATTTTATAGTTCTAGTAGTCTTAATACCTTTGTTCTCCAACTGAAAATGTTTTATACTAACATTTTTTTCTTAAAGTTGAGTTCATACAAAACCAGACCTAAACCACGTTATATAATGAAAACAAATCAATATAGTTTCAAAGACTGGGAACCACCTACTGTTTAACTTATCTATCAATAAACTGCTGTTTAATCACTTGCTGTTTAGAGGATTATCATCTCCTTTTTCTTTACAGGCAATGGACAAAAAATCTTCTGAGTTGCTGTTTTTCTACACTTAAAACATAGTGGGCAGCGTAACAAAGAAAATTCATTCTGGTAGTGGGATTCTTAGGAACCATTCAACCATATTTTCAAGAAAAATACGCAGAGATGACTTTACATGCTGCTTAGCAGCTGGAAGTAGGTGTTGAGAAGCTGTCCCAAGGTATTATTATATATTGATAGATAACAGGAAGAAAGATTTGGTTGAAAGCTTTATGATACCCAGGACATGGAGGGATTCAGAAAAGATATACAGCACTTCTGCTTCAGTCCCCAATTCATTTTTATTATTCACATTATGGAGGCTACTGAATGACCACTGAAGTCAATGCCATGCTCTCTGTTGAATGGGAGTTCTCACTTTTGTAGCAAAGGAAATATTTGTGCCTATAAAGCACTTAAAAAGCTAACATTTTGTCCTATTACATTGGAACTTCAGACTATGCAACTACTGCGGTTTTAAAACAGTGGCTGCTAGAATTAAAACATGTTCTCTGGTCTCTCTGCCTTAGCTTCAGCCATAACATGAGGTAGGATCAGAACTGGATTCTGTCTCCAATAAAATGGAAGAATAATGAGAAGAAAGGAAGAGTAAATTATATTGCTTGGTAGTAACAGATTGTTCTTGCACATGAGCACAGTCCTCAGAACAGAGGATCTCAAAAAGCAGGAGCAATTACAGTGTTTTTTATTGTACTTCTACAAGTGTTTACATCTGCAGAGTTAATCTTTCCATAGATACCATCACAGAGCTACAGTGTGACAGGTTCTTGAACCCATGGCTGTCGCACAACTTTGGTGAGCAGCGCTGAAGCAACATTAAGGCTACATGTCCGTGTCAGAACTGTAAGGCTTGAAAGGAAAAGCAACACTCACTTTCATGTTGTCGGCAGAGACTATCAGATTTGGGTAGAAATTGGAAAGCTGGGGAAAGTGGACGAAGAAAGCATTTAATATAAAGAATGACTCACAGGGCTGTTGGAAAGAGAAGGGAAGAAAAAGAGAAAAGAAGAAAAAAAGAAGCCTAAAAAGTGAAAGATGTTAACCACATGGCATCTCACCAATGTAATTCATTAATATATAGTAATAAAAGATAGTAGAGCTTGGTATATCTTCTCTTTGCTACCCTAAATAATGCCTATCCTACTTGGCAACAAGCTGTCTACTAAAAAGAAAAAAAAAGAAAAACAAAAACAAATAAAACCCTTCTTCGTTTTTAACAAATATTTAATAACAACCACTTTTTAAAATCCAGGAAATATGTTTCAAGGGGTGCTATCAGTTCTTTTGTTTTTAAAGAACTTTCATTATTATTATTATTTCCTGATCCACTAAACCCAAAAATTTCAATGTCTGTCGGTCATTAAATGCAAAACACAAGTTTTTCTCTATGGCTCAGAAGCTAATGGCAGAGAATAAAACACAGCCAAAACCATTCTGGCAACAGCATATGAACAAAAAAGTAGGTAAAGAGAAGACATAATGTTTAACTTGTGGCCTGGTAAGAGCATTAAAACAGAGCTCAGTAATAAAAGAGAGCTCCTTTATACAATATATTACCCCTTGCTGAGGGTAGGCAGAGCTGGTGAACATCCTGTTTCTGCCAGCAGTGATGCAAGATCAAGGTCATGCCCAATCCTAGTCTCCACAGGGGAGCTTCAAATACGAAATATCAGAATTTCTTCTTCTTTGATTTAAATTTCACCTTTTTAAGGCTTCCTTACTCCCTGCTGCAACTACCTTCAACTGTCCGTGTTACCTATGACATTATTTAATGCCTTCCATACCAGGACATCACTGAATATGGTTTTATCCCTTGTATGCTTAATAGTGGAAATAACATGCATCATCCAAGCACAAATAGAGGCTGGGTGGAGAATGGATCGAGAGCAGCCTGAGGAGAAGGACTTGGGGGTGTTGGTAGACGGGAAGCTGAACATGAGCTGGCAATGTGTGCATGAAGCCCAGAAAGCCAACTGTATCCTGGGCTGCATCAAAAGAAGCATGGCCAGCAGGTCGAGGGTAGTGATTCTGCCCCTCTACTTGTCTCATGTGAGACCCCATCTGGAGTACTGCGTCCAGCTCTGGAGCCCCCAGCATAAGAAGGACATGGACCTGTTGAAGTGGGTCCAGAGGAGGGCCATGAAGATGATCAGAGGGATGGAACACCTATCCTATAAAAACAGGCTGAGAGAGTTGAGGTTGTTCATTCTGGAGAAGAGAAGGCTCCAGGGAGACCTTATAGCAGCTTTCCAGTATCTGAAAGGGGCCTGCAAGAAAGCTGGAGAGGGACTTTCTACAAGGGCATGTAGTGATAGGACAAAGGGTAATGGTTTTAAACTGAAAGAGGGTAGATTTAGATTAGATATCAGGAATAAATTCTTTACTGTGAGGGTGAGACACTGGAACAGGCTGCCCAGAGAAGTCATGGATGCCCCATCCCTGGAAGTGTTCAAGGCCAGGTTGGTTGGGGCTTTGATCAACCTGGTCTAGTGGTAGGTGTCCCTGCTCATGGCAGGGGGGTTGGAACTAGATGATCTTTAAGGTCCCTTTCCAACTCTAACGATTCTATGATATATGATTTTTTTGGTAATATGACTAAGAACTGGGTTTTAGTAAAGTACAAAATCATAAAGTTTTACATGAAGACACGGACATATTATCACATTTGTCCACACTACTATTTTTTTTGTTCTTTTTGCTGTTCTGCCTGTTGTGTGATAAACATGACCAGATAAGTTGCACAAATTTTAAGAGCTAAGTAATGTCCCTAATACATTTCCTTCCTAGATTTATATTTATTGGTGCAATAAGAGAAAAGATGTTGATTTTGTTAAAATATTGATAAAAAGATACTGACTTTTCAGAAATAAACTAGACCATGCACACATGCATTTGATTAAAAAGAGAGATAAAAGTTGTAGCTGAAATGTTTTATTGCTTGAAACCTGTTTTAGACTAGGAAGAGATGATAATGTCCCTGGGTAGAATGACATATTTTGAAGAACAAACCAAAATGATAGTTTTACTAATAACAGTAGAGTGAATCTGGTAGAGCTTTCATATGTATGTTTATTCCTGACATGTGGGTTTTTTGGTGGTCTTTTTTCCCAGTCTGTAAATTCCATTTAGGAAGGTTTCTGCTAAGCATAGCTGTCACAGGGAGACCTGGTGAGGAGATGATGCTGTATGCAAAGTTTAACAGCCAGTGAGAAATCAGCAGTGAGTATGAGTGGAGACTTCAGGGGACAGGTAGGGTAGTGTTCAAGGACACCACGACTGTTGAATAAAAGGTATCAGCTGGGGCTCTGAGCTGTAGATGTCTGGGCCAAACAATTATGGAATTTGGGTGACGGAATTTAGAGTTTATGTGGAAAGGTAGTGATGCTTTAAAACAGGAGGATTTGTAAGACAGAGGTCTAGAAGAAATATATCTTTGGCCAGGATGAATGGGGAAAGTTGGGTTTAGAGGTCCTTTAAGTATGAAGGGATTTTTGGCATGAAATTTTGGGGTGTCACCATTAACCATTCTTATCCTTTCATCTCCCTTTGGAGGGGTGGTGACCCACACTCAGGCTATTATAAGTATTGTAGGCTTTACCGTGCCCTCTGAACCCTTAAGTTCAAGGAGATGAGCATAACCTTCCCAGTCACGCAAGGGAAAAAGAGTGCCTGTACTACATGTGTGGGGAAAGCATGTGGTACTTCTGTATCTCTTTCATACTAGAGAGTAAGGAACATACAGAGTGTTTGCTTTGTTACCCAAAAGAGGTTAGAATAATAATGCGCATCCTGTGGAACTGACCTTCTGTGTTGGAAAAATACACTGCAGTGTGTAAGCAGTGACAGACCCCAATTATTTTCATAGCTAAAGAGGACCAGAAAACTCCAACTTCTTCCTCCAAATGACAGGCTGCTTTCCTATCTGTTCAAAGGCAAATGGCAAAGCCGTAGTCATGCCTTGAAGTAATATGGTGTCTACACATCCTTCCATGCACTATTCCTGAACAGTTAAAGACCTACTGCAACTGGAAATACTTGCTGTCACCTTTTATGGCCAAGGAGATTTCACTCCTGAATATGAATGGAATCCTACTACCTTGTCCAACTCGGCACAGCATTTCTGGCACTGAAATGATTTAGGGAAATTCTGCGTGGTGCCATGGGCAGCATCTTTTCATTTAACCAACAAAAGAAGTGAAAAGCACATCAGAGTTTCATGCATTGCACAAAAGCACAGCTAGACTCTCTCTCAGTAAAATGATGGGGAGCAGGCTGATTACCATCTAGGAATGGTTAACTGGTGTGTTCTCTGAGGTGTGATAGGACATCAGAGTTTCGAGCATAATATCACTGTCTTATAAAGCTACTGCATTATGATGCAACCAGTAGAATGTGCCATAAAGGTTATACTAAAGGGCAGCATGATTTTAAAGTCAGTCTGGTGGTCTGTGATGAACCAAGGATGTTTCTACATTAATAGTTTAATGCAAAATCTGGTTCTAGTATGCATGCTTACTGCAACATGCATTTAATGCACATGCAAGACTACATGTGTTCCTGTATAAAGATGTAAGAAATATGTGGTGAGACAGCTGGAGACATTCTGGTCTGAAGTGGCAAAGAAAGACATTTTACACCTTCTATGAACAGGAAGCAGCGCAGGTATGATACTAGTAAATACATTCAGGTGACAATAAGAAAGCTTGATGAAACAATTGTTGTCTTTAAGAGAAAGCTTTAAATAAAGGACTCCAAAAACCTAGGCACATGTCTTGACAATCAAAAGGAATTTGCATTGGCAATAATAGAAAAGAGAACAGTTGACAAGAGAAATGAATAATAGTTTGGCTGTTTTGGTTTTCATTCCATTATTTTTTTTATTTCAATGGCAGATCAGAAAATCATTTTATAGAGATCTTCGGCTGGATTGGATAAGCAAAAATGTACAAATGATACACTCCTGTGTGCATATTATGTCACACTGCATGTAGATTAGATCCCTACTTACACTAATTTAGGCTCATACTATATTGAGCTATTACAGCTTGTTCCCCTCCCCCCTTCCAAGTTTTTGCCAAGTGAAAACCACTATAAAACAGACATGAATCTAACCCAGGACAGAGACCCCTCCAACCCCAGACTGCAATTTGGAAGTATTATATGCAAGACAATACCTGACGGTAATTCTCCATTCATATCATTTGCTGAGAGATGTTTCTGAAGCTGAATGGTAAACACTTCCTTACTGACCTTTGACAAGTAAGGTGTTGGGATACGAGGGGAAAAATAACGAGGCTTTTATTAGAGATGCTAGAGTTCTTAAAGGTTAAGTGGACTGCTACTTATTTAGGTAAACTAGGAGAGTACACTGATCAGCAATACTGGTGATAATAGAGCTTACAGCACTCAGTCTTTACGGAAGCAGAGTTTTTCTGGCAAAATGTCAAGTGAAAAGTTGGTACTCAGTAGCTCGACGATGACATCCTCAATCTGTGCAATAGTTAATAAAGAGCCAGGTGTCTTTGGTAAAAAAGTAATAGGAAGGAAGGAGGGGGTGGAGGGAAGGGTGACTAATGGAACATAATTGCGTATGGATATTGGATATGGATTTTGTTCACTCTACACAGCAACTACGGATATTTTCATACATGTTTGAAAAATTGTCCTAGGGGACAAATGTCTGCTCCTCAGGATTTAAAGGAAAATACGGCTGTATAAAAACAAATTTGCACAACTGGTGAAACCAATGAAAATCCTATTTCTGTGGAGAAGCAAAATCCTCCATCACCTAGTTTCTTATCTCACCCACTTTGCTGTAAGAGAAAGATACATAATTATGTGGCTGCTTGTCCATATAGTTGTGGTAAATTATATGCCTTTACTTTTAGCCTATATAAGGGAGTGCTGCTTGTCAGTTATTATAGGCAGGATTGTAGCATCACATCATTAGTAATATTAAAATTAGTATTACCAATAATTGTCAATATCAGTCCCCATTATAAGTCCCTATTATTCAGTTGCTTATAACTTGGCACAACTTCAGTCCTTTGGGTGGAAATTTCTCCATGTTTTGTGTCAGCCTCAGGCTAAGATTTTTTATTTTTGCATTTTATTTTAATTTTGAACAAAGTGGTTCAGCAATACATTATTTTTGTCATGTTTCTTTGAACAGCAGCCCCCTTCTTTCCAACAGAGACTTGAAATATGGGTCAGGGATGTGTTTTTTGCTGGCCCCTTCAAAATCTGTTGAAATTTGGCCAAATAATAAACATTTGATATATATGCTCAGCCAACTTCCTTCATATTAAAAAGCTAAAATTTCAAAAGCCTCTTCCTCCCCAAGCATGTGCTATCCTTTCACAGTGTCTACTGCTAGTTGAATGGTATGTGGCCTCTTTCACAGAAGGTGAGTCAGTATCCTGGATCCTATCACTGGTCGGAGACTTTTCCCTTTTACTCACTGCCTTGTGCAGGGCAAGTGTAGGGTAGGAACCATTGCCAGAATTAAGGTCAAGTTGTTCTACGTTTTCTGTGTTGTAAGTGGCCTCCAGCTACCAGTCAAGCAACTTGGAGAAAGGATGGGTTCAAAAGGCAAATCTGGGGAAAGTTAGGGATTCGGTCAACAAGTCTTGTGAGACAGAATCTGGACTGTGTATTGGAGCCTCTGTCAAGGTGTTAAAACAAGGAAAGGCTTGCAATGAGGTGTGGAAATGTGATGAAGACCCAGTGAGAGAAAAGGATTGGGATGAGGGGAAGCAGATTATGATTGGGTAGAAGGTGACTGGTTATTAGCAAAACTGAAACCAGGATTAGGACAGGTTAGGAAAAAAATGGGTTAAAACTGTTACTCAACAGAAGCTGGGAGGCAAAGACAATCATGGTTAAACAAGGAGTTAAATGGAGACAGGACAGAAAGAAATGGGTGACAGATTGGAGCAAGTGCATTTGAGTGCACTCTGAAGAAAAGAGAAAATGCATCTCTGTCTCCACGCCCATCCCTTCTTTTATCCCATGGCAGATATTCATAAATCAAATCTAATGTAACTTGGCTGTGGACAAAACTCTTGGTTGTCAATATATACATTTTTTTGCTTGCTTTTAAAAATAAAAACCTTTAGAGCTGCATATAACTAGAAAAAAATAAGGTTGAAAGAATGCAATTAAAGATGCAAGAATAAACATTCATGTGATAGGAAATAATAGATAACATTTTCAATATGAGTTTAGCCTGAGTGATTGAGTTCGTGATTTCCAGCTTAGTTGTTAATGAATTGATGGCTGGCCTTTTTTTTTCTTTTCTTTTTTTCTTTTTCTTTTTTTTTTGTGTGAGATTATCCTGACCTGAGTATGACTTCGAGCTTTTTTGTTGTAGGCAATTTCAAGTTATTGAAATTACAATTTCAATGCAAGTTTTCTGTTGCAGGTAATTTCAATTGGAGGTTTTGGCTTTGCAAGAGGTTGCTTAGATTGCATGTATTTTTATACTAGACTTTAGGAAGCGTCAGGTGGAAGGTTCTGTGATACTATGAAGATACCTTTAAACCATAACTTCCATTCCTTTTTCATCTACAGCAAGATCTTTTTGAGGTGTTCTTTTAGTCAGTAACTCCACCACAAGTTTAGTTGTCTGATCTATGGTACTAGTGCATTTATCATGTGTGTTATATTCTTGTTTGAAGAACACTGATTAACTGATCTGGGCTTTCTAACCTGTTCTGCACAGGTTATCATCACTCTGCAAGAATAGGATAAATTCTAAATCCTATGAAGATTATTCCTTGTCTGCAGTCATTTCTGCACTCTCACTCAATCAAGTATTAATTGTTATATTGTACGTTATGTTTTTTATACTCAAATTTTTAACAGATTTTCATAAAACACTATGAAGTTTATGGAAGTCTAAGTATATCACATCATTTACCTTTATTAATTATATTTGTAATTCTGTCAACAAATCATATTGAGTTAATTTGTACATGAGCTGTTTTGGATGAAATCATGGAGTATTACTATCATCTCATAATTCCCAGATAACCAGGATAACTAGCTTTTATTTATTCATCCTTTTTGCCCTTTTGAAAGACTGGCACACTAGATTTTTTCCCATTCTTCTGAAATTTCCCCAGTACTTGCTTGAGGTCAGCATTAAAGATTCAAAAGAGTCTCTTCATTGCTGTAACTGGAAGACCTCACTCCTAAATAGTAAAGGCTGCCTTAGAGTCCGTGAGAATATATCTGAAATAAGGGTTTTCACTTTTCCATATGCATCTTTACCTATATATTTACCTTCAATGAATTTCATCCACCATTTTATTGCCCAGTCCCTGAAGGTACAATACAGTTCCAGGTTAAGACTAAGAAGTGTCTGCGGTATCTGAATTTCAGTAGCACTATCTGCACTTTTTCACAGTCAGCCCTTTTTTCTGCTGCCTAAAATAGCTTAGTATCATAAGGAAATGTTGACACTTCATATTCACCCTCTCTTCCTTCCAGTTATTTAGAAATGCATTGAGCAGTACGAGACCCAAAAACATGACTGTAGAGCTCCGCAGGGATCCTCTTTCTACATTAAGAATGGACTCGTAATCTCTGTTTCAAATCTTTTAACCAATTATTTATACATGGAAGAATCTTCTTTTTAATATTCTGGCTTCTCAGATCCTTTAAGAGCCCTTAGTAAGGGATCTTGTCAAATGCTTTCTGGAAATCCAAATAATCTGTATCATCGGGGTGAATCTTATTCATTCTCTTGTGTTTCATTTAAAGAATTTGTATTGATTTGTGAGGCATTATTTCTCTTTATAGAAGTAGTTGTAGCTCCTTCCTATTAGATGTTATTTATTAATATGTCCATTCATTCTATTCTTTATAATAGTTTCTGCTGAATTGCACAATACAGATATTGGAGTTACTGGTCTGTAGTTCCTTCAATATCCATAAGCAGCCTTTAAAAAAACAGTCTGTTTTCACCATTACTTAGTTAATAAATTATTTCAAACTAAGTTTGTGCATCACAATTCAGATAGTTTCTTCCATCAGCTTAGGATTCTTGGGTAGGTACTATCTCATGCTGATGACTTGGCAAAACACTAATAAAATTATTTTATTTTATTTTATTTTATTTTATTTTATTTTATTTTATTTTATTTTATTTTATTTTATTTTTTAATTATTGCATTTTCTTCCCTCAATTCTCTTTTCATGTCCTGGTTACCTCCATTCTCTACCAATTCCTTGGCACATTTCTTAACTCTGATGTGCCTGAATAAAGCTTTATGAAAGTTTTTGTACTTTTTGAAAGTTATTGCTCAAACTTGTGTTTGGACCACCATGTTGTTCTCACATTTACTTTGCCAGACTTTATGATCTGTTCCCTTTTGCTTGTTTACACTCTATCGTATGTCTTATAAGAAAGGGAAACTGAAAGAATCTTTCCCCTTACCTGCTTTTCTGCCTAGGGGCTTTTTCTGCGTATCTTTCTTCCCCCATTTTTCTCCTATGGGAGGAAGCAACAAAATGAACTTTCCTTCACTACAAAGTTCTACAGTTAAGTTGGAAACTTCCCTGTTCTGTTAGTTCCTCTGAAAAAAATATCAAGTTCTCCGAGACCAAAGCTTAAATTGCCAGAAACAAGCAAACCGATCACAACAGAGAGTGGCAGTGAAATGTAGTGTTTCAAAACAGCTCCTGCATAAAGAGGATGTTCAGATGGTTCAGCCTCTTCTTACTCTTCTAGAGCGACATTCATTTGGTGACAAGCAACATATGCCTGCTACAGAAGTTTGTATGCTGAGCACCATTCGATGCTCAGAAATGCCTCTAAAGTGATTGATACTTCTGTAGTAGTTTTCTTGTCATTAAAACAAAACAAAACAAAACAAAACCAAGAGCCAGAAAGAGAGATGCAGAGAGATTTAGTCAAATTTTAGCAAGTTCTCTGTGTCTGTATGCATGTATCTGGATCTGTGCATATTATTGAAGTAGCCCACTCTCTCTAAATCATAAACTTCATCTTATTATTTTTTAATTTTTAATAAAGTATACAACAAATTTGGAGAGCTGCTTCTATGATAAGGCTGGTAAAATACAGCTATGAGCAGCTTTAGGCTGAAGATAATAATATTGTACTATTGTCACAAGCTGACAATGTTGCTTTCAACAAAGTTAACAACGTTAATTGCTCAAGGTTGGAACTTGAGTATTTCTGAAATGAAAAGGATGAGGATCAACAAATCTTGGCTTCACAAAAATCCCCGAGGCTTTGCAAGGTTTCTGTGTGTTAGAAGTAAAACACAGTAAACTAATAACACCATAGCCTTGTATTTATTAAAGGACTAAGTGCGAGAGATCTCTATGTGTTCAGTCTCATAAAGAAACATATTTTGCTGAGTAGCTATAAGTACCAGTTCTTTTCTACCTGCTTGTGATACATTTAAGTCATCAATATCATACCTTTATAGGCTCCTCAGAAGCACTTAGCAATAGTTCTAATTATTTTTAACCCCAAATTTATCAAGAAATCTTTATTATACTTTGCTTAATCATTTCAGGCAGGCGGACAATATTTGACAGTGTGTTACCTGTTCTTTTATTATCCCATGGTATTGGTTGTTAGCATAAAATATTTTTTATTCGTTGTTATCCATTATTTCTGTTTTCTAGATTCTTCCTTTAATTTCTGCTGCTGCCGTTCTGTTTATCTCCTCCCACTCTCACTGCTGCTGTTGCTATTCTTCTACCCTTTTTCTACACTTGTGGTGCTCTAAATCTGTCAACCAGATGTAACTTTCAGGAGTCCTGATTACAAGCAGATTTGCAAGCTCTTGTATGTTACTTTCTATTTTAAAAAGTTGACTTGGGATTTGGAAAAAGCTCCCCATTTAGTTCTTTAAATAGAAAGAAAATACTGTAACTCAATATTGGCTGCTGGTAAGCACTACTGAAACCAACTCGTGGCTGGAAACAGATTTGTGACATTGTTTGGCTTTATATATGATGATTTATTTTAATGCTATTAGAAAGTGTGTGTAGAAGAGAGTTTGTTTTCATTTTAAGCATTTCTAAAGGTGTGAGGCCTTGTGGTGCCAGGGAAGGAGACAAGGGAAGACTGTCTGGACTTCTGAAAGAAAGATCCCGCTCAGTTTCAGTGACCTGCATGGTAGCTGTATTTCAACTGTAGGGCTGTTCTAAGTTGTTGCGTTACCCTAGGAAGTGCAGTTTGCTGTTCCCTCCTGAACATTCACAGAGCTAACTGCACTAACTAACAAAAGCTGCATGGCAAAAATGCTGCCTCTTCCCAGTCTCTTGACTCAGTAACTGTCTCATATTATGTCGCAGAATCACAGAATCACTGGGGTTGGAAGGGACCTCTGGAGATCATCTAGTCCAACCCCCCTGCTAGAGCAGGTTCACCTACAGCAGGTTGCACAGGATGGTGTCCAGGCAGGTTTTGAACGTCTCCAGGGTTCGAGACACCACCACCTCTCTGGGCCACCTGTTCCAGTGCTCTGCCACCCTCAAAGGAAAGAAGTTCCTCCTCACATTTAGATGGAATTTCCTATGTTCAAGTTTGTGCCCATTACCTCTTGTCCTATCACTGGGCACCACTGCAAAAAGACTGGTGCCATCCTCCCGGCACCCTCCCTTTAAGGATTTGTAAGTATTGATAAGATCCCCCCTCAGTCTTGTCTTCTCCAGACTAAAAAGACACAAGTCCCTCAGCCTTTCCTCATAAGAAAGGTGTTCCAGCCCCCTAATCATCTTTGTAGCCCTCTCCTATATCTTCTCCAGCAGTTCCCTGTCCTTCTTGAACTGGGAAGCCTAGAACTGGACACAGTACTCACCAGGGCAGAGTAGAGGGGGAGGATAACCTCCCTCGACCTGCTTGCCACCCTCTTCTTGATGCACCCCAGGATGCCATTGGACTTCTTGGCCACAAGGGCACATTGCTGGCTCATGGTCATCCTGTTGTCCACCAGGACTCCCAGGTCCCTTTCTACAGAGCTGCTTTCCAGCAGGTCAGTCCCTAACATGTGCCAGTTCATGGGGTTACTCCTTGTGTCTTATTCCTTATTCATTGTGTCTTATTCCTTACTCCTTGTGTCTTATTCCTTATGTCTTCGGTGGCAATGGGAGCCTGTTCAACTGAGCAGTCTTCTGACACGTTCTGTCATGTCAATGCAACCTGTTGTGATAAGCAGCATGCAAAATTCCTCCTTCCCTCCTCATATCCACACAAACCTGCCCATGGGTGGGCAGCACAGAGAGGCTGGGTGTACTTCTACTGCACAGCAAGACATTCTCAGCTGGATATCAGTGTCCAAAGACAGAGAAGAAATGGGATCTAGTCATGAGAAAAGAGACACTGAGACAAAGTGAGGCATGCCTCTGAACAGCAGTCACCACAGCATGACAGCATTTCTTTATTGACCATCAAATAATGACAGTATTTGAACTGTAGCTTGTCAACAGAGAAGTGGAGGCAAACAGTAGCGTATTGTTCAGGGGGCTTTTGAGACACACTGTGTGCACGAGGTGTGCGCACTGTGGTTGGTACCGCGGAGGTATTCCAGGAACATGTGGTACTCTCCTTCTGTCTGGCTTCACAGAAGTGCCATGAGGTACCTCTCATTGGACCTGATGTAAAGCCTGCTGAAGTCAGTTATTGGTTAACCTGGTTAGTTACAGTCCTGGAATCAAATCCAGATTTTGCGGATCAAAGTGAATGATTTGACTCTAGGAGATAACCAGTAGCAGACAGCTCCACATTCCAATGTAATCCAGTTTATTCAATCAAATTTTTACTAAAAGAGAACATTTCTTTCCCTCCAAAAGAAGCTAAGGAATAATTTTACATTAAAAAATAAATGAGATTTTCGCATTTGTGGTGAAGACAGAGGAAACAGCATTCAAAGGGAATTAAAATTAGCTTTAAATTGACAGCTGTAATCTTACCTTCCCCATCATATAGTTTCTTATGAACCATGAAACAGATGTATGTCACAGGAAATATTGCATATACTTTGAACACATTTGGAAAAAAAAGTTATAAAATTTGTAAAAAACAGTCCTTGGTATTTCAGGTATTGATTATGTATTTTGCGCCAATCTGCACATATGAGGTATTTAGAACAATGTATCCATTTTCCCAAATTGGTGATCATTCCCTTAAAGCTGTAGTGAAAAGGACTGAGCGTGGTCTTAACTCTGCGCTCTTACTGCTGCCTCAAGAGAAAGGAGTAATTTTAGCGGCAAAACAGATCCAGAATTAGCTTGAGACCAAAGGCTGCAGTCGTAAGGGGCTCTTCCATTGATTGCTCAAGTTTGAGAGGACACCTATTACAATACCCTGCATAGCAAGCCAAAACTATTTGCAATTCATATTACCTTAGTTTATGTTTTACAAAGCGTAATCATTGTACAGACTCTGCAGCCTTTCCCACACTTGGAGTGTAACACAATAATCTACTGCTTCTCACTAGATTATCCTGTCTGAAGAAATGTATGTGACTCTCTAAAATGATAGCATTCCCATTCCTATTTATTTGTATATTACTCCTGTTTGTATTTATTCACAGAATGGGCCAATACTTCATGTATTTGACAAATAGACACATCATGTTTGTTATGGTGTTGCCATGAAGTGGAAATCTGCAATAAAATCATTATAACAGTCACAAAATGCTTGCAGAACTGAAGTTATAATCAGCTGCAATCTAAAAAGAAATACATTGGTATATAATCAGTACCAGTTTTGAAACCAAAACCCAACGAAGGGGTTTCCACTGCCAACCTAGAGCAGAGTAAGTACTTCATTGACAAGAGGGCTATCTATTTGTCCTGCATGTCTATGCCTGTAGAGCGTTTACAGCAGCAAATATTAATCATGGTTATTCTAGATGTTAAAGGAAAAAGTATATTTTCTCTCCATGTAATTTTATTTTACTAGTTTTTCTTCATGTCATATGATTGTATCTTGCAGTCTTTTGATTAATTGCTCTTGGATATTAATGGGTATTAGCTAATATTTGGTTATTAATACTCAGAGATTTAAAGGCATCATATAGATTTATACTCAGTATTGGAAACATCAGCACCAAAACTTTGAGGTATGTGTAACTGAACACAAAAAATTATGTAGATCTGTCTTATACTTTTAATTAACATAAAAGCCGAGATAAATGGTTTGCATAAATTTCATTTAGAACCTAGTCTGAAGTTGTTGGGTTTATTCTTTTCTTTTACATTCTCCAAACCAGGTAACCTCATTGATATTTCATGCATGAAGCAGTTTATATCTCCCCAGCCTGCGACAGTACTATTTCCTTCTTGAAAATAATTCTGACTGCATTCTAACCAGGTTTAGTCCTATAAGGACTTTGAAAAAAACCCTGCTGAACTGATAAGTTAAGCATATTTTTAAGTCTTTTCAAGATCGGAATTTTTACAGACAGTAACTATATATTTATGTCTGGCACATTGGTTTAAGTCATTAATATCTGGTGCCTAAGTAAAGCTAAGTATGTGATTTTAAAATGTGACTTGATTGGTACCAAAAAGGTACTAATCATTTTACAATCCATTTTGTCACTTTTGAATGGTGCTAGACAGGCCTCTCATGACTGGTTCTTAATCAATATATTTTAAAAGATATTGCAACATCAGTTCTTTCTATTTGCTTTTTGGTTTCAGAGTCTTTGGAGACACCCCAGATTTATTTTCAAGATTTTCTTTGCCAGTAGGGTTAAAACGTACTTTCAAAAATATTACAACAGAGGTTCATGGCTCCACAAACTATCACTACCTGCAAAATAATCAGTTTCACTTCTTTATGTCACAGGAGCATATGGTCTCCCAACCCATAATTACTGTAGAGTTAATGGGGAACATGCATTACACAAATTGTAAAGTTGGAAAATTACAAAACCTATTAGAAAATCACTTCTTTTGAAATTTCCAAACTGTTAGCAATAACATAAGCAAGTGGAGACATGGGTCATTCAATGGTATGATTTTCAAATGTAGCCTATTTTATGCCAGATTTTCAATTGTTTTTTTTTTTTAGCTGAAACACTTGGATTTTAAAATGGTATCTGAAACTGGAATATAGAAACAAGGGTAGATATCATAGTTAAGAAGCTTATGAACAAACTTTCATATTTTATTCCATGTGGGATGTCTAAATAGTAGGAAAGGAAGGGGAACTGTAGGAAGAAGGGGGAAAACATAGGGAAAAAGGGAGAAGTCTGGAAATGCAACTGATAGCAGAGAAACTAAGGCAGCTTCTACAGTTTTGGAGACAGTTTGCATTTAGGTATGAGTTTATGTTTACATGTATGTAATGTGATATTGGCTGCCATTTTATTGGAGCCATGAGAGTTCCCACCTCTTATCTTCTGCCCCTTGTTTCCCTCCTGTAGTCTATTCTGATTGCCTTTGCCATTCCCACACTTCATCTGCTCCCATCCTTTTCTCTGCTTCTGTATGTAATTCTTGCAAAACGATCTGCCCCAGTATTTCCAATCAAGCCTCTGCAGCCCTAATTCCTAATGCACTGACCTTCCTCCTCTCCTTGCTAATAGCACCTTGGAAGTATGGTTGTTTTGGGAAGGTTAGTTCTGTGGCCTTCTCTGTCATCTACAGTGGACTGGCGGCTATCATCCACTGTCTCATGATGGATACAGAAAAGCACTGGGCAAATTCAAGGGTGTCTCCAGCCAAGTGAGAAAAGCAAATGAGTGCTTGGGGGGAAATAGCTCTTCAGATCACTTTTCCGTTGGCAAAACAAAATAATTGTTGACATAGTTAGGACTTTTTACGTGTTTATTTACGAAATGAACTTCCAATGCATTTGTTTGAGAAGTGATAACAAACAATCAGAAATTTCCCAAAGGAAATATGTGATCTCAAAGACTAACAAATTTATCTTAGAATTGCAAAATGCCCATAAAAATTTGCCTGGAAATGCTGAGTCTAAAAGAAAAAAAATATACAACAAGCTTCAAGACTTTTATGGCAAAGAACAAGGAAGCAAGGAACTGAGCATTACAAAAAGCTCAAAATAGGGTGAATGTGGGGCATTTTTAGTTTGCATCAACAATTTGCATAATAAAGGATAGTCTGACAAAAGAAGTGATTTAAAACAAAAAGGGTTAGTTGAATAATTAAAAAGCACATTATAACAACCAAACTTAAATGTAGCAAGATGAATAGCTCTTACATGCTATGGTGAGGTGGTACATAAAATCCTCAGATAGAAGCAAAGTGAGTATGAAAATAAACTGCAAAAAAGAAATCATGTTTCAAGGTTGTGGGGTTTTTTTCAGGAATACAGAATTATGTATCTGCATGTATACATTTTTATATATTTTTTTTTCTGCAAAGTCATTTATATTTCTATCTAATATGTCTGCCCTAAGGGTCTAACAAATACAAATGGGAAAATATAATTAATACAGAATTATAAAACCAACTGTGAAATGTATTTTCTTTATTTCCTTATGATAACTGGGGAGAAAGAAAAGCAAAGGGTACGACTGACATTCCTTGTTTAATGCAGCTTACTTAGTGACTGGCATAATGATAAGTGATGGTAATTTACCTTAAAAACCTTAATGAGTGGATCATTACTATAGAGAAATGGGAAGAAAACTTTAATCCCACAGAGGCACAGCTCCATGGTTGGCTGTGCAATAACCAGACAGAACTCTGAATGAGATTCCCAAGCTTCTGTTCCCTAGATAAAATTTTCTCTCACTCCACTTTTGCAAAGGTAATGAGGAGGTAATGAGGCTTGACTTGAATTTTTTCAGCACTTGATTCCCTTCATTCCCCAGCAGGTTCCCATAGGATAGAGTAAGATGTTGGATTTATATAAAAGCTGTGCTGATAGATAGGTGGAGGAGGTGAGCCATGCTATTTGGTTTTGGATTCTGTCTGTATGAGAAGGGGTTCAGATAAATTTCAAGTTCTTTCAGCACTGTCAATTCACTCTGATAGTTTCCACAGAATAAGACGATTTGACGACATGCAGACCTTGTCAGGGCTGTCGACTGTTTATTTTGTCACTTTACTGATACTAAACACTGACCTTTATGTGCCACCTTTTCTTCCTCTTTTCCCCCCATTTTTCACTAGCCTAATACATACATCTGAGTAAATAATAAAACCCAAAAATGTAGGCAGATATGTTGTATTAGATCATTAGCCTAATTTGAGCTGAAAGGTCTTTGTTGTAAGTTGGGGGTGGGAAGGGACCTGGGGACCTTTGCAAAGTATTTTGCTGGCAAGCTTGTTGAGATTTGATTGCCTTTGTTGTGATAATCTGAAATTAATTTGCACTTGAACCCATCTTTCTTCTGGGCTCAATTTAAACACGGTTATAATTATGCGCCCTGCATGAAATTGAGAACAGACACTGATATGACAAGTCTGAATTTTTTAATTCCCCAGGTACTAAAGGCTTTTTTCCCCACTTATCTCACAAGGTAATAAAACAAAATGTTCCAGTGAAGCACATGCTTAAGAGAGAGGTATTTGCCTGAGGGGAAACAGTAATAATCAGTGTATTGCTACACATTTACTCATGTACTTTCTCAGTAGGTCAATCTCTTTCTTTTAAAGTGATGTTAAACTTCTCCTAATATTGGTTGATTTGTACCTGGTACAATATAAAAAAGTAGAAATGATATGTTTTATTCTATTTTAGCAGCTCCTCATCTGAAAGGCTTTTTCTCAAACATCCATTTTGATAGATATTTTTTTAAAAAAACCCCACTATTGAAGACTACCTCCGAACATCCACAATTGATCTTAGCAGTGCACCTTTCTTGTTCTCAGTATGAGCTGTAATATCCTTATCAGCATTCTTTTAGTTTTAACCCAGATTAGTGTTTTTGGTGAGGAATCTCATTAACTACAGTAAGCCCATCTTCTTTTGTGATTTCCTTTGGAATTGTAATGTACGAAAAGGCCACCAAGGTCAATGCCCTGGGCACAAATTCCTCTTTAAATCATCATTCAGCTCAGAGTAACAACATTCTCCTTAGAAACAGACATTTTTAAAGATCTGGAACAAACTGCTCAGTTTCTTGGACGTGAAAATTATCCGGAAGAGAAGTAGAAATTAAGAGCATAGGAAATTAAGTGTAGTGATCCGCAGAATAACTATTTGTTAGATCCATCCTTTTTCTTTTAACCAATATAATTCTTCTTCTCTCTGCCTCCTAAATTTGTATATTGTGTCTTTTTGAATGAAAAAGAAGGAAGTTTTTAGTTAAACTGCCCTGCATTTTAACACAGGCTTTGAAGGGATTGATGATGCTAGTGAGGTAACATCTTTTAAACTTTAGCAATAGCAGTTGTGCTCTCCCCAGAGTTGTAGACTGCATTCAGCTGTTTCTCAAGAAAATTAAATAACTAAAAAAAACCCCAAAAACCGGGTTTTTTTGCCAAGTAAAATAAAGGTGCTATTTCTGCCATACTATTTTATTAGTAGGAACGTAAAAAACAAGCCCAGAACACATGCTGAATATTTCGCCTTTCTCATTCAAGCCTCTCTTGCTATCGCACAAAAACAAATTAAGCAAAATAACTGAATAACACCTCATTGTGGCTAAAAAGGAGCTTGGCCTTTGCCTTTTTAAAGGGCTCAGTATCCATTTGAATGAAAATTTTTTTGAAAGCTAACTTATTTTTAACTAATGATGGCTTTCATACTGGCTGTAGTGGAAAGAAAAATGAAAATAGGTGGTGCAAGGTGAGTATTTATCCTACTCTCCTTATGAAAAGAAATGTTGTGACCAGGCTGGCACAGCTTTAAGGTAAAAGAGCAAAGCTAAAAATAGTAATATACAGAGACATTATTTTTATACATTTACATTAACATTGGTTTCAGTTAGGTTTGTCAGAGACTTCCTTTTTATTTTAAAACTTGTGTATTCTTAGTTTTTTCAAATACCAATCAGCTGGGATGAAGGGGGAGTGGAAGTGATGTTAGATAATTTCAGTGAGGGTGTACCCTAATTGCAAAATGTGATATGAAAGTAGATACTACATGATTGTTTTGTACTGAAATATCAACATCACGTATCCATGAGGTAGATTTCCTAGGATGGGCCTCTATACATAGAATCTTATTAAAGAATCTTAAATGTATCTTCTGGTGTGTTCCCTTTATTCAGAAATAAGTTTAGAAACAACGGAAACAACGAGCCGACTATACAACAAACTTACTAGTTCACAACATACCTATTAAACAATATAATAGCTCAAAGCAACAAAAAGTCACTAGTATGGGGAACTAAATAGTTCTTTATATCTTGAAACCTAGGAATCCTGTGGTATCTTCAAACTGTAAGGTAAAAATGTGCTTAGTGTATGACCAGCTACGTGACATCTAAAATGCACTAATAATAATATGGGATGACACGCTAGGAGAGTCCATATGATAAGAACTGTGTGGCCACACATGGTGTGGTACATTTTCACCCCTTAGTTTATGTGTTTTGCTTTCCACTGCCACATTTTCTGGTGACTTTATCTAGTCTCGTTCAATCATGCTGTGCACATCACAGTCACTTACTGACAAGCAGCCCCAGCTGAAGCATTCAGAGAAACAACCTTCCACAAACAAAGCAGGCAAGTCCTGTTTCTCTTAAGATAAAATCTGCTGATCTCATTATTGATTGTCTGCTTTCAGGGGTTTTGTTTCCTGAAAGTTTGATATGGGGCAACAGAGGTGACAAAAGATTGGCACTGCGACCTGGAAATTAAATGGTCGACTATTAGATCAACGTCAAATAGGGTGAGGCTGAAGTGTTTGGCAAAAGCATTAGATGCTGTCTTGACTTAATCTCTCTCTCCCTCTTTCTCTCTCTCTCCTTTATCTTGAATCTGTTTTGAACCCTCCCAGGCAATTTACTATCCTTGTCATTGATTTTTATCACCTAATGTGCCCCTATGAAGAATTACTTTTTGAATGATAAATCAGCTTCCTCATTTAAACAATTGTATGCCTCACGTTAATGTGAAAATAGCCACTGAAAGAAAAAAAAAATAGAGTAAGCGTTAACATTAATCACTGACCAGCGGAACCCTTCTGATTTTGAAAGGAGCACCACAGTTTCTTCTATTATGAAGGGGATAACTGTATTAGAAATAAATGATGAACCCTCTCTTTTATTAAACTGTAACTGTTAAGAAATAAATTACAGTGGCAAATTACAGTCAGGGAGCTGGAGGGAGGTAAAAAAAAAAAAAAGAAAAGAAAGGAAAGAACTGCTCAGTAAAGCAAACTTGTTATTGTTATCCAGTGTTTTCTGCAAATAGCCTGTAATATGCTCAGATGCATTCCTCATTTCACAGGTGTTACGGTCTGGGTATTTAAGAGGTGTTTTGAGGAAGACCACAGTGATAATGACTGACCTTTTCTAATAATCCTTCTTCAGTCCCCAGCTTTCTGTATCACTTTTTCACCACATGACCCTCTATAATGATCTGAAAATCCCTGCTTTTCCTGTCGTAGGCCCTGAACAGAAGTATATACTATCAGGTATGGAATGAAAGCATGTGTTGTATTATTTGCCACTCTTTAATTTTTTTTTTTATTTTTTAATTATGATGTCCAAAGGAAGATACATCTTTTCACAGAAAAAGAGTTAGCAGTACTATTTATTATTGATTTTTTTCTTGCTTAACTGACTAAGTGTATTGGAGAAAGTTTCCTGGTGTGGTTAGCATTTAATTACATGTATCAGCCCTGGCATTCTTGTGGTGAAAATGTTCAGGGAAAGCCCAAATGAAAGCTCTGAATCCAATCAACCACTTACTGTTTTTAAATGAAACGGGTGTATGAAAGGATTTACTGTAAGTGCTCATTCAGCATAGGTCCCACTTAGAGAACATTTTAGAACCAAAACTTGTTAAAGAAAAAAAATATTTATTTCTTGATTCAGAAGAAAAATGTAGCCTGGGAAAAGGTCTTCATTCATTGCTCTTCAATTCATTTTAACCTGTGCTTTACGGATTTTGGAAAAAAAAGTGTTTCTGGACTATTCATGATACAGGCATCCACAATCTCTCGTGAAGAAAAAAGAAGGGGCGGGTGGGGATCCGTAAATTGAAAAACACACTATTTTAGCTGAGCTCTGACAAACAAAAGCTAAAGCTACCACTGCTAATTCTCATAATTTTATCATGCATCTGATAATGCTTGATATTTTTCTTAAAGCTTTCTTTCCTGGAGTCTCATGAATACAAGGCAATATGAGATTGACTAATTTTTTCCCCCCAGTAATTTCCTGGTCATTCAACTGGCCTTTGCCTCATGTATATTATAAGATAATAGATCTATCATGTTGGTATTATAAAAATTGATAGGTATTCCGTACAGCATTCAAAAATTGCTGGTTTATGATGCAGTTTCACTCTCTTGGTCACCTGAATGTATGATCTCTGATCCACGGGGGGGTGGTCACACACCAAGGGTTAATATTTAGTCAATTCCACGGATAATGTATTTGTAGGTGTCCACTTCCCCAAGAGACAACTGTAAAGAAAACACTGATCTGGTTCTGCTTTTTCTCCTGCCTGAAGGATAGAAGAGGGAAGGAAAGGCCTTACAAACCCTCGCCACAAGAATTAAAAATTAATGTAGTGAAGAGTTTGGAAGAGAAATTTTGCAGAGTCTGTAATAATTGCATAAAAGTAGATGGCTTTATTTTGTCACTAGAAAGGAAAACATTTCTGAAGCTTTCCATACTGACTTGTCTCTAGAACATACATGAATTCTTCAAATACATTGTCACCGAACTTTCTTTTTAAAGTCATATTACTGAAAATTGACTTTAGAAGTTTATTTCAGTAGCTCTTTCAGACAACCTGGTTGTATTAGATGGTAGAATCTCTGTGTGTTGGTCCTAAAATGTCAGCACTACCAGTAGAAATAATTGTTTGGGATGTTAAAGTAGTGATACTGTAACAGTGACAACTTCAGAGCTTTCTAATGTGAAACTAAGTCTTTTAACTGCTAATCTCTTGAATCAATATGTGTTGCATCGATTCACTCCATTCTAGAGTAACTCAAGAGTGCGTACATGCACATCAATCCTTCCTAGTCACCTCTGCTCTCACTCTCCATATGTTATATAGGGAATGAAGCACGCTTAAAATGTTTCATTTCTAGTCCTTAGAACATTTTGTCACTATACTCTCTCAACAGCTCTGGTTTTCTTGTTCTGAGGCACTGCATTCTTCATTTTTCTTGTTTCCTTGACAAGAAAAGTAATACAATGCTTTTCCAAAATGAACAATTAGAACCACACTTCAGTCCTCTGAGCTAGCATATAAAGGTTTGTGGTTGAGTTGCCTATATATTCCTCTTGTCTGCAAGTACTTACAGGGCCTTCTTGGCATTCTGAAGTTTGAAGATTTGTATTATATTGCATATGTCATCCTGCAGAAGACACTTTGATTAATGTATGGCTTTTTATGTAACTGAATCCAAGGTCATCCAGAATTTCTATTCTTTTTCTTCTAGTATAGTGCAATTCTGTATCAAAAACTGCAGGAAAAACTTAACCATGATCCTACTTAAAATTTTCCCATAAACAATTGAAAGCCATTCATTTGAGAAAAATATTAAAAACTAAACCAAAACTGCAAACTAAATCCCCAAATCTTTACTTATGGTTATGTAGTTTAACTAAACTCTGCTCTTCATCTGCATTCTCTTGTATGGGGCAAAAAGTAAAAGCCACTTGATAAGTAAAAGAAAAATATGTCAGCTGCTCTAAGAGTAAGACAGTCAGAGTGGCTCAGTTTCTTAGTCAAATATGTTGCCTTTTCTTTACACTATACTAAATCTGAGAGAACTCTTACTTCAAGTTTGAGAATGTGTAGAAAGGTTATGTCTGTCCTGCCTTTAACAGATAAAAAAACAGTAGGACATCTTGAGTGGTCCATAGGACCAAATAAGCTGAGTGAGTGGTGATAATACATGTGACAATAGACTTTCAGAGTTTGACTTTTCTATGTACAGGCAACGGTGCAAAATCTTTCACCTCTGAATCCCACGCTTCATTTTTAGCTAAGCCTGATTGTGATTTAACTGATTTTTTTGTATATTTTCTAATAAAATGTTCTGTCAACCAGTGCAATTGCACAGGACACCTGAAACACAGAATATGTAAGCTGTGATCGGGTGGGCTAAATACTATGATCCAGATAACAAGTTAGGGAGTAACTACAAGTGCTTTTATGCTTGCAAATCCGAGAGGGCAGTACCCCTAAGGAGGGGAGCAATGACAAACAGCTGGGGACAGGCTGAGGACAGAAACTTCTTGACTCGGCTTAGTTGAAACTAGGACAGCATGTCTGATTATAGCTATTGTACTTCACCTTCTCTGAAACGTTTTTTTTTTGTTGGGGTCTTCAGCTGACAGCTTTGCAGAACTGCTGTGGTGGCTGTGCTGTCCCCAGAAATGGCTTCTGAGACCACAAAATGTCCCTATAGGAGGAGGGTGGCTTGTCAAACCTTTAAATTGACACACTGATAAATTCCCTGTTAAGAAAAAATTTTTTTAGTCTATATTATTTATGGAATTTAATGAAATCAATAAATATGAATAATTTCCTTACTTGCTGCTATTATTTATGAGGTTTAAATTCTGCCTTTTACCTACTCTCCATGCTCAGGATAGGAGTCCCAAGAGCACCCAAATGAGGGTAATTTGAAAAATAATAGCATAGCTGTAAATATGTAGGAAATATTTCCTTCTCTTTGACCTGTATCTATGCTTGCACAGGTTGTTATGTGCTTTAGAGCAATCTTGAAGCTTCTGTATCTTTTTTCTGGCTGGGAGCAGAACTCAAGAGATTGCCAGATCCCACTTCCAACTGAGATGCGATTGAGACTGCATCTCAAACTGCCTACCTATTGAGTTTGTGGTGGATGAGGGACTACCTGTGCCATCTGAATGCTCCTTCAGTCTGAGAAAGTTGTGGGCTGATTTTTTCTCAGTCTTGTGATCCTGACGTTTTTGAGTCAACTCAATAATAATGAGTGAGTATGTTTGCTAAGCCATTCTCATGCTGAGAAACTTAAAAATTAACATGTAGGAACCTATCCACAGGATCTTGTTTTCAAGCATGTGGGCTTTACTATATATTCTTTTGAGAGTTTTAAAATATAAGTTTCTAAAGGCTGTAGTACACATGTATAAAACATGTTTGTGTTCACATTTAGTTCACATTCTAAAATTTATAGGTAGATGATGTAGCCTTAATTACATTAAGAAACATTGAACCCCAAGCAGCCTCAATGATTTTCAGGGGAATTTTTATTCTGTGATGTACCGTTCAACATTTATTATTATATCGTGTTTTCAATTTTAAGTTTTCCACAGCAATGCTGCTATCAGTGTATACACGGTGTTGGTGCAAAGTCAGATATTCAGTTTTAAGGAGAAAGGGTTGTATTTTTTGTTTGTTTGTTTGCTTGCTTTAAATAAATCATGCTGTGGCCTTGTGGGAATGTTTCTGGTCGCAGATACCTCATCTTGTTCAGAAAGTTGAATGTTTTGCTTGGCATTAATAAAGGTTTTTCTAGGCAGAACCATCTGCTCTGCTCACTACAGTTAGCCTCTTCAGAAATATTTTTTGGCTATGCCATCCTTGTCCCCATAGAGGTGCCCGATCCCCAGGGCTGGGGCTGCCCTGGCTGCGCCCTGACTCCCTGGCCTGTGCTGCACCCTGACACACGGAATGAAGAACCAACTGTTCTGCAAAAAGAACTGAATTAAGTCATAATTTGTAATATATGGAGGACAAATTCCTTTGTAGAGCAAGCCATACCTATTTCACACAAACTCACTTGTTGGACCAATATATACTCTTAGTAAATCTCTTGTGCCCCATTGTGGATGGCAACATCATAATGACAAAGAAAATACATTTAGGAAGTTTTCTTCTGAGGATGACATGGCTACATATAGTGACATGCGCAGGAAAACACAAAAATATTTTTTGAAAGAGTAGTACATTCCTATGTTTTTACTAGGGATAAAGAAACCATTTTTGGCCAATAAGTGAGAGATCAATGGACAGCAAACTTAGAGCTGTATTTCAAATGTGTTTTCATAGATAATGAATATATGATGAAACTGAACACTCCATACTTTTTTTAATGGTGCTACTTACATTTTATATATCTTGGTTCTCACTAGAAGTAATGTATAAAGATACTTAAAAGGTTAAGAAAACTCTGAATTTCAGCAATAAACATGTTTTTAAATGGCTAGTCTTTTCCTACCAAGGACATTCCCATTTGAATGGGATTTCATAGGTTTGCTCGACTGTTGTGTTTTCATAAACAGTGATTTAATATACTGTCCTGTTGTTTGCAAGACTGTAGAAGAATTTCTTTTCATTCCTGATCTTATTTTGCTCTTGGACTAATTCCTTTCAGATCATGTGTTTGATACATTGCTGTAGAACCGGAAGGAAATATTGGGGGAGAAAGGCAGTGCTGAACCACCTCCTGCTTCTAGAGGCATAAAAGTCAAGAGCTTTTGACCCCTCAGCCGAAGGTAAGTATAGCATTAGCTTGACACCTACTGAAATCTGTCAACTGATTTTGGTGGATGTGGAGCATCCTGCCATCAGGTCTCCAGTGCTCTCAAGACCTAGCAAAATAAGAAGATAAAGGAATGGTTGTCTGAAGAAGAAAGTCATCAAACAACAACAAAAGAGTGTGATTTGATCCATTCACGAAAGAAGGGCAAATATAGACAAACTTTGGCTTTGAAGGTTGTGACTGACCTCAACAGAACTGAGCTAGAGTAAACGGTGCACACAATAAGCAGATGAGTTAAAAAGCACTAACAGTGTGGAAATTCCACAGTATCAGGCATAGCAATTGTTTAGACGTGTACATTGACATCTGCCACTATGCATATTTGTTTTGCACTGGCTCCTGTTGTGCTGCTTCATGCATACGTTGTATGGGGCCAGGAGGGAACAGAGTAGACAAACCACTCCTGATGTCTGTTGTCCTTCCCCTGGCAACTTTTTGGAATTGCTGAGAGATGCAGTGGTTCTTCATCTTACATTCCACTCCCCCACTGCCTTGTGTATATTTGTACTGTGCTTTCCCCTGTGACAAAATGCTGAATAGCTCCAAACACACATTTCCTTGTATTTTCTGACTGGATTTTTGGCTTCCAAGAGTACATGGTAATTTCAGCCAAGAAGGAAAATAATATCCTTTAGATGTGATGTTCCACTAGTAAAGAGTCAATTTTCTTTATCCAGCTGCAAATTGTTTTGGACTGTGAATTATGCAGATTGTGCAATAAAGGCATATAACACTCATGTCACATGTCCCTAGAAAATAGATCTGTTTTATAGGGATATAACTCAGTTTGAATGTGGTCCTTGGTATTCTTCACTGGTCTCTCCCAATTCATTAGTATTTAAATTTATGTTAATTTCATCAAGGTGTGAAAAGATCTTTTTTTGCATATACATGAACCAACGATATTACTATTCAACCAGCTATTTCCCTTTTTTTACCCTGGAGAAGCTTGTTGTATGTTAACAGAAAGAGAAAAGGGGAGATTATAAAAGCCCATTTTTGAAAACTCGGGAAAGGTAGCCATTGGACCTGTTTTTAAAGGGACTATCCAGTGTTCTCTTTTTCTGGTCTGAGTGAAAACTTTGAATGGGATCTCCATGGTGTGTTACACTTCCAGAACATATATACATGATGAAGAACTGTCAGTTAGCACATGTGTGTTACCCTTTAAGGTTACCACCCTGGGACATTGCAGTGTCACACTGTAACTATGAAGACTCTATAGAAAGGCAATTGTGTTGGTGGAATGTATAAATATTTATTACATTTCAGAGTTGATAGTGGATCTCAAATTTTTAAAGGTTCATATTTTCTTCAGAAATGACAATGCAAATTAAAAATTTTGGAGAAAGCAGCTCATACGTTTAGTCAGGAAACAACTATAATTTTCTGTTAAAACTACTGTCAACTCAAAATAATCTCAGGAAACTTTTAAGAGGCCATATTTAACTTTTGTTACTCCCTTTGAATTTTGTCTTCTATTTAATTCCATTTCTGGAATAAGAGTACTATTTCTGCTGGGCCAAAATAATTAATCATCCTTATATATGGAATTAGTATTTATGAACTATATCCTTCTATTGACTGAAGGAAAACAAAAGGTATATTCAGTGCATTTCCAAAGACCTTTTAAGTGGCTCAACAAAGCACATAATACAGACCTTGTCTTACATGTCTGTGATGATACAGTTTAATAGTGTTATAAGGCTATGGTGGTGTGTAGTTGTCATGATGGTAGATTGTGCCGGTCTGTATAGATTTACTGTCATTCTTTGGGCTTTTCATACATGACAGAGGTTGTCTGAAGCACAGCAGGAACATGAAGCTTGCAGGGGTTAAGTGTTACTTGCCTCCTGGCTCGCTACATAGTCCTCTCTGCACACATACAGAGATGAGGTGCAGGGTACATCCGTCACTGGGCCGATGACATGATGGATTACTCGTGTCATTGTCAGTACAGTCAAAATCACTCTGCTGCCGATAAGGTGGTCTCTTTTCTTTACTCTGGTTGAGTGAAGCTATTTTTCCCTCTGGTTTTAAAACTGTAGTTCTCACAAACATCCCTTAAATCAAAGATGGAAAAGGCTATTTTTGTTTTTACATAGTAGCTCTGGGCCATAGGAGACAAATTCCTTTGAAAATTACTTTCAAAATGGACAGGTGCATGTTAAATATTTTACATCACTTGTTTTCTTCCGATCCTGAAAATAAAATACTTTAAGAGAGACACTGAATGTTTTCCTGAACTCATTCTTCCTCACGATTTATCAGAGAGACAAGCTTGGGTTTGAATTGCTGGCATCGTTTCCTGATTCTTCTCCTCTGTAGGGTACACGTGAAAAGAGACAGCTATCTCTGTAGTAGCACTGGAAGAGAATAAAGCACTGGAAAACGGCAGGGCTTTGGAAATGTTTGGAGTGGAGCTTTGCGAGAGCTGGCCAGTGCCAACAAAAAATTCAACAGGGGCCCTAACGCTGCCTGGCTCTGAGCGAGTCACAAACTCTTCTGCGCGCAGTGCTTGGTGCTGCAGCTTTTCCCCCGTGCCAGCTGGTTCTGTAAAACCTAAAGGGGGTGAGCTGGGGAAGAGGCAGTAAATACAGCTCGGACAGGGGTACTGAAACCTCGCATGCTGAGCACAGCATCTATTTTCCTGGAAAAGTGCTGTCATCAAGAATTCAATGACAGTCATCGCCACAGCCTTCCCTGAGACTAAGTTTTGCTCCATAACGCCTTTCCCACCCCGTTCCTGCAAGCCTAAAGGTGGGATTAAGACTTGAGCTCGCTCTTTACTGAAGTTGTGCAAGAGACACAGATGATCCACAAACAAGCAAACATGTTTGGCAGACAAGTGTGAAAGAGCCTTGCTGGGCCTCTGATACCTCACGAGCACCGCTTCTGTCCCATAATGGGTGTTATAAGGCTTTCGTGGCACACAGCGGTGCTGCTCCATGCACAATGGCTTGGTAACAACTCAGCCTGATTGTTTCTTGTATTCTGATCCTGAAGTCAGAAGTTTCACTGGAGAAATTGTGCTTGGAGAAGGAAATCGTAGTCACTGTCTGATTCCTGGGTATAGAAGAGAGTTGGGGTGAAGCGTATGCAGGCATATATGTAACTGCAATAATCTGTTTTGTTATTCAAGTCTGTTTGCAGCTTGTGCTCTTAACCTGAAATATACAGCTTAATTTCCATCCCGCTGTAGATGCCATTTTATTCGTACTTTCATTCCAGTATGTGTGCATCTACATGCACACGCAAAGCGTAAACATAGTGTGTTGTCTGTATAAATTGTCTTTGCAAATAATCAGATAGAGTATAAAAATTTACTAAATTATTTCTGTCTTAAAACCAGAAATTCTTTCAAAAAACGCATGATCACATTTACCTACCAATAGGAAAATCTTTCTACAGAAGCTACATGGCAGCTGACTGACTTAAAGAAAAACAAAACAACTGAAAGCTTGTGTATGCACATCAAGAGCACAAAAGATACATACTCTTCCATACTTACACACCCATGTATGCTGATACATCTAAGTAGCTTTGTTTTGAAGTTTTAATCAGATTTAAATGGAAAGTTATTGAAGAGAACTGTGTGGTCTGAATTTTAATCCCTGAACCCACCAGCTTCTTTTTTATTGCATGTGGTGTGGCCTTGAATTGCAGAATGTTTTAAACATACATAATGAGCTCAATGTCAAACTGTTGAGCCTTTTGTCTTTAACAATAAGCACTTAGCTCAACTAAATGAATAGAAATTGCTTTAGTGAATTACAAAAGCCAAGGTTTTACAGTGCACTAATACTGACATTAATTAATGTAGACATTGTCATATTTTACAAATATATGGGATTAAAATCAAACGTTAAAAAAACGTAATATACATCAGTAAACAGCCCAAATTTCAACAGTCATAGATGCTGGATGAAAATACTTCTTCCACCAGGAGTAATATTTTTTTCCGATTCGTTCGCACTTACACAGGCTACATTTAGAACATATACGGTACTGGTTGAGTGGCAAGAATGGGAAAGAAATAATGTAAACAGTATGTGTAATTTCTCTAACTTGGAAAGAGATTAGATCTCCAATTCATAACAGACACTTTCTCCTATCGTGTTTCCTAAAGGGCGTTCGTGGTAGGATAACTTTTCCAACGTTAGAAAATCAGAGAACTTATTTCCTTCCCCCAAAACCAGGAGCAGTATTCAGAAATTTACAGTAAACGGCAATCCGTCGTTTAGAAATCCCTTCAACCTAGTCCTAGAGTTGCTGCCAGAGATCTGAATGCTTTTGCCTAAATCTCTGTAATCCAATAAGCTTTTGTGTTTAGCAGCTTGTTTTGAAACTTGTATAGCACCCCAGCCTGTGTCTCCGTATGTTCGTTTGCAGGCAGGTGAGTGCCCGAGGGCCTGATTATTATTCAAGCCAGGAGGCCTTCACAGCCCCAACCAGAATGTAATTTGTAATTAACTGTCATTTACTTCTGTCTGCACTGACTTGTTGTTCAAAAGACAATGTATCTGAGCTGGTCACTAGCTTCTCTTTGTTGTGGATATGATGTCTCTCAGATCTGGTTGTATTCATCACGTTTAGAAAACCAAGTACTTGCACTCTTGAAACCAAAGCGGGAAGGGGATTTCACTGAATTTTTCCTAAATAAATTAGGTATCTGCCATTAAAAATACTTAGGTATGTAAAACGAAGTATTTGATGCTCTGGGATGAGTTTCTGAGCAGAATAGTTAAGTTCATGTGAGACATATTTAATTGAACTCCATTAGAGATAGAGCTTTCATGATTCGAACTTATTATAGTTGAGACCTGTAAAACAAAAGTGCATATTTAAGTTGTGGGAATTTTTCTTAACCCATTTTAAACACTGCAACAGTATTTTCTCACTGAAGCGGGGCCACTAATGTATTCTGTGAATGTACCCATATCATGAATTTGTAATTGTCCCCATGGTAATCTTTTGTTAGCCGAAATAAACAAAAGAATAACGTAACATCCACTTTTATTTCTTTAAGACTTGTGCTTCGAATTATTGTTGACCTATTTTAACTCACAAACAGTTAAAAAACCCAAAAAATAATCTTTTTTCTATTTAAACTCCGCTGCATGCACTTGTCTGTGAGAGAGCAGGCACGACATGGCGCAACAGTAAGTACCCGCACACAAAGCCACTTTAAAAACGGGCTGAACTCCTCTAATTCCGACCTTTAGCTCAGCCTAAAACCACCACGCTGCCATTTTGCCAGAGCAGGACTTTGGGCCCACTTTCATCTCTTTTCTGCTGTTGCTGTCGATGTTTTCTCCTTCCACCTCCACAGGCGCCGCTGCCGCCCCCCGCCTGCGGCAGCCCGGCTGAGGGTCTCCGGGGGCGGCGGCACCAGGAGCCCCCCCCCGACCGGGGCTGATGCCCAGCCCGGTCCTGTGCGCACCTATGGGTGAAGGGAGCACCTCCCTCTGGCTCGGCGCAGCTCTTGCCCTGCTCTGCCTTTCCCAGCGCTATCACCTCAGATTGCATATTCCGGGCGGTATATACTGGTCAAGGGGATGCATAAAAAAGGCTCAGTGGCATTCTTTTGTCGCACTTAAAAGGGGGGTGGGAG
>VFFE01009111.1:3065270-3093608 GCA_008921705.1 Burhinus oedicnemus
GAACAGCTTTCCCCCCACGGTGATTTGCATAAAGTTGGATTAAATAGCGCTTCGAGCCCCAAAAGGCTGATTACTTACACTGGGCCTTATTAATTATTTCCTTCTTTATTCGAAACAATGACGGGGGGGCGGAAAACAAACACCGCGTCGCTATCTCTTTAAGACCGGGAGCAATAAAAGCCTAAGACCCCAAAGAAAGCCTGCTTTCTGTGGAGTGTTTTCTGTTCTCGCCAGCCACGTCGGGGCTAGCAATTCCCATGTGTTATCAAAAGAGACAAGCAGCAGCAGGCTTTAGCACCTAGCTGAGCGGGATTGCTACATGCCACTCTAAGTGCGATTAAGCTTCCTTTAGTGCACCAGTGACATCACTGATGGCTCAAAGCTGCAGCTACTCAAGAGTATTAGAATGCATTTCATGCTTGGCTTACTCAAAACTGCAGAGCTAAAATTTACACCTTATTTGATGTTCTTCTCCCTGCTGTTAATTGGTAAAGGGATCTCTGACCCTTTTGATCTCTGCTACAATCCTCTAAATGCCCAGGTCTGCTAAACTGTTCAGCAGGAGATGCTCAGCAGTTGCCCAGTAATGTGAAGTCTTTTTTTGGCTTTCTTGCCTTTGGTTTACATCCAAGTTGCACAGAAATAAGAGATGACAGTTGTTATAGATATGCTGGTTTAATTACTTGTCAGCTTATAGCTCATATCTCGGCTAGCCAACGTGGAAGCTTAACTTTCTTCTAGTAGCTTAAAGCATGACCAACTGCTAGTGCTTTAGTATTTAGCCATAAAACTCTGGATACATTTAAGATAAAAAATAAAATAGAGGAACAGCCTTTTTGATTTACTTGCAAAAGTGATCAGCTTTTGGTGCCCTTGATTTCCTGTAGATCTTAGGTAACGTAAAATTATTTGGTCGTATTGACATCTAAGTGGATATCGGGCTTGTTTTAATTCCAATTTATAATTGCGTGGGGAATACCGAATACACTTTTCCCCTGCTACCTTTGAAACGAGAGACTTAAAATCTTTGTGAGAATAAAGGAGAGGTGCGTTGTGTCGACTCGATGACAAATATCACTAAAGTTTTACCAGCTTTCCTTGAAGAGGCATCCCTTCAAAAGGAGCCTAGTGCATATAATCTTAACGTATATGTGATTAAAAGCGATTAGCATGCACACACCTCTGCATACGGCTGAATTAATTGCACAGAATACTGTGAATTTTAATGGAGGTGACGGTAGCCATTAAGCACCTTTGAAGAATTTGCCTAGTGAAGAACAAATGAGGAATGCCATAATAATTGTTGCCTATAGGTGAAGTCTGGCTAAAACGTGACCCCACGCTTGAGACACCGTACTCTCCCCCTCCAAACCCTGTCAGAGGTTTTTAGTGTTTATCCCAGGCTTTGTTATCCACCGAGATACATAGTTTCCATTGAAGTGAAACAGATTATTGGTTACTATAGTTTCCCTATTGCTCAATTCAGTGCTGTGAAAAGCCAGGCACAATAGGTTTAAAAGTCCAGTTAGGACAAATAAATCCATGTTGTGAAGAATGGGAGAGAAGATACCTGTTCTTCTGTCTTTGATGTATTCTTTATTTTGTAGGATAGAAGGGGAATTAGTGGAGGGTTAATTGTTCGGTGCTTAGAGCTCTGTCTTTCCAGTTTACTGCAGAGTGAAATATAGTGCTATAAAGACAAAGTGAATATTGTTCGACTTCTTCCCCTCCCCCCTCCTTTCCAGTTTTCAAGATGTGCAAGATACTGTAGCCGTGCGGTGGAGACAGGAATACAGATTTGTGAGTTTGATCTCTGGCATTATATTTTCCCTGCACCGAGTCGCATCCGTATAGTGTTTGCCTCCTTTCCATGCCAAAATGGTAAATGGTATTTTCTTATATCCTGAGAAAATTACTCCGCCCAGAATTTTGAGGTTAAGCTACAGAAAATTTACATTAAGGAAAGTGGAAATGTCAGCTTTCACCAGGATACATCAAGAACCAACCATCTGAGCACGCTGGCAAAATTAATGTATTCTAGAAGGCCAACACACAAATGTTAAGAAGGACTTGATGATACAGTGCAGATTAAAGCAGTGGCTTTTGTGCCTCTGGAAGCTATGTTTGCATTCAGCCCAGTATGACTAGGAAAAAAGTTAATTTGATTTGATAGCTGAAAAGGTCACACATTTTGTTCTGCGCCTTGCATGCTTTTTCTCTTAACTAGATTTCTCCATTTCAGCCAGAGCTCACTTCTAAGGGATTTCTGCTTTGCTATAGCCCTTGTTGAATCCTGCCAAGAAACAAGTTGTGGACAGCATTCTACATGCATAATACAATAGCAAAGTGGAAAACCACTGAAGTCAAACTGTGTTCCAAGCTTATTTGGCTTCGTTTATCCTATATTTCTTATTCTTCTGTGCAAGTTCACGGGGAATAGGAAAAAGGATGGAGGGGAACAGAGTTAATCAAGCACAGCCTGGGAAATACAGCACAGGTAAACTACAGAAAAGCTTAAATATTGGTAATCTCTTCCAAAAGTGCAACCTTCTTCTCTGAAGGTGTTATTTGACATTGCTGAAGGTTTCATCTTGATTACTTTCAATAAAATCCAAAGTAAGGATGACTGTCTTGGCTCACTAAGCAACAAGGTTTTATCACTAATTACAATCCTTTATTACCAGTAGTTTAATAGGTTTATGATAGGTCATAAAACAATTCAGCATGGGAGTACATAAAAGGAATAGGTTATACAGCTGTGACATCTTAATATCTATTCATTGTAATCATTTTATTATCTTTAATGGTAGTATTTTTTAAATAAGTTTGTATGCTTTTACATGGAATAGATGGCCACCAAAAATGGGAGGTGGAGGAAAACCACATAAATATAGAGTAAAATACTTAATGAGGCATTTTGAAAACTTCTAATGTCAAAAGCATGTAGACTGTATCACGCATGTGGAGTCTCATTATGGGTAATTATAATAAAATTATAAGTGCTATAATAATTCTAACCTTGAAGGCACAATAAAGGATAGTTATATTTGCCTTCCTAGCCCACACATCTGAGACATTTTCCTCATTAATTATATTTCATGTAAGTATAATTATGTAGCGTAAGACTAAAATTCGAAAGCATTTGCTAAATCACTGTTAATGGCAGCCTTATTCTTCAGAGCTTTAATATAACTAATTATATCTAAAGTTATAGGCTGAAATAAGAAATGGAAACAAAGTAAAATTTACACTGTATGGGATTTTTTTCCCTACTGATTGTTTTAATCTGTAATGTAATTAATGAACGGAAAGTCAGTTAGTAGAGCAAATGGATTATTGTTTGAAACTATAGTAAAAGTCAATCCTACTTCCTCCAGTATAAGTTATTTTGACTTTGGCTTCACTGGAATCATGTTAGTCTAAAACTCTACATTTTCTATGACACAGAACACTACGTTATGAGCTTATAAACATTTTTGGAGATGGTATGCCTACACAAACTAGTCTGATGGTTTCTGTAGCGCATAAAATATTTGAGTGTGTTAAAATATCAAGTCATGTTATACATTACAGCAGGAAAACAGTGTTTTGAGATGTTATAATACTTAATTTGCTAAGATTTGGCTTGTATTTGTTCACAAGTCTGTACCTTTATCCATCCACTAATGGCTACATTAGTAGCTTTGTTGGTAATGCAATTATTTCAACTTTACCTTCAGAATAAATGTAAACACAATACCTCAGTATGGAATAATACAATACAAAGATACAGCAGGTTTTTTTCTTCACTATGAGTATTATTTAAATGACTATGAACAGCACTATGTATTACAGAGTAGAGAAGCAAATATATTTTCACAGAAATAAAGGAGAAGAAAAATAACTCAGAATGTAATGGAAGTAGCTATTGACTTTAAAAAATAATGCTTACTATTCAAGGATTTTTTTTTTTTAAAAAAAACTTCAACCACGGAATATCTGGAGGAGGGAAATCTGAAGTACCTTCCAATGATGAAAAGATGATTTACAAGTTATTGTGAGCTGGTTTTGAAGAGGAAAAATATACAGGGATTCAACAGGCCTCCCCAAAATGTATTTTCTTTCCTTTCCTTACCATAGTTTATTATGTATTACTACAAAACTGTATATAGCTACAGAGTGCATGTGAGAACTTAACACACCTAACGTAACATAAATGTGTTTATTTTACATGTGCACAGACACATACTTTTTTTTTTAATATATATTCCTACATTAATTATATCATGATTTCAGACTTTATCAGGATCATTGATGCTCAGGTTGAGATAATCTGTGAGAATATAGTAAATCATCTTCTAGTTCTCACTGGCTGCTGGGTGTTTCATCAACCTGCAGATCTATTCCAACATAGATATTTAGATGCACATTGCACGTTTGTACACTTTTGACATTCCAGACAATAGGACTTCTTCAAAGAGCAGTGTTTTGAAGTACCTTAAAATGGAAGAGAAATACTTCAGACCTGGTAAATTTCTTCTGCCCAGAGGGAGGAGAGTGGGATGTAAAAAAAAAAAGAGCAAAATCCAGAGAATGGACTGCATTTGTTCTGTAATCCGTGTAGATGCTACAATCATCCACACCTGTGTTGCATTACACCACCAAGTTTTAGTTGAGGTTATAGCCTAAAAAACAGTGGAAGATAGTCAGCTGCTTAAGTATAGTTTGTGAACCAAGGCACCCTAAACCTTTGTCCACTTGTTTGCAAGGACTGCTTCATCTTTTATAGATGGAAATGTTGTCTGATTCTTCAAATTGATAAGAAAAAGGATATTTTTCTGTCAGAAATCCCTTTCTATGCTGTCTTTGTTGAGTTGCAATTCATAGAGCTGTCAGATAACTGAGGTCCACTGGACTTAAAATAGAAGGGGCTACAGTAAAACAGAGGGAATCCTGCCACAGCAGAAAATTCTTCCTGTTGTGGTCCTTAGCCCCTTTTCCTTCCAGAGACACACTGCTGCAAGACTAGTCTATTTAGGTGGGATTTGTGAGAGAGGATTTGAGGAGTTGTACTGAGGTACAGAGCTGGTGTGGTAGTGTTTGGATTTACGTTGAGGCTTTCTGGGGGATTAGTTAATAGTTTCAGCTGATACAGTGTTTGTAATTTAACTACACAGTATTTTGAATGCCAGGCACCTATCTTGTTGTATATATTTTATAAACTAAAAGAATAATGATGTCAGTTATGCACCCACGTCCCTGTTATGCATTTAAATAGGAAGATCTTATTGCACCTATCAGTCTCTCTTTGCACAGAATGCAATTATTAAATTGTTGTTATTCTGTTTCTGATAAAATGAACAATTTCCTTAAGCAAATTGTCAGTAATAAGTGAAATGGTTTTAATTACTTTGATACCATAGTGAAAATTTCTTTTCTTTTCTTTTTGGATGTTCTCATTACTAAGGGTCTTTCTACGAGGACAAGTTAGGGGCTGTTGCTAATAAAATCTTTTCCACTCTTTCTTCTCATTTCATATCCTACTTTGGGCAATATTTTGACAGAGGTTTTGTGGAAACAGAATATCACAGTATGGTACTATCTCTTGCTTTTTTGGGTCCCATTTTTATTTGCTTTTTACTCCTTTGCACATCATATACTAAAAGATAAAGCCACGGGAGGATTCAGGTGTGATAAATGTTAAGTGTTGCCATAAATTAGATCCAGTGAATAATGTTAAGCACCTACAAATTAATCAAAGCAGCACCTAACTTTTCAGTGCCTGGCCCTCAGACAACAATTAAAACCCAATGATGCTCCTAATATCCCTCTAAAGGGTATCGGCTGATTGGCAAGTAATCCTGAACACCCACACGTGGAGTGAGGAGCCAGCTGAAGCAGCTGATAAGAAACATAATGTGATGCTCGAGTCCGATATCTCAAGCTGTTCCTCTCTAGAGTTTATCTGAGGGAAGACGACAGAATGGCACTGTCCTTAGGATATCTATGTTTTGGAAGTCCCTCTTGAGCATTGCTGAACTCATGTAGTCTTCCACTGAGATGGACAAGGCTACCTCTTTTCAAAATGTCATTATCAAGATGATAGGACTGCTATTAATATATTTATTACATTCATTGCTATTTAAAAGCAAGTGTCCTGAGCTTAATTTTACTTGAAGGGAATCATCTTGTTTTAATGTAACTGGAATGAATTTTCACCTGTGAGGCATAAACTGTCAGAGCTCTTTCATGTCACAAATTCTTTCTCTTTTGACGGAAATGAAGGAATCTTCCTTCACTCCAAGAGGAACTGATGCAACAAGAATATTCAAGTCCAGTCACTAAATGGTTTTATTTAAATAAAATTTAAATTACTTCAGAGTTTTGCCTCTATTCTCTGCTCACAAGTCCTCTTTTTCTGGAGCTCCTTTGGCTTTCCTCGGACCTTTTTTCTACCTGCATTAGTGTAAATACTTTTCCTGGTCATCAGCAGGTCTTTTGTTGTCGTTGTTTTCTTTTTTCTTTTTTTTGCTAATCAAAAAGGTCTAAACTATCTCGTCCCTTAATGTCGTATTACCACCTTCTTAAAGGCTAACGGCTTAGAAAGGTTGCTTAGCTAGTGATATTCAACTGAGTGTTCCTATATAGTATCCATCAAATGGTTCCTTGAAATCTTGTTCCTCTAACATTCACTGAGATAAGTAGAATTAGGTCTGAGGTCCATGTGTTTCAAAGAAATAATGCACCGTCAAGACAATGCTAACAGTGTAAAATCATAGAAGTACAAGTCTTGGCATAAAAAGTACTGCAGGACACAACTTATATCTTCCAGTATTAGGATTAATACAAAGAAGGCATTTTACTTACCTCAAAGTCTTTCTTCATTATGTTATTCATTATCTGGTGCAAATCTATTCATCTGTCTCTGTTTTCTTGCCTTTCATTGACATAAATAATTTCATGTATACTTTTTAAATATTTTTCTAATTTGATGCTTAACTTATTCTCGGCATATGTACCTGGTCTTTTCTAGAGACAGCACCCAGCATTTTAGCAGTTTAACCAAATTGGTCTCATATCATCAAATTGTTGTCTCACATAATTTCCTCTTAAGTATAGAAAATGCCCACCTGAAACATTATTTTCATGTCCTCATCATGAGTAACAAAACTTCCCCGTTTGGAGCTGTGTCAAAATAACTGCTGGAAGACAAAAAACTTTCCCTACTTCTAAGATACAATTCACTTCAAATTTTCACTAAAACTTCCTTTAAATAAAGGTAAAGTATTGGTAAAAGTTATGCACCAATCAGGTTTGGATTCCAGTCGAGATTCAGACTGGTTTCCTATGCAACTGTTGTCTGACTTGAGTCAACTTTCAGAGTTGAAAGGAATTTTACATTCGAAAGAAAGGTTGTAATCATCAACCTGCTTGAATATGACTCTACAGAATGAAATGTTCGTATCTGATTTAGGATATCAAGTTGATCCAGATAGTTCTGTTTTAGTTAGTACTATTAAATTTCAAAATCTCTCTTTAATGGATTTTTGAAGCTTACCAGGAGCAGGGTATGCATATCAACTATTTGTATTTATTTACAATTTCCCTATGAAACAATTTTCAAAAGTCTTTTTTCTTGTTTTGGACTATGAGTAACCAAAAAATTGTTTAATTTTAAAAAGTGTAATTGAACACTTTTTAGTTTTTACCGTATATTGGAATGCTGTCTGTTAGGTACTTTAAATAATAATCTTACCTCAAATGTAATGTATGCTTTGATTACAGAATTTTCTCTTATATACCTGAAATGTTAATTCCATACAGAACTGAGAGAAAAAGAAAAAAAGAAAAAAAAAAAGGAAAAGAAAGAAAGCACAATGTGTATTCATTGCATCCATTTGAAAGCTCCTGATTTTCTCCTAAGGGTGATTCTGTTCTCCCCAGACATATGGTATAGTGTATTTCATAGCTAGAGATTTTCATCATTTAAATAAAATTTTGAACAATCATTTAGGCTTAAATTATTCTGTACAAAAGGCAGTCATAGAATGGGAAGGTCCCATACTATGTGGATGAGAGCACTGCCATCTCAGAGAAAGAAGAGGATGAAACCAGTTAACAGTAGAACTCCCTTGACCTTGGCAAAGCATTCCAACTATCTTCTTTCTGAAAACTCTGGATTCAATATTGGATATAAAAAAGACATATGGGAAGTTTTACTTGTTTCCTTGACTCACACACTGTTTCCATTGGTGGCATCTTGTTTTTGTTAACCAATCACCTTGCACCAGCTTGCAGCTACCTCTCGTCTGCTCTCTACCAGACCTGGTCACTAGCACAGTTATCTCCCTTCACTAAAGCCACAAGTTAGTGCCCATGTACCATTACGGTTAAACGTCACATGAAAGAGGAACTTCAGCCCAAGCACTCCAATTTAATCCAGTCTTCTGTGTACACCGATACATTGGAAACCCATTATTTGCATTCATAAGTTAATTCTCTTGTTAGTAGTCCTAGCAACCACTATGAGCAAAGGACATTTCAATCTGGATCTTAATTATTTCTCATTCCCCTCAAATCCTCTGTGTTTCATTTGATATATTACCTGAAACTTCCTTTGGAGATCAAGGAGAGGAGAGACTTGGGAGACTGCTTGCTCTCTGTGTGACAGGAGCACTGAGGGAAGGGTGGAAAGGTTGGCACCCTTGAAATCACCTCCACCCCACAGAGCTCCAGACCTGCTAGACATTAAATATCATTACTCTGCCCTTCTTAATGCAATCTCACAAGTTGGACAACGTGCTGTATTAGTGCTGAGAGACTTTAAATTTGACATCAGATGTAACTAGCACAACTGCACTGGTTCCCAGTCTCATTTGATTCATACCCAAATTAATACCTCTTGGGCAGGATCTGAGCCAAAAGCCTCAGCATGCCATTCAACTGGGTCTCGAGGGTTTCATACATGCTCAGATTATGCATGACTTTAATCCTATTGCACATTAAACAGCATGAATAGGACAACATCTTGGTCAGCTGAAATCCTAAAACAATATTTAGATCAGACTAACTGGTACTAAGCATCTCATACTTAGCTGCTCCCCCCAAACACAGTGATTTTCCTGACAAGTCTTTCCTTGCCCACTGGGTCAGGGATCAAAAAGACTAAAACTTACAAATGATCTCCTGCTGGCTTCCAAATCCCAGCCACAGAATCTGCGCTCCAAATCCTTTGGAAGAGTAGAAGTAGTCACTGAGGTGCAGCTGTCAATCAAAATTTTCTCACTATTATCTTTTATTCACCTCATCTGTTTGGATTTGCACACTACTGTCACTCAAAATGTATTTGACTCCAAGCTGAAACAGCATTTTGTCATAGTTGTACACTCACGCATGAGTGCTGTGCACTCATTAGTGTTCTTAGAAACTACAGTACAAATAAAATATCAGTTGCAAGCTGCAAGAACTACCTATCTTTCCTGCTCACGGGGGGCTATTATGATTTTGGGGGGCAATTATGATTTTTTAAAACAATATAAGGTATTGCCATTACTGAGCACATAAAAGTACCTTAAAGGAATTTTATAGCTTAATTGACCAGAGTGACCAAAAGAGGATGGAAGTTGTTATCACGGAACATAATGTGGTGTGCTTGGGTCCAGACAACAAGAATTTTGGAGACCGGGGTCTTATCAATTGGAAATTAATGGAACGGAAGAGAACTTGGGTATATATAAGGATGCAACAAGTGTGATACAGTTGTGAAAAAGAATGGCAGGTTCTCAGGATACATTGGACCAGGTTATTTTATCACAGACCAGGATTACTAGTACCATCAGGAAAAACTATCATAAGACTTCATTAGGAATATTATTTGCAGGACTAGTTATCTGTATTCAGGAAATATAGACTTAAATGCAGGGGAGATTTAATAGGGACATGCAGTAGCTATTTTATGAAGACAGATTAAAAAGATTTAGGTTCTTTAGCATTATTAAAAGAAGGTTTAGAAGCAATATAATAACTCTGAAATGCAGTCAGGGGTAAATACTCAAGAGGAAGTAGAGATTTGAAATAAAAGAATTAAATCAACATAAGAGAAATTATAATAAACTGGTCATAAATACATTTAGCTTGCTAACTAGATGATCTCTAACCATCCAAGAAATGAACTTCTAGTTTCCAAATAGGACAGTGGAGTAGCAACTTAAGTGTAAGATGGTCATAAGAAGGAATGATTTTAAAACTCACAAAGAGAATTCTGGGGAAAAAAGAGATTAGGTTTGTGATATGAATTATTAGGTATCCAATGTGCCAAGGGGGTTGAAATGTGCTGTCTATTTCCATTGCATATAGACTGCATTAATCTTGTGCCTTGCGCCTCTTATAGTCACCTCTGGAAGCAAGGAAGGATTTTCATATCTTGATAAACAAGGTTTTTTTCAGGAAGAAATGTTCTCTTTTCCGTGAAGCGTTCAAAATTGGCCATAATTAGAGAAAAGGCATAGGCAGGATATTCAGATGCTTCTATTGTTATTCTACTGCAATTAATGTTCAGTGTCATACTATTGTAGCTTTCTCATTTACACAGGGTAAAATGACCACTTGATTTGGCTTTAGAAGGAAAGATTTCCCTTACTTGAAATTTTATGCATTTTTGTACTATGGAGCATGGTACTTGCTTTCTAGGCTCACTTGAAAGTTTTATTTAATTGCTTCCCTCATAATGCAGGGAATTAGCTATTGGAGGTGACCGTAACCCATGTCCTTTCTGTGGTATACTGTACTTGTGACTTCTACTGAAGATCTTAATTTTGCTTTGGTCCTGGGAAGTGTGATGGGTGGAAGAAAGTAGAATAGATGTTATGTGGATAAATCTAAAATAAACATCTCTCACAGTTAGCCGAGATTCTGAATGAATGGACTCAATGACCCAAGTGGTGCCTCCCAATCCAATCTTTCTGAATCTCTCAGGTCCCAACCCCATGACTACATGCGTTTAATCCTTCCCCTGTGCCACCAATTCCCCATTAATCTCACTGATTCAACACTTGCTCAAATCCCACATAATTCTCACGAATACACTGAAGTATTTAACATTCCCCATCTTCATCCTTCTCTGAACTAAAGATGTGCCTTGCAACTCTCAGGAAATTAATCACTTTTCCATCAAAACATTACTCCCAACAAATGCAGCATATTTTCATACCCCAAATACAAAATCTCCCATGCTACTAATCTTCCTTTCAGACTCATAAATTTTCCCTCGCCCTTTATTAGAATCATCACCCACCCAAACCAATCCCTTACTAAAAGTGAGCAAAATATATCCCATTACCAAACAGAAAGACCTCCTGTGTCTGGTCCACGTAGTTCCAAATAAATCACTCCAACAGAGTTCTGACTTCATGTTCTTTTTCCATGTAAAATATTTTGCATTTCTTTTAACATATTGCCAGTTCTTCTTGGGGATACATCTTTCTCGTCTCAGCGCTGGGAAACAAGTCTCTTTATGATCACATGAGGAAAGTTCATTCAAAATACAGAAATACTGAATATTGAATGATGAATACTGAAATAATACTTGGCTTCAGCTGCATGACGAAAAGCAGTGAACCCAATCTGAAACTCAAAAAAAAATATCTTTCCAAACTGTATTGCCATTGTTACTGGCAAACAGACAGTGGGAAAATGCTGTGACTAACTTTTGAGTGAGCTCTTAGTTACCTGAACAGACTTATACTGAGAATTTGTGCTCAAGGAGCATTTCCTAACTATGCCTTCAAGAAAACTTGAACGTTTATCACAATTCTTCTTGGAAGCAATCACTCATTTAAGATGGACTGACAGTACACTTTCAGTTATTAAAGAGTGAATGTTTTTCAGGGACAGTGGGAAGAAAACTGGGCTTAAATCCCACCTTTGCCATTCCCTGTGTTACCTAGGCAACACTTATATTCTCTTTATATCTGTTTCCTCCTGTGAATGTTTTCTACAGTAATACCTAACTAATTCACAAGGTTGTTGTGATGTGAGCACTAATTAATTCACGCCTTCATAGCATATTTAGATAAAAGATGCTACAGAAGTACTAACACCGTTATTTTTAACAATATTTCTTTGTGCTATGTTAAAACCTTTCAGGCAGTAGCCTCTGATTTTACATTTTCCTTCAGCGTTCTCAAACTGACTTGTCTAAAGAGTAAGGAAGAAAATACTTTTGCAGAAGGGTTAAGAATAAGGGTAGTTACTTTTTAAAAGCAGAGGTTTTAAAAGAAACATGTAAAATTCAGCAAAGCTAGGGAATAGATAGGGATTTCTGTCAGGTTAGGATGATAAATGAAAGGGCTCTAGTGGCCCTTCTGTTTGTTTAGACCTCTTGTTCCTGCTACAACTCTGCACAAAACTAGCATTGAAGTGCCTACTGTTAAAACATAACATAACCTGACAATGATCAGCCCAGAGGGCTTTTCCAAGAGAAGGCCATATTGTTCTGCGTGGGGAAGTGCTCTAGCATGAGATGTCCTGAGACATGAAGGAAAGCACCGAGTGCGGAAGACTTTCCAGTACATTAGTAGTATATGAAAGGAGCTGACCATTCATACATTAATATTGCCTTGTCCTAGAGACTGGCGTGTGCGAAAGCGCTGCATAAGATTCTCTATAGATGGCTTGTTTTCTCCTTGTTTTATAACAACAGGCACAAAGTGCAAAAGATACCAGATTTAACATTACAGGGCCCGAATGCATTTTGTGTATGGTTAAGATACTTAACTTTTATATTGTGCAGATGACTGAACAATTACAGATCCCATTATTTTTTTACTATGCGCTATTTGTAAAGCCACTACAGAATGTTTACCTTGGGAACAGCTTTAACATGAAGCATTATATACACCAACCAGGCCATTTGTAGTTAAGCAGTTTTCTGCTAATGGCTCTAAAGTACTCTGTTTTCGACTCCAGAGGATTTTTAAATGTCATGAAAAGACTGGGTTTTATGATATATTTAGGATCTTTATTCACATCTTACATTTCAAATAAAGTAAAACAGTCTGATACTGAGTTGAAACCAAAATAAAAACGAAAGAAAATTGTCATGAAAATTAATGCAAAGTATAATAAGAACCTATATTTTCAAAATCTATACATAGAAATGTAAGCAATGTTGCTCTGAACTTTTTTATTTCATTTTCTTTTTTTCTTTCTTTCCTGTTGTTTGTTTCTCTGTAGAATATTGACATATCAAGATGTTTCTACTTATGCAGTGTAAAGAAACAGTAAGCATTGTATAACTTGATACCGCTGTGGAAATGCATCACGTACAAACCTCTCCACTCTGTACAGGTGGTTTTCATGTATGCCTGAGTTTCACCAAAGTTCACACATCCCAGGGAAGATCATGCTGCAGCCAGCAGGTTTTTCACAGCTTGATCATTTGGTTGATTCATTGATTCACTGCAGCTTTTTTTTTTTTATAGCAGCTGCCCTAACATGAAAGAGCTGGAAAGGGTCCATGGAGGCAACGCCTGGCAGATAGTTGGTGTAGCTCTAGTACTTCTCCACACAAAACAAGAGTCTCTTCTGCCTCTGAGATGAACAAACCTACACCAAGCTGTCTCTGGCTTGTAATAGCTCAGGGTATCGTTATGGTTGAGGAACAAATGAAGTTATGGGTGAGGAACAAAAACTGAGCTGTGACGAGAGCCAAGTACCCCTGTCCCACCCAGCGTGAGGCCGAAACAAATACATCTTAAAACTGACTGATGCTCACACTCCTCAGGCCTTATGGCACAGGAGAAGACTTGACTGATATGCACATTGCAAAATGATGTGGGAAAAAATTAAAGCTACTCTTCGGAAGAATGTTGGAGGACATTTTAGGGGTTCACCCCCTTTTTTTTAAAATATTGAGTAGATTGAGTTAAAGTTGAAATACCATCAGTTTTATTTTAGGGTCAATTTTCAACTGATACACAGTAATGCCAAACTAAGCGTCACTGCTGGCTAATATGATATTGGTAGAAAGTGAACACTTTTCCAGATCCATACACAGTGGTTCTCAAGAAATATTTTGGTGAGTATTATCTTATATTTCTCTGGGAAATCAAACTAGGAGAAAAAAAATACCACCTATCTGGAGAACTATGAAGACATCTTCTCTTAAGCTGACAGTCCTCAAAAAGAATTTAAATTTTAAAGGGATCTTCACAAACAACGTAATTTTCTCACGTATAATGAATATTCCCTCTGTTATTCACTAGATCAATCCATGCAGTCAGACATACAGTGAAAGAATCCGAGGTGCAGAGAAATTAGCAATAGAAAGAAATCAGCAAATCAACCTTTATGCATTGAATAGACTGCTGCACATTCCCTCCAGTTTCAAGCTCTGCATGAGCATATGTTTTGTCGTTTTTTTGTTTTCTAGAAAGCACTCAAGGGGCCTCTCTGGAAGTAGCAGGGGATGACACACAAGTTGAGTTTGCCAACACTTCCCGTGCAGGTGTTTCGCTCAGTTCGTGGACACTACACTACATGAGTGATTCCTTCTGTTTACAACTACCCTACAACAACACAAACTCAAGGAAAGTATCTGTGCCACTGTTGGTTTTCCCCAATGTCTTAGAAATGATTAAATGTTCCCACTGAAGCAGATAATGAGGAACTCTGTGGGAAAAGAGGAAAAGAGGTTTTTTTTTTTTCTCTGCATTTACATGCAGATTGTTTGAGATGCCAAGAATATAATTATTAATGTGCATGTAAATATTCTTGATTCACACAACATATTTCAGGCATCAGCCCTAACTCAGATGTTGAAATCATGACCAGTTATCAGCAGGTGGTGACTAAGTGATTATGTGCTAATTATAGTTCTAAATGTCATTTTATTAGTTGTAGCTTGATACGAGTTAGAAGGTGTTTAGTAAACATGTCTCTGTGCTGGAAATTATAATTGAGGAACATATCTAATTTCTAGTTCTTAGGGTCTAGATTTTAAGGGTTGACATAACAGGGAGCCTAGTGTGTACAAGCCCCCACCTAGGGGTCCCCCTGTTCCTTGTGGTACATTTTCACTTGCTGTCTAGAAAGTCTGGGTAGTTTCTTTTCCTTCTGCTTCACAAAAGCCACATTAGGAGTACAAAGATAAAAAAAGGTCTTACTGGGTCAAAGACCTGGCCACTGGCCCTTTGGAAATGCTGCATACAAACCTAGGATGCTTGCTTTGGGTCTTAGCTTTCACACTCAGTCAAATCTTTACGTTACCCTGTTTCAACTGAACGTCAAGATCCAACAGGCAATGGGGAGGACTGTCCAAAAGTGTTTTCTTGATAATTACATTTTATATAAGTAATTAAATATGTATTGTAACGTGGCTAAAAACACAGGTTATTACTTGTAGGGATCCTAAACCGTCGGATGTTGAGTTCCTGCACCACTGGATGTTTAATGATGTCGAGCATAGTGGAACAGAGGCAATAGGAGGATATGGCAAACACGCAGACTCCTTGGAATACGCTATTTGGTGTTGATGAGGCACTTCACAGAGGCATAGGAAATGTGAACTGAGGCTTGCTGAAGCGAAGTAGGAATTTGAGCTCTGGCCTCCCACATAGTGAGTTGGTATTTTAACAACCAGAGTACTGTAAAGAACGGGAATGTTTCTCTCTGGGGTCCCTTGTGAGACAGAGCTCATCAGACCCAGGCACAGAAACACAGGAAAAGACGACTGAGTATTCCAGATGGTCGTAATATTCTGAATCGGATGAAAAAAGGTGGTTTGAAACTCAGGCATGCTGGGCCATATTTTTCTTCATTTAAAAATAGTTTACCTTAAAGGTTCTAGGATTTGACTCCAGGACACTAGGATTTCAACAGCTTCCTTTTCATGCTCTGCAAGTTCAGTGTGTATCCTGGAAGCAGTCTTTTGTTTGAATTGATTTGCAAAAGTAGATTTATTCCTGAAGATAGTTTCTTTCTGCATCTTCTTGTTTAAGAACCAATCCTGCTAACTTCCTCACCACTTTTCAGTTTATGTATGTTCTCCTTTGACATTTTTCTATTTTAGCTAGATGTAAGTGAAGACTGAAAAGGCAATATTTAAACACCTGTCTACAAGAGTCATTCTTCTTACGTTTACTAGAGAATAATCCATCAGCTTTAGTCACCAAATTCGAATTTGATCTGACCTAACATGTCCTTGCAGACCCCTTATAACTGAAAGAGTAATCTAGAAGAGATTCTAGTACATCATAAGCATCATTTAAAAGCAAATAAGCATACACTTCATGAAGTTATGGTAGATGGTAGACACAGACCCATGCTGAAAGGAAGACAACTGAATCTTTATTGCTGAGGGCAGAACTAGAGTGAAGAACACTTACAAAGATGTGCCAGAAAACCTAGTTCAGCCCGCATTAATAACTGGATGGAAAAATCTCATCCAGTTGTCAGAAAGTGTTGTGTGTTTTTGTAAACTGAATAGTTTTGAGAACAGAATAGCTCAGACATGAGAAACATTAGTTTTCACTGTTATGACGTGTTATGGAGGAGTCACACATAGTAAAAGACAGGATCTGAAAATATATGAAATTGCGTTTTCCTGTGATATAGTAATGCTCAATGAGTTACATTCAAATACAACACGGTGGCAATTTGTATGCTGAAAGGTTTAAACTTACTATACCCAGGATTTTTATCAGGAAATAGGAAGGCAGCAGATTATAGAATAGGTGTTGTGGTATTAAAACTCTCACTTTAAACTTCAGGCCATAACGGGAATAGAATACTTACAGCAGGATACTACTGGGCCGTGACTTGCATTGTCCAGTAAAGGACTTGTATTTGGAAATCATGTGGGTACTAAACTATGAGAATGACAATGTTGTTTCAACATAAGTTGCCCTAAGAAAATGTGAAATAGGAGTTTTACCTTCCACTTCTGACCCCAGTATTTTCTTCATCTTCATTGAACACATTTAATGACAATGCAGAGAATCAGATTGTTGGGCAAAGCTATTCAGTGGTCAAATGTATGTTGTCAGAGAGTTCATGAAAAAGTCATTAGCTCTCCTCCCCTCCTCTTTCACTGTCAGGCAGAATCATGTCATAAATATAGCCACTTGTCTAGCAGGATATCAATCTATCCAGGTATCACCCACTTCCTGTCTCTGGCCATATGTTTCTGTTATTTATGTCAAGAAAATAGCATTTACACAACCACTGCTAGTTGTTTACAGAAGTTTAACTCCTGTGATATAGTCCCACTTGTGTTGCATGCTTTTAGCCCATAGATAATACATGAGATTGTACATTTTAAAATATGCTACCACATGCATGATAGAATAAACACAGACCTGAACTGACAGCACCATCTGCCAAACACAGTTGATGTCAGGGGGATGGTCTCTGCACGGTATTCTGCTGCTCCCCCATGAGATAAGGCTATTTTTTCTCATGGTATAACTACACTAAATTGAACTTGTTCATTTAGTACTCAAATTGTTAAAAATCTCAGAAGCAGAAGGAACTCAGGCCTCCTAAGAAGCACTGCAGAAGAATAGTGGAAATAGAACAATTCTCACATAGGTTTTTCTTGTTCTTACCACTAGTCACATTCTTGTTTACATAGTTACACCAGAAATAAACCTGTGAGCAATGTATACCGGATACCTAGATAGTCAGTGCTCTGAAGTCATGGAAAATTCATAACATTAATCTTTAAATGGCCCATCTGAAAATTATATAGGGCAATCTGCCTTCAAATGCAGTTTAGCTGTTTGCAGTGAGACATTAGCAATAGTTGCAATTTTTTTCCCTATTAGAAACCTACATTATTCACAGTCCCTAATGAAACAAAAAGGTAAAGGTGATACTTAACTTTTTTCCCTTTTAATATTTTGAAATTCATAAACATTAACCTGTTCGTTTGGACTCATGTATTCAGTCTCAAGATCTGGCTTTATTACCAGGATGCCTCCTGGAGGTAACTGCTAGGATTAGGAGGGAAAATGCCCTTTTACATGTCCTACAACAGCAGCAAACTCAAAGCTGCAAGGTCCCTGAATACATGACAATCATAATTTACAACCAAATGGAACAGTGTTCACCAAATGTCTCAAGGAGAATATTTCTGCCTTCCAAGCACCAAACCCTGCAGTGTTAATGGGCACAAGTGGCCAATGTTGTTACCCAGTCTGGCTGGCTGGAAGATAGAAGGCCATTTCCTGGAGCTTATTGACAATGACAGTTGTCCACATCCCACTCTGTGATAATCTTAAAACCTTAGATAGTGAGAATAGCTCATAGCTGGATCTGTCATAGGCCTGGATTTCCCTGTGCATCTTCCTTATGCCACCCATGTGTGGGCCTGTGCAGTCAGGATGTGGAGAATTCCCAGAGAAACTGATGCTGTCAATCTCCCAATGAACGCTTCCACATATGTGCTAAATGCCCAATGCGTTCCGGCTGCATCCAGCCTGTTTTGCATGCACAAGCCATGGTGCCAAGCATGTTTGGCACACTTCAGGAATGCCTGGGCAAAAATATGAGAGGCCTCCTGGCAGCCAGAGGTTTGGGCTATCCACAGAGGAACTTGGAGCTCCATTTTCAAACCCTAGGTTTGCCTGATAGGCGCTACCTCTCTTACATTGGGAGTGCTGGATTCCCTGTAGTCATGGGATTGCAGGACTTGTTTCTGACAAGGTGTCCTATCCTGGACCTGAAGAAGCACTTATTAATGAAGATGTTTTTAGAAATGTTCCAGAGGAAATTTTTAGTTTGGATGAATCAGCTTCTTCTCACAATAAAGTTTTATTGACCATCCCTACTTTCTGGTATCCAGATTTCCATTTTGCACAGTGAAATCACATTGGTTCTGCTATTGTCAAGGCCTTCTCTCACTGCAGATGGCTGTGGAACAAGGTTTGTGCTATTCTATATTATTACCTGATGTCACATAGATGGATTTGAATGAATGTTTTGTTTAATTTTAGGCATTCCTTGCTATTTATTGTAAGTTTATTATTACAGCAATACTAAATGAGTTTATAAGGAGACAGGAAATGAAAGACATAAACAGTTTTATTGTGATTCATTCTTATCATTTTGCTGTAGTATTTGTAAAACAAGTTATCTTTTAAACATCCTCCTCTAAGTAAACCCCCAAGAAACCAAGGTTTTCTTGTTTTCTTATAAACATAATTCATTTGCAAAGAAAAAAAAAGTTGAATCAGCATGTTCTCACATTAAAAAGTTGTAAAACAGATGGATATTTTCAATTTATAAGTATATTACCATTTTTGAGCATTTTGAACATGATTGTATTTGAGAATTTTATAGCTGAAAGATGAATTCTGCCATAATTTGGTATCGCATTATCTTTGGTATCATCTGCATCATTTTGTAAAGTGTATACAGAGGCTACTGTGGACTAGGCTAAAACAGAATATAGATTAAATTGTGACTTGCCATTGCAACAGATCAATCTGATTACATGGAATTATTCAGTGTATGAATTTTTAAATTAAGTAGTTTCCTTACCTATTAAATAACGTCAAAAAAGAACTGTTGAAGTAGGCATTCACTTTGGAAATATTTGTTAAATCATTATGCTTTCAGATTAACTAATAATACTTTCCTTAATATTAACCCATATTATTGAAGAATATTTCTGGTTTTGTTCACTTAAGTGTATTTATAGTATAAAATATAAAACAAGCTGGACAAGGTGTATTTCATATCTATCTAAATTTTACTCTTTGTAGAATTTTTTCCTATCAATATAAGATTTAAAATCCCTAATTTTCTTACTAGTAGTGTTCTTTGTTATACTTCCTATTAACAAATGCAGACTAGCAAGGTTTATATTGCTATTTGCTGCTTATTTGTGAGACCAATAATTTTATAATTTCCAGATTTCAGTATTTTCTTGCCTTTGCAGTGGCAAATAATTTTCTGTTTGTTTTTTTCCTCTGGTCTCTACAGCAGAGCAAGGATTGCACAGGTCTGAAAGCAAACCCAAAGTTATTTGGAACTGGCACAATACAGGAAAACAAAGCATGTAAACAGTAAGGTTTCAAATCCTGCCACATCTCTTGACTTGGACTTTTGGGGACAATGTTACTTTTGTACAGGTACACGTGCACTAAATTTACAAATATTTTTTTTTGTGTGTGTGTGGTTATATAGGTATATATATGTGCATTTGTGTGTGTGTGCATTTGTAAATCCACTAAATGATTCACCATGACAATTGCATTTTGACTCTGAAGCCATACTGTTTGTTTTTAACTTCAGAGTTGATTATGGTTAAAATATGTCTTTTAATAGGTAGCTTCACCTGAAAATTAGAGGACACTTTCTGAACAATTCAAGTGGTGCAATTAAGACAAAGCCAGTTGTGTGTAGTCTGAATTTAGTGGGTATCACCATGTTCAAAAAAAACATTATAGGTATATTCACTGATATCTGATATTCCTAATGTAGATGACATTACACATTTAAACATCAAAGTCATGTTAAACAACTGTTATTAAGAAAGCAATCTTCCTCCTGATCCTGTCACTTCTATAGATTTAAATAATCTGTTAAAACTAATTGGAGTTCTACATAAGCAAGGAATAAAAGGCACCAGTTTTTATAAAACAAACAAAAAAAATCTTCTTCACAGGGTTTTTTCATAGAATCATACAATCATAGAATGGTTTAGGTTGGAAGAGGCCTTAAAGATCATCTAGTTCCAATCCCCCTGCCATGGGCAAGGACATCTCCCGCTAGATCTGGTTGCTCAAAGCTTCATCCAACCTGAACTTGAACACCTCCAGGGATGGGGCCTCCACAGCTTCCCCGGGCAACCTGTTCCAGTGCCTCACCACCCTGAGAGTGAAAAATTTCTTCCTAATATCTATTCTAAATCTACCCTCTTCTAGGTTGAAGCCGTTACCTCTCGTCCTATCACTACATGCCCTTGTAAAGAGTTCCTCTCCAGCTTTTCTGTAGGCCCCCTTTCAGATACTGGAAGGCTGCAATAAGGTCTCCCCGGAGTCTTCTTTTCTCCAGGCTGAACAACCCCAGCTTTCTCAGCCTGTCCTCATAACAGAGGTGCTCTAACCCTCTGATCATCTTCATGGTCCTCCCCTGGACTTGGTCCAACAGTTCCATGTCCTTCTTATGTTGGGGGCCCTAGAGCTGGACATAGTATTCCAGGTGGGGTCTCACAAGAGACGAGTAGAGGGGCAGAATTATCTCCCTTGACCTGCTGGCTATGCTTCTTCTGATGCAGCCCAGGATATGGCTGGCCTTCTGGGCTGCAAGTGCATATTGCTAGGTTATGTTGAGCTTCTCATCAACCAACACCCCAAGTCTCTCTCCTCAGGGCTGCTCTCTATCAGTTCTCCACCCAGCCTGTATTTGTGCATGGGATTGCCCTGACTCAAGTGCAAGATCTTGCACTTGTTGAACTTCATGAGGTTGGCATGGGCCCACCTCCCAAGCCTGTCTAGGTCCCTCTGGATGGCACCCCTTCCCTGCAGCATGTCAACTGTTCCACACAGCTTGGTGTCATTGGCAAACTTGCTGAGAGTGCACTCAGTCCCAACATCTGTGTTGTCAACAAAGATGTTAAATAGTACTGGCCCCAGTATCAACCCCTGAGGAACACCACTTGTCACTGCTCACGACTCAGATGTCGAGCCGTTGTCTGCAACTCTTTGAGTGCAACTGTCCAGCCAGTTCCTTATCCACTGAGTGGTCCATTGGTCAAATTCATGCCCCTCTAATTTAGAGACCAAGATGTCATGCAGGACAGTGTCAAATGCTTTGCACATGTCCAGGTATATATTGGTCAACTATATTGGTGTTTATTAATTGGGTACCAAACAGGTAAATCAATGAGACTGTATCTCAGTAGAAACAGGTTTCTCAGCAGATTGCCAATTTGAATAAATTTTTAAAATATAGTTAAACCCTTAAATTACTATCTACTTGAATTCAGCTGTAAAATTCTAGAATTCAAAGTGCAGTCTTACTGTGGAAAGGGAAAAAACACTGTACCAGGGGAAAAGATCAGTGCAACAGCTGACACCTTCTTCTCATAAACTAGGATTTTGAGGAATCCAAATTTTGGAAAGTCTTATATACCATATAATATCTGGTAGGTCTCAGTTTTTTCCTTTTGCATTTTCTGTGAAATGTATTTTTTTTCTTTTTTTGGAGGGGAAGGGAGGGGCTGAGGGGATAAGATAACAGAGATTTGATAGTTCAGGAGGGGTTTTTTAAGAATAATTTTTGTGGAAGCTGTAGCATTTTCCAGAGCAGAGTTTTCTTTTTTTTTACCCTTTTAGGATGCTGTCACAGAAATTGTAGAATTTTAGAAAAGAGAGGTTGGAGGAAACCTCTCTTCCAGCCTCCTACTCCAACAGGGCCTGTTTCAAATTTGGATAACGTTGCTCAGAGTCTTGTCTGAGCCCTGGATGAGAAGGACAGGGCTTCCACATCACCTCTCAGCAGCTTCTTCCAGTAGTAAACTACCATCACTGCAAAACCTTTTTTCCTTGTACCTAATTGGAATTTCATATGTTGAACACTTCAACTGTTGCCTCTTGTCCTTTTGCTGTGTGTCTCAGTGAAGAGCCTGTATCTGTCTTCCCCATAAGTTTTGTACTTCCTACTTCCTACTTAAGGAGGTGGAAGACCTCAATTAGATCTTCCTTTATTAACATTCTCTTTTCTAGGCTAAAGAAATGCAGAGCCTTATGTTTCTCCCCATATATCGTGCTCCAGCCCAAGGCAACTGAATGAAGAGTTTCAAGGAAATTACATGCGTGCACATGCACATACGTGCTCCTACTTCTTCATCCTGAATTTTCTTAACATTGGTTCAGGTTTGGAAAGATAAAAAAGGAACAGTGAAGGTGTTGAGGGGATTTTTGCTCTACTACTCTTGTCAGTTTTCCAAAGCTAAAGAAGGTGGAAATCACAGAGAAAAGCAAGAGAAGAGAGACAGTGAGAGGCAGAGAAAGGGGATGGGGGCAGGGGGGAGGGCTTTGCCTTGCTTATTTTGTAAGGCCCCATTCTAAAAAGGGTGGGAAAGAAATCAATGGGGAGAGAAAACAATATTCCACCTGATTTTGGATTTCCCATTTTAAAAAAAATGTAATTTAGGTTGGATTTAAAATAACATTGAATTCTGGTGACCCAGGATTTCTGGGGATATTTTGACTTTGTATAGCTTGCACACATATACACAGTTGTTTCTGTGGCACATCCCTTCTTTTCTCAGGAAATGGGCTTCCCATGTTGTCTGGCTTGCCTTTACACTTAAGATTACCTCCTTACGCAAGAAGAAAAGGGGCAGAAATTTAATTGTTCAAGAAGCAGTCATAGTTACTGTATGGTTATCAGAAGGGTAGGCCACATAGGACAGCTGCTGTTGCTCCAGAATGGTCCAGCTCACTCCCAAATCCCAACTGAGTTTGGCTATACAGAACTGACAAAGAGGAAAGTCACCATAGCATAGCACAGATGGTTAGTGAAATGGAACAATACTTGCATTTCAGAGGGTATATGAGTCTTTCCATTTTTGTGGGTTTTTTTGTGGTTTGTTTTTTTTTTTTTTGTGGTAAAACTTTGATTTTCCCCAGCTATCGTAGTGAAACAGCACAGAAACCTAAAGCTGTACATAGAAAAATAACCCTATACCTACCTTATTTAGCACTAGAAGCAGACCTGTAAGTGAACTATTTTAACTGCAACAATTGTCTGTGAAAATGTTGGTTGCTGTGGGAACCCTGCAGAGAGATCAGAGGGTAGGATCTGATCTTGAAATGATCGACCGTTTTGTTGGTTCAGTTTACTTAGATAAAACTTTAACTGGCACTTCTGAATCCATTATTCAACTTCATTATCTGTCTACATTCTTTCAGGAGACAGAACTGTGCATGTAAGCAGCTCTGAGTAGGCTTGTTTATTATTTTAAATTAAATATATTTTAATAATGTAACAATATATCACACCAAGTTGCTGCTGCAGAGAAAATACAGGATCATGAGCTCAGGTCAGAAATATCTCCCTGTTTGTCCATTTCTTGTGTGCTAAGAAATGCTAGGGCACTGGGGATATTTTGCTTTGTAGTTTCATTTTATTTACAGTATTGATTTTGACAAAGATTTTCAGAAGTAGAAGCCAAAGTTGAACTCTATAAACTCTGCTTCAACCTCTAAGTAAACACAGTGATGTCTTGAACCACACATTTGAAGTAAAAACTGTCCCGTACGTCTTGTTGGGACGTTACTCTACAAACCTAGCAACAGCAATATTAGCAACCATTTTATTCATTTTTAAAGCATATAAAAAGGTGACAGTCACAGGGCTGTGCAAAGTCTATATGTGTTCTATGGAGAAAGACCAGACTCCTGGGACTCAGCACACCAAAATTTCCCTTCTACATTTTCCTCAAGCATTAACATTTAAGCACGCCTTTTTCCCTGTATTTTTGCACTATAATATTAAGACAGTTGTAATTAAAGCTCAGTGCTTAACTTACTTTCTAAACACCATATTCAACAGCTAGATGAACTCTACTGAAAGTTGCATTAATCTCTTTATTTCCCCCAGGAACTTGACCTATGCCTAGAGGGGGCTCAATGAATACTTAATATAAATAAGATAAAACTTGGTGTTACCATTTTTGTTTGACTACCAATCCTAAAAGTTGAAAAAATGTCTTCTCAACAAAAAAGAAAAATCAAGAACGACCCCAAGAAATTTTTTTCCCTATGGTAAACAGGGAAAACTTTTTTCAACTTTTCACCTTTTACTGCACAGTCCATTTGCTGTGCTGTTACTGAGTCTTACATATTCATGGATCAGGGTGATTTCTTGCACTCCCTCATTAGGAGATTTCACTGAGATTATTCTGAGTTTGCAGATTCTCAGACTCACTAATAGTTTCTGCCAATCTCAATCTAGTGGTTAACTCTGAACCACTATCTCACTGGCCTCTGACTGCTTCTCCTGCAGTTCCAGTTCTTCAACACCCTCTTTCCCTTCTAAGCCTTAGGGAGCACCATGCATTTCACAGCAGGACCACACTGAAATGGGTGAGAAAGTAGGGTAGGCAGCCAGGAAAGGCTGAGATTTAGCAGCACTGAATATGTAGCCCTGGGCTTTATTTACTTAACTCCATTTACCCTTTTCTGAATACTCAATTATTAATTTCCTTGTGGACTTTCCTTTTATGATTACGGTCCCTCGATGTCAGGGTGAATAATTACAGTGAAAGCTGTTCACAGCCTCAGCCTCTTCATGATGCAACATGACTAGAACAGATAACCTGAGAAACTCTAGCACTGGAAAGCTGCAAAGAGATGTTCAGAAGTGTGTTTCTTATCTAAAGTATATTTTCGCAGAGATCACGAAAATTATATTTTTGTGGTAGACTACCAGGTCTGGCAAATTTCACCTTCAAATATTTCTAGATTAAAGATTATCTGAAAAAAACCCAACAAAAACCTCAGCTTCTTGCAGATTCACAGCACAGAAAAATGTCACTCCATCAATTAGAAGATGACAATAACCCAAGTAACTAAACCCAATATTTTAAAAGTAGAAGTGTCTAGTGACCTGAATAAAATGTCACTTATTAATGACATCTGGAAATATCCTCGTCTTCCCTCCCCTCATCACCTGGCCAGAAAATAACACACATTGCCCACTTTGTCCATAAACATAGTTTCAGGATTACTTTTTTGTTGTTGTTTTTCTGGGGTTGGGGGTGGAGTGTAGGAGGTTTAAATAACAGCTTTAAATCCTACTGACCTTTAAAGATTTTTATCAGCTGTAAGGATGGCAGCAAAAAAGACTGCGCTGGGGAGATCTGTTAGGTTTCACTAAGCACATAGGAGAAAAAGCTGCCAAAAGTGAAAAGATTTCCCTGTCTTTGTGGATGACAAGTATCCTTACACATTACTTCTCTACAACACCGTATCTGACCAGCATCTCATCAATTTGACCAAAGAATTTGTCCCTCATCCTCTATGCTTTTCCTTGTCCATCCCCATGTTCAGGAGAACAAGCAAAGGTGGCAGGAGGCATGCTTGGATGAAGAAGGATCTTCCGAAAAAAACTCATACAGAAAAGGAAGCATACAAAGATGGAAGTAGGATCGGGTCATCCAGTAGAAGTATAGAGAGGACTCCAAGCATGGGGTTAGAAAAGCCAGAGCCTGACTGGAATTGAATTTGGAGAGATCGTGAAAGGCAACAAGAAGGACTTCCACAGGTCCATCAGTAACAAAAGGAAGATTGAGGAAAATACAGCCCTGGTGCTGGATGGGGCAGGGGACCTCATGACAAGGAATATGGGAAAGGCTGAGATACTCCCTCACTTCTCTGCCTCATTTTTCTTTGTTAAGACTTGCCTTCAGGAATTGCAAGTCCCTGAGATCAGTGGGAAAATCTGGAGTAATGTAGATTTACACCTCAGTAAAGGAAAATGTAGTTAGGGAAAATTAAAACCAGTGGACATACACAAGTCCATGGGACCTGATGGGATGTACCCATGAGCATTGAGGAGTTGGCCAATGCCATTGCAAATCCAAGTCAATTATCTTTGGAAGTTCATGGCAATTGGAGGAGGACAGGAAGAAAGTGAACATCAAGAAGTGCAAGAAGGACCAGGAAACTACATGCCTGGGAACAAATCCTTGTGGGAACAATTTCCAAAGATATTAAGGACAAAAAGATGATTTGTAATAGCGTAAGCTGTCAAAGGGGAAATCATGCCTAACCAACCAGATAGCCTTCTACAATTGAATTATTTGCTCAGTGGATGAGGAGTCATCAGTGGATGGTTTTATCTTGGCTTTCAACACTGTCTCCCATAACATCCTTGTTGACAAACAGATGAAATGGGGACTAGATAAGTGGATGATGAGGTGGATTGAAAAGGCCAGCCACTAGTGTTTTACCCAAGGGATCAATACTACAGCCAGTACTACTTAACATCTTCATTAACAACCTAGATGATGGGACAGAGTGCAAGTTTGCGGATGATAAAAAATTGGGAGTAATGGATGATACACCAGACAGTTGCACCTTGACAAGCTGGAGAACTGGGCTGGCAGGAATCTCCTGATGTTTAGCAAAGGGAATGCCAAGTCCTATCCCTGCAGGAAGAAACCCCAAGCACCTACATGTGTAGACTGAGGACTGACTGTCTGGAAAATAGCTTTGCAGAAAAGACTCTGGTGGTCTAGTGGACACCTAGTGGAACATGAGCCAGCAACGTGTCCATGTGGCAAAGGTGGCCAGCAGCACCCGGGCTGCACTAGGAAGAGTATTGTCAACAGGTTGAGAGAGGTGAACCCACCCCTCTACTCAGCTCTGGTAAGAGCTCATCTGTTTCCAGGATCCTAGTTAAGACAAAGGCCTTGTTGGGTTTGCGTTGGTCATCTGACTGTGTGAAATAGTCCTTCCTGAAACTATGTCTATGACCAAAAGTGACATCATAGTTCTCTAAAATAGCTTTTTGTATCGTAATTTGGTAAGACAAAACATATCTACATGAAGGAAGAAATTAATCTCAACCATCTTCAGCTGCCTAGAGGTTCTGGGTGAGGTTCCTACTCTAATCAACTGAGGGAGACAGGGATGTCAGAAATTGAGTCATTCCACCACTTTTAGACATCTGTCTCAGAATGGAATAGATCACCTTCTATTTATAACTTTCTCGTCATACTTGAGAATGGAGTAGAGAGAAATGGTTGAGACTATATGCACTGCTTTTACATGACTAAAAATAGGCAAAATTACTTCCAAACTGAGTGTTTACACTAGGTCAACCTGATTTATTTTGGTGGTTTTTTGTTTGTTTTATTTTTATTAAAATGAAGCAAATTTCAGTAATGTCTAAGAAAACAACATCTGCTCATAACATTTATCTAGTTATTGATCCATCCAAGTTATTGATTTATTGTTTGGATACTACAAATAGAAGACATAAATTAATCATAGAAAAGAAATTCTGATCGTATTCTTTAATTCATCCTTATTAAGGTCTTTCTCAAGTAATGCCTATTTAAAAGGGCTCCCCCCCTCTTATTTAAGACTTTTTTCTTAAGAAATAGATGGGCATAAAAAATGGCCTTAATTTTGCTTTCTAAAAACAACATTATAAAATGAGCTCTAATAGAAATGATACACTTTGAATACAAAGGAATTTTAGTACAGTTTTCAGTTTTGTGTTTCATTAAATCTTGATTGAAAAAAATAATATGAACCAGGCCAAGGAAGAACACTTTTGAAAAATTAGGTCACAAAAAAAAAAAAAAAAAAAAAAAAAAAAAAAAATAACATAAAG
>VFFE01009111.1:3093628-3101128 GCA_008921705.1 Burhinus oedicnemus
TATAAAAAAAAAAGAAAAAAAAAAAAAAAAAAAAAAGACAAAAACTAGTGTATCTTTCTGGGGAAGGGTTTGAGAAGGATGCAATAGCAATTTGTGTAAACTTAACCTTGTTTAACATCTTCAATAATGATCTGGAAGAGGCAGGAGGTAACACATTAATGAAATGCATTGACACAACTAAATCCTGAGGACTGCCAAAAGCCAGGGAAGGATGCTAAGAGAAGTTTAAAACATGCTTAGAGAATGTCAAACCGAAATGTTATCCATACAGTATTATCTAAGCATATAGTACAAGAGCAAAGTACTCTTAAGAAATGAAGCTACTGATTGTGTATCTAAAGAAAATGGTGGACTAAGCCACAGCACAGTCAACAACATAAAACTACAAGACTGCAAAATTACTTTCTTGGTACTTGTCGAACAGCGACACAGGACTACATTTGAGTTTAGTCTTTCTTTGGAAATATGTGGTTCATTCTTGGCTTTTGCTAAGTTCTTAGCCACAAGGATATTTTGTGGCAGTAGGTTTCACAGGCTATCTGTAAACTCAGTGGAGAACTTTTTTTTGTTTTAAATTAGCTGCTTTAGAATTTCATGAAATACCTAAGTTTTATTTTGAGAAAAGGTAACTAGATCTTTCTAATCATCTTTCAAATGATCATTTTTTGATTGAGATGATATTCAGTAGTTGGTGGCTTGCTTATTTTTTGGAAAAGAAATTGATGATACAAAATAGTTACACTTTTGGTGAAACTCTTTCTGTTTACAAAGGAAATGAACAGTCTTTATTTTCCCAGAATATGGAAGTACTCAAGGAAAAAAGAGGTGAAATAAGGTTCATGAGAGAAATTAATCAACTAAGCTGATAGTGTCACCAGAAAAAAAATAATCAACTGTTCCATTAGTACATCCAAGCAAGTCACTGAAGAACCCATCTCCCATCCCAATACATAGTGTCAGACATTTTGGCAGAAAAGTAAAACAAGCATACAATCCCTCAAACTCCTGCTATGATTGCTGTTGAAAATACAGCATTTCTAGATTATATATTAACAGTAGGATACTGGTGATATACAGAAGGGAGCTATGAGAACATAAGACAAATGATCAAAGGAGCCCACAAGTTGATCTATTACAAAAAAACAAGACAGGGTTGTTTAAGTGATGTTTAAGCAACAGCGAAAGAGAAACTTACTCGTAACAGTATTGTTACATGACAAAACTCCTGTGATTCTCTTAACACTAAGAAGAAATCTTCACGCTGCTTTTTTTTCTATCCTGACATAGTTTCAAAGTACCAAAAAGCCAACCAAAATATCACATCATGACTTATTTCATTACTGACATATAAAGATTAAAATGATGCAACTAGACAACACGTGAGACATATCTGGGAGGACAAACTTGGCAGAGAAGCCTTAAATGTAGGACAGTGGCCTTTTTTCCTCCCCTTCCTGCAGCTTACCTCATCCTGATAGCCAGAAACCTTCCCTTTCTCTCTTCCTTTCTCTACCACACTACAAACGTTATTTCCTGCCTGCCTTCAGAGCAGATCCTACTTGCCCTCCTGCGTCTGGCAGGTCTCTGGAAAAGGAAGAAATATAAGCAAGTGACAAATGATGGGCCAAGTCCTGGGACAAATGGCTTGGACATCTTATGTTACACTAGTACAGAGGTTGTGATGGTATCATAACAAATATGGATGCAGAGCTGGTGGAGAAGATAGCCGCCTTCTGAATGAGGCTCATTCTTCAAATCATCCTCTGGAGTCTAGATTTTCACAGAACTTGGAGGCTTACCTTGCCCCATCCCTTCTCTCTGTCCCAAGGACTGAGATCAGCCTTTGTGGAGCTTATACCCCTGAAATAATGTTTTCAAATTTCTATTAACATACCTCCCTGACTTTTGAAAGCTATAATGACTCACAAATTGCATGGGAAGCACTAAAATATGCTCAACATCAGGGACAAACTTAGATGCTGAAAAATGCATGTAAGCATTCAGGCTTTTCTTGGCAAAAAATGTTTAGCCATCAAGTTATTTTGCATTGAGTAATAACATTAAATATTTCTAAGAAAGTTCTTGTATAAAAGATACATTAAAAAAAAGACATTAAAAAAAGTAATGAGAAATTATTATGTGCATTTTCTGCTTATAACTTCACAAGCTAAATAATCCAAGCAAATGAACTGTGATTATTTAGACAAAACGAATGCCTTATGTACTACCAAGCCACAAATGTACTACAATTCATCACTTCGAGGTTTATGAGCTACTCATGTTTAGATGGATCAGCCAGTCTTTCTCTGATCAATCTATATGTGCATCTGCAACAAGATCTATTGTGTGAACCTATACAACATTGTACTGTTGTTGGTATTATATATTATTTGTTCTGCATATTGCATTTCACCTCACAATCACTACTGGAAATTTCTGATGTCAGAACAATGCCCACTTTCTACACTGAAATGTTCACTACATTAGATGCAGAGCTTGTATTTACGGTTATAGCTCCAAGGTAGTATTTTTTCCTGTTTTCTTGCATGTTTATTTAATTGCTATATAGTTATGAAATGGCTAAGTTATTAATGTACTGATTTAATTAGAAGGTCTGATTATTGTTTTTTTCCCCCCACTCAAATAGTAAAACTGAATGATTTTCATACGTGGTTTATGCTGGCTCTGAAGACTTTAAATACATTTACTGGCAAGCTACTGTAGTAGACACATGGGGAGGGGGGTGTCAGCTTTTAATTGTAACTGTCTTGCAGAGTGGTGTTGTTTTAATATCCTGTATAGATTTTTATGTAATACACTTACTTGCAGGCAGCCTGAAGCAAGAATCAATTCTGTGAAGGATTCTTCTTTTGTTAAAAGCCAATCTTGTTTTAATGATGCATGAAGAAATATTCGAGCATTGACATTTTTCTGTCAGGTTTCTTTTGAAAAATCAATTAAGATAATACTGCTTTGACCTAGTTATCTAGTTAATGCTTATTAGGAATGTAATATGATTTACTGTCAGCATAATAATTTTTGTATCTTATCCCATTAGCTTGTGCATATTTCAAAGTGTATTACACAATGGTCACTTCTTAAAATGTAATGTAGCAGAATACATTAATTAGATTGACTGGGATCATTAGACAGAAACTCTCCCATTGGCTCTTTGTATCAAATTTGTATATCATCCCTATCAAGTTAATTCATTGTTTACTTGTCTGAAAAGTGTTTCTGAGTAACCATGATATATAAAAAGTTTTTTAATTAGACAGAAACTCTTTGTTTCATGTCTACAAATTTTTTATTTTTAGCTCTTCCCGGGCTAAGCACACATGATCACCAAATAAATAAATCTAAAGAAGCGAGGTTTTTTGAAATCTGATAGGTCATCAAAGAATGCAGGTAGATACATGAGAGGACAGGCATAGGAGCACCGCAACCCCAGTGAAACACTTGACTTGGTGTTCAAAATTAAAATAATTGGTCTATTTATTTTTTTGCATTTCAGCTGCTTAGTGTTAATGGAAAGGTCAATAAAGGAGTTGCCTTACTGTGGCATTAGTGAGGAACTATTGATTCCTATCCATTTAGTGGTCAGTGTTAACCAAGAACCGAACTTTTATAACCTTGTTAAGTAGAACAGAAATTAAATCTTCCCATCACTTTCAGAGCAGTGGTCTCAGAACAATACTGCAGTTAGACATTTTTGCAAAGTTTATCTGCTTCCACTGGGCTAATGGTCTGTGTGAAGTTAAGAGAGTGGGAAGGAAGGATGACGGACTGTTTTGTAGATCTCAGTGAAAGAAATACCTTAGTGTGGCAAGAGGCAGTAATGATCTTTCTCGTATCATGAAAGGGTCTTTCTTTTAGTCCAGAGTAAGCATTTATTTGTCAGGTAACTTTAAGTGCAGAACATTAATGATCTATACACCTGTATTATGATCAGTATGTGTTTTTCTTCTGGCAAAGATTCCCCTTGATTACATGTGATTGACCTATTTTTATTTGATTTTCCTGTTAGAAACACATGCTGTAGTAATGAAGACAGTATCTCTGTTAAGAAAGACAAAACCCAACAGATATTCACTTTCTTAAAACATCATTTCTGCAGACAGTGGATATATTCAAAGAAAAAAACCCAACCAACCTTTTACAAGTGTATGTATATTTTAAAGCAAGGGAGCTATTTCAAACCGGTTAACCAAAAGATAACTGAAGTGCCGTACATTATCACTGGAAAGAAAATGGAATAATAAGGTGTACTTTTCTTCTTCTTTTCTTAAAATAAAAAACAAAACTCACCTACACATTTGGCCTCTTATTGATTTCCTGAAATTCATATTATTTCTCTACATTCTCTTTCCACTGAGTCAGAGTAGCCGAGGCCACCGTATTGCTGTCATACATCATTTGAAATGCACAATTGTAACATTTGCACTCTAACAAAAGCCACCACGTTGCATAGATTGACATGATGAATATGTGCTGAAAGTTTCTAGGAGAATTTGATCTCCTTTCTTCTAACATTTATATAAAATAGAAGAGAATACAAATGAAGAAATACTTTCTCCGTATGTGGATTTCCCTAATTTAACTTAGACTTGTATGCATTTAAGGTAGTTGTAGATATCAGCAAATCTTTTTTCTACATGTCATTAGAAATTTCAACAGTCTGGAAGAGTTTAGACAGCTGAATATACATAATTTGTCTTAAGCTTGTGAATATCTTTCTGTGAATAAGATGACATCTTGAAATCCTTAAGTGATGGTGATAATGGTAAGACGGGTCCTGACTTTTCTTGGATAAATGGAGTGCATGCAAGAAATAAATAAAGAAATAAGACAAGAGTCAGGATACAGGATTTTAAGATTGGCATTGTTTACAATCCACAAAGGAAGCGGGGAGAAAAGAACATCCTGATGCTATCAGTTATTCTTATTTGCATGTAAACTCTGATATTAGGATTCATTTTTGAGCATGTCACTTTTTAGCTCCTAATTAATTGCAATGACAGCACTGTGTGTGTCTGTTTATAGGAAAGATGCTGTTGTGGCTGAGGTTTTAATTATATTAAATATTAATCATGAATTGAAATTGGAAACCTTAAATTATTGTTTAATGATCAATGATCAAACGCATAATCAAGATAAAGAAAATTAGGATGGCAGACAGCAACATCACAATTTGAATTTTACATTATTAGTCTTCTGCCTAACTAGGCACTTTTCTTGAGTATCTGAACTGTTTTGCCTTTTAACTGTGCTTGCAGTTGCTATAGTGATGGCATAATTTTGTAATGGTCTAAAAATGACACTGGCATAGATACTGACAGATAGGAATTAATTCACTAACAAGTAATTATGTAGCGAAATGTTGACTGCCATGCAGAAGGTGCACTGTGACACATTTACTGTTTTTCAGGGATGGCAGTAACATTAGCGTTGGTCATTAGTGGTAGACATCTCCGTACAGTGTTGGATACAGACTTATATGCAGACCTATTTAGTTACCTGTGTGACAGCCTTGTTCAGGACACCAGAAACAGCTGTCCTAGCCTGTATGAGCCAAAATAATTAGGCCTGTCATCTTCTCGCTCTGATTTCCCCTTCAACCTGCTCCACAAAATGCAAATATTTTGCTTTCATTGTCACATTCACCTTGACATGGATATTGCTTTGGCGCATAACTGGATGAGATGACTCAGAATTTGCATTGTTCATTCTAATAAATTTGCTTCCCCTCTACCGCATGGCAGGACCCATCAGATAAAGTCTCCCAGAGTGTCATCAATCAACATCGCTGACAGACGGCTTTTGCCTTCATTTGTTACATACGAGAACATGCTTAATTATTTGTCCTGTAATTAGTTGGGAAAATGTCAGGAAATGTCAACTCTCTGTTCACTCTGGAAGGGCTCTGCTTGAAAGCCACAATGACTGAAGTGTCATTAATGCTGCCTAACAAGACGAGGATCAGCTGGGGAAAAGTGAAAGCTTCTAAAAAAGTAATCATGGTGAGTTAAGGAAAACTGCAAATCAGCGCCAATAATAAGATGTGAATCCTATTAGCAAACACTTATATTTTTCATCTGTTACTCCTCACAATAAAAATATGGGAGAAAAAAAACTCAAGGAACAAATGCGGTGGGCTCATATAATTTCTGTCACATATTCATTGGCATTTCCTAAGCCAATCATGCTTAATACATTACTGTAGGTAGTATCTAATATTTAATTTTCAGATTTGAGACACATTTTTACATTCACGCAGCAGTATAATATGCAATGGATATGTGAAGGTAAATATTATTTTTACATTAATCAAGGAGTGTAAGATTAATTGAATGTGAAAATTTGTTTTCTGAATTTTAAGCTGATAAGGAGAGTAGGTATTAGCTTTTATTTTAGGAACAGAAATAAAAAGGAATGAGCACAATCTGTTTATCAAGTATTTACAGTTGCATGCACTAGGCAGCCAAATAGATTTCTTGAAATTAAATGGACAAGTAGGAAAGATCATCTCTCCTTTCTGTGGTGGAATACAAAGACAACCTCCTGTATTTCATATTAAAAAAAAAAAAAGAAAAAGGAAAGAAAAAGGAAACCATATCGGTGAGACTAAATAACTACACTGCTTTCTCCTTATCTGTATTTTGGAAAAGGAGTAGCATTTGGTTTAATTTTGCAGTGAAAGGTTATAGAACTACAGGATTGAAAGAGATGAGGATTAGAGAAACAATGTAGCTAAAAATTGGTTTTATGTTTACTAGGGCCATTTGATAGTTTAGTAATTATTTGTAATCAGCAGTTCTGTTTTCTGTTTTCATATTTCCTGTATGAAATCATATGGTATACATTTTTAATGCCTCATCTTCTTCCTTTTTTTTTTCTTACATTATTACGAAAGTGTAAAATCATGTGGGAATACTTTCTTACTTAATTACTTACATTATTTCATCCCTCGTTGCGATTAAGCAAATTATTGCTTGGTCTCTTTAGAAAGGATAATTAAGATAGTGTTCTGGTGTTTTACAATTTACTCGTTGTCACAGGTATGGCTAAGCTAATTATCAAATGGTTAAAAATTTATTCTGGGAAGAATATTACAAGTGTACCATGTGGGCAAATTGCTTCCAAGGCTAATTCAATTATAGATGTACTGTACCTATCGTGTCGGTATGATATTTGTCTTGGAAGGTAGAAAGCATGGGAATGGAAGCTCCAGTTTATTCGTATAGTGCCTGTTTTTGTGTACTAGATTTTGGAAAAAGTCAACATGGTGTCTGAAAGAAGGAAGAGAAGGAAGAAACAGTTAATTCTTTTCTTTAAGAAAGGAAAATCATAACAAATGAATGCGGCAGAGCAAACAGATGCTGCAGTATGAACTGTATAAAATCTAGATGCTGCTCATTCCTGATATTCTGATTCCAGTCAGAATAAAAATGCCGATAAAATTATTCTGACAAGCTGCTCTCTCAGCCCTGAGTGGACTTC
>VFFE01009111.1:3106128-3247273 GCA_008921705.1 Burhinus oedicnemus
AGCAAGTGTAAGCACAAAACAATCAATAATCTGATGTTTTCCACCTAGCCTGTATACTTTAGTGACCAGAGTCATTTGGGAAGAGAGCCTGGGGGACCCCTCAGCACTCTACCAGGATTTGGGACCATCACTTTGACCTCTGGAGATGCCTGAGAGAACAAGGGTGCTTGTAGCTACAGGGGATGCATGTTAATGGCTGGAACCACCCAGTTTCCTCTGGATTATGCTGTTTCTCCCACAGAACAGGGAAGCTGTGTAACTCATAAAATTCCATATACCTGTGATTAAAATGTTTTGGTATCCAAACCCATTTAGTCTGCACACTGTCATTCCATTTTAAACTAAGGCAGCTTCATTTCAGCATAATTTTTTGTGTCCACCACCAGGCAGTCACCATATTCACAGAAATTCAGTGATTGCATGTTATATGATAACATTCATTTAATATTGATATTGACTTTGTGCCTTGCAAGAGCAGAACTAAGAACAGTATATACCCTTGACCACTAGACTAGGAGATTGAAAAGAAAAGGTGGAAAAAATCCAAGAATATTCACTCGCATTGATGACAATAAGGTGAGAAATAAGAAATCAGATCACATAAGCTAAGAAAGTAGAACCAGAAGCAGTATGCCTTTTATTTCAGGTTCTATCTGTTATTACCACTATGACATATGGAAAAGATGAGGAATTGTGATCAGAACATAATGAAGAGCAACAATTCACCAACTTCTGTCCTACCAACTTCTCCATACCCAAAAGTGTCCTTCCACTTTCCATCCCCTCCTGCATGGTTAATTATAAGATTGTATCATACTTTCACATAAATGATTTGTCCATGCAATTTCATACAAATGTTTTCTTTCACCTTTCCATCTGTGCTGTGGAAAACTCAAATTCTGCAGGACTGAATAAGCCACTATACAGGCCTGCCTGAAAACAGATTGAAACTTCTATAGATTCTAGATGAATTTTTCAATGGTTCAGACATCCTCAGTGTGATTCAAAAATCCTTATCAGAGAAAGAATGTGTTTTCATACGTCTCTGTTCTTATTGGAAGTGATTTGTGTGTTGTAAATGGCTATGGTATAATAAGCAACTTACCCAAGAAAGTATTTACATATGTTAATGTAAAAAAATTAAGTTGTCCATTCCTTTCTAGATCACCTTCTACCTCATCCAAACTTAAATATAAATCTAAAGTGAAAAAAAAAGGTTGTTGCATTCTGCTGAAAAATTTAAGAGCACAGCAAGGACACAGATTTTGCATTTTCTATTGTCTATTTCTCAGCTAAAACAGTTTGAAAAGTTACTGTATGCACTTGAAGAACAATGAAGAAAAGAATTTGCTATAAATTTAAAGGGCTGGCTAGTTCTTCAGAAACTGCCAATGAAGATAAAATAACTGTTACAAAATACGGTGAACAAGAAAATCAAGTTTTGTTTATATTTAGCTGGAGACAAGAACGTGTTTAACCTATTCAAGTGACTAAGATCACCCCTTTTTTGTTCAATCACTTCTTATGTATTTATGGATTTTAAAAGGGGAAAAATAGGATAAAAACATTTTCTGTCGTATGAGATATATTTCATACGCAAGCTTCAGAAACATACAACCCATATTAGGACTTATTTGTTTAACTCACTGTTGCTTCATTCTATATATTTAGCATAAAATACTGCTGGGTTTGTCCCTTCAGCTGAACTAGCACTAGAGAAGTTGAAAACATGTACTTTACCTTTAGGATCTCTGTTAAATTCCTATATGTCAACTGACTGAAAAATTGCACAATTTGTCTCTCTAATAACCATAGGCTGGATAAAGCTCTATCAAGTCCAGAAAAGATTCTTGTTAACTACACAAGGAGTTAGCCTGCGACCTTTGACTGCCTGTCTTTTCAAATTTCAGGTAGTGGCTACAGGGATGCTTTAAAAATACATTTCAGGGCCCCCTTCAAGGAAGTATTTTCTGGAAGTCCATTGGGAGTATTTATTCACTAAAATTCCTGGAGCTTGGCAAGCATGGAAACATGGTATTAAATGTAGAAACTTTAATTTTCATGTCATTAAAAAAACCTGAATTGAATTCTAATTATATAAAATAAAATAAAGGTTGCTTGTCACAGTCATGTTAAGCCAGCAAGATTACATTATATTTATAAAAATGGAACCTGTTTGTTTAACATATAAGTATTAAACATTTACTAGCTATTGGCTTTATGGAGTTAAGTTTCTTTAAAAAAAGAAGAAAAAAAGGCAGAGATGAAAGAAGACAAAATGAAGTTTTACTTCATTGTACACATATGAAAAAAAAAAGAATGCACAAAGGTGTTCCCCTCTCCCTAAAGTTATGATGTGTGCAGTTATAAGGTGTGCAGTCACAGATTTCTTTTTAATAATAGGTGATGATCTTCAGGAAATACAGCACTTCCTCCTAAATAAGATAACCCAAACACAGTGAAGAGTAAGCACTTAGAAATGCATTTGTTTTATTCTGGTGTTATCTTTCTATCTCACTATATGTTGTGATTGCTCAAATATGTTGGATATTCCTCAAGGCAAACACTGACATCTGCTCTTGCAATCCTTTCCCAAGCAGAGATATTAGTGATTTCAGCGGAGATATTCCCCAGGGAATGACTTCACACTTGAGGCCAGGATGAAGTTAGATAATTTAGGGCCTGATCTACAACATGTGGAAATCTAGCAGAATTGGGAAAGGTTCACCAGCACTTCACAACTGGTCTCATCTTGCATCATTCAGAGGAGCAAGAGTTTTTATTGCTGACTTTAATCAGAACAACATCTGGGCTGGCATTAGGCACAAAGTTAAACCCGTATGGGATTTCCCTCACTCACAAGAGCACATCTCCTGGCTTCAGTGGGATTATGTATACGATCAAGACAAGCAGAGCTGGCCTTTAGAAGGCAAATTTTTAAACCTTAAAATCAATATTGTTAAATTGGAAGCATGAATTTTCCCCTTTCCTTTCAGATCACCTGGCTGTAAAAAGTGTGGAAATAATCTCTGTTTTGGGGGATTAACACTGTAGCAGCAGAAATGGCTAGTCCTTTTTTACCTCCTTTTTCTAACACCACTACAGTTATCAGCTCAAGAAAATGTCCTTTGCTGCACCATAAATCAATTGTTTTTCTCTTTGCACTGCACCTCTTTTCACTGTCAATATACTCTTAGTTGTATCAAGAAGAAAGACTCAAAATATTAATTGGAAAATTAGCAGCAAAGGTGTGTAAGGATGAGAACTTCTGTTTATTACGTGTCATGACAGTGCCATGTGCTGTATTTTTCACATCTCTTTTCTTATTAGTAGATGGGCATTACTTAGCTCCCCTAGATGAACAATATCATTTGTGTGACATGCTGATTGTTGTCACTTGAAAAGCAGGACATTTAGCTTTTAACCATAATGGTGTCTCTAAAAAGGTCTGTCTCAGACAAGTAACCCAGCAGGCACAGCTATTTATCAAATTATCTTTAAAATTCTAGCTCTGTAAGATCCTTTGCATACAATTGTGGGCAAACATGCATCTCTTAATGCACATACAGAAAAAAATCACTGAATAATAGTTGATATACTATTATCTCTTCTTCTCCCTTATGACTGCAAGACTGGAAGTCTGCATTCAAAATACAATTTGTTTTACTGATTTTTGTACTATTCAGTGGTATCTACAGGTTATGTAATTCACCCGACAATGTTGGTTATTATTTATGCCTCTTAGATCAAAGAATAGGGCATGCTGATTAGAGATTTTAACTTTTCAATGGTATAGAATTATTCAAATATAGTACAGACTTGGTGATAACCCAGTCATTAATTTGGTCAAATTTCGATGGCTGGTATTATTTTGTGAAGTCATTGGCATACTATCATTTCTCATTTTGCTTGCCAGTAAAACTAGCAACAATGTCACCAGCCACAATAAATGGAGTAGACCGAAAAATAATAATACAAAAAAAGTTCTGCAATAGCAGTCCATATGCCTGAGTTAGTTAAACTGGTGGTTAGTTGTATCACCATAAGTCGGTGTTTGACAAGAAATGCTGGTTTAAACTGTAGGAAGCTGTTGCTCGTGATGATGGTCCACAGGAAAATGACTGTCGTGTTTCCAGTAGAGGAAAACAGCCATGAAAGCTCACATCACCCCACACAATTCTGCCTTCCTGCAAGACCGCAGGGTGGAACCACAGGCTGAGGTTTTGCCCCACTGTCTCTCTGTACTTATGAGCAGTAACGAGTCAGTCAAGCCTGGAAGCAGGATCTAGTCTGCATTCGTGGCACTGCTTCTCCAACTTTTCCTCTGTGTTTTGGTCTTCTGCTCTCTGAAGTATGGCTGAAATTCTCACCACTTCTACAGACTATAGAAAAGTAGAATTTTAGCCACTTAAAAAATTAAGGGACAAATCTGGCTGCTGATTCCCACTCTGTGGTGAGAGAGTGATTTGTCTTGTCTAATGAGAGAGGTGTAATGTGGCTGGCTTGAACCCACTTGCCTTTTAAAGCTGTCTGTCTCTACTGATTACAGAAGGAGGCAAAATTATTGCCTTGAACAACGTATCTTACTTGTATCAAGGAGAGGTGAATTCTACTCAGTTCATTTATGCAAAATCATCTGAGAGTTTCAGAAAGAAGCCGTCTCTTTTATGCCTTTGAGAAATATGTATTGTTATTAGAAAAATAATATTTTCCCTCTGCAAAGGCATGTGGTTATAAAGAAGCGTGTAGGTATTTTCTAATTCTTGAGAATTTATTTATATAGCTCTTTTAAAAATAAGACAAAGTAAGTCTAATAGATTTTAAATGAAAACAACACAGAGATCCTGAAGGGGGTGGTTTCCGTCTAGAAAAAAGAAATCCTCCTCTTATTACAATAAAGTTGCCAAAATGGGCTATATTTCAAAAAATCACACATGCAAACTTATAGATCCTGTCAGTATCATGGGGAAGATATCAAGCGTACAGTGGGTTCCTCTTTCCCTCTTTCTCCCAAATACCTGCAGACACACCAGCACAGGCACAGAGCAAGTCCATTGCTGCCTCTGCCTTTAGTAAACTAATTCTTCCCAGTCCCAGTCTTGGCAGTCAGCCGCAATGCACTAGCGAGGATCACACAAGAAATGTGCTCATGCTGCTTTCACACATAACACTTGTGCAAGGCACCTCAGAAAATAAACTTATAAGGCATCAGACAGGCTTGGAAAGTGCCTGTGCAATGAGAGTACGAACCACTCGCTCTTAGCTGCATAATGAACAACAAGCTGGCAAGAAGAACACATATACACCAGCCAGATTGGCAAAATCTCTTATAGGTCAATAAACCAGTTGAATGCCACTAAACTACTGAAATGCCACACAAGGAAATAGCTCTGTTCCTCCACCTTGCAGGGACTCGGCTGAAGGAGAAATAAGTCATGAGTTGCATGTTTTCATGATGTTCATTACTAACTGCTGTGAGGAAGGCAGTGACATAGTCTTTTAGTCCTATTAGTTGTTCTGACTGTACTGAAATTAAAAGGCTGTTTTGTGTGTATGTTCATATTTCCTCCTGTAGCCTCATGATGTAGTGTGATTAAATGTGTTTTTCTTTAAAAAAACCCAACTTTTTTGGTTATTTTTATGCAGTTTGAAATTATTTTTATGTCATAAAAATTATCTTTGATGTTTTGAAATCTTTGTTCATCCCTATAAGGCTTTTGTAAGTTATTGTTTTCTTAAAAGCATTCAAAATGAAAGTCTTAAAAAAAAACATGTTGGAAGTCGAATAACGGTAAAGTATAAAAAGTTACAAAGTACATCAAGCATCACGAGCGAACGATTTCACCTACAACTGCACACTTTTATGGCTCATTCAATCACTTCTGATTATCACAGTGTCTCATTTCCACTGTTTCTCTCAAGTCCAATGACACAAAAGCGTACTCTGCTCAGTCCTGGGCTTGGGTGCTCACAGCAAGCACTCAGTGACAGGCCATTCTCAGCTGCTCCTGGTCCCCAATAATTAGCCTGCTATGGCAGCTACCTCTTGTGGTTTTGCCTGTGAGAGACATTTGACACAGCAGACATCAGAGGGATTTTTCAGGAGGCTCTTGTGGCGTCCGAATGGCTCTTAATTAACCACTTAGGTATCCTCGTTCACTCTCCTGCTTGGCACTTTCCAAATGGTAGGGGTTGCACTGTGGATCTAAACACCGGGGAAGCATGCTATCAAAAGATCTTGTAAATGAAGGCTTGTGTAAATTATTTTTAATGATTCCCTCCTGGCACATCATTATGTTTGTAGTTACACACAGGCACTTCAGAGATGGCTCATCTTCCGTAAGGTCAGCTGCAGGACCACCATAACTAGCTGCAGTCAGTAAATGGCTTATTAATTAGCACAGTGATTTTACATTGCTAAGAGCTCTGATGTATGGAGCTAGAATTGTAATTGTGTAGGATCGAAATAATAAGCCATCTCAGGGCTCCTTATGCAAATTGCCATATTATAAAATCATTACCTATCTAAACACTGAGTTTTAATAAGAATTACAATGATGAATTTTATGATAATTGACACTCAAATTTTAATCTCTTGGATTTTTATCATTTTGGTGGTTAAAGTGTGTTTCTAATTAAATGTTGCTTAAAATGCAAAGGATTGTTTAACAATTCCATTCAGTTCTTCTAGTTCAAATCAGGTTATTCTCTTTGGTCATAGAAGATGGGCCTTCTTAGTAATAGGTATATGACATTATGTATTACTTGTAGAGTAAGATGTTTAATCTTTCTTTTTTTTAACAATTATGATTTTGATGGCACTGTATTGTCAACTGTAAGACAGAGCATAGTGCATGTCATTGGGTCTGACTTCCATAATAAAAATGAGTCAAAATAAGGAATTAAAATCCAGGGAAGATTTTGAATGCTTATGACATTTAATAGATCTTTCCTTCTTTATTTGTAATTCCAAAGGATTTAAACAAAGCCCTAATAGTTTTACTCTTAGAAGTGCATGCAAAGATAACAAATTTCAAATTACCATTTATAACATAGTACAAAATACCTAAAACTGATAGATCATTGAAATTTCACAATTGTATTTGCAGTCAGATTTTATTTACACATTACAATGTTTGTTAATTTTAAAACATTCTTCTTCTGTGTAAATAACTAGTTTGAAGTAGATGCATCAGCAACGAATCCAGAAAAAAGGTATTTTGGGTAGGGGTACAAAGCATCAGTCTGAATATACCTCATCTCAGTGCCTACCAGATCTTACAATGTTCAGAAAGTCTCCAAAGAACAGCAAACCACACACATTAACTTGTTAGCACGATGACATTGAAAGTATGACATTGAGGAAATAGTGTAGGTCAAATGAAAAGCAGAAAATTATTTAAAGAATGGCTGTACCAAATCAGACTGGAAGTCCATCTGAAGGAGAATTCTTTCTCCAGCAATGACCAAAAATGTGTGCCTTCATAAGAGTAGGAACAGAGGAAAAGAAGTTATGCTATTTCTCCTGAGCAGACTTCAAGTCCCTGACTACTTGCAGCTCAGGAGCCATCTTCAGATGAATATGGCTTCTCTTTATTAGCAGTCCTCAACACAGTTCTTCCATGAAATTCATTTACTGTCCTTTGGCAAGGAGTTCCACAGATGTCCCAGTTATTGCACATCCCTTTGTGTGTTTTGAACATGGCTCCTCTAAATTTCATTGGATAGATTCCTGTATTTGTATTGAAAAAGTAAACAAACAGCAAATTCCTACCCAGACCCTCCATGCTGCCAATGATTTTGCAGATAACAGAAAAATGTGGTGATCTTAACACAAGCTAAGTCTGTAAATGGAAAAACAATGTACAAAGTTCCCTAATCACTGTTCAGATTTTAAGACAATTTACTGCAATCTTTTCAGTTTTACACAAGGTAAAATTTTTAGATACTTGAAATAACTAAAATGCATCACTAAATACCTGTAGTATTCCCAAAGTACTGTGAGATGGAAATATCATGAGACCTGAAACACGCACGTCTTCCTATAACTTTTGTCTGCTGTCTCAAATAAATGACAATACCACAATAGAATGTCCTGATACTTTCTGCCAAATAGTTTCATTGGGGACATTGGGAGAAGATTCAAAGTGACATTTGAAAACAAAATGTATAGCTCAAAAGTGATCATTTGAGTTTTTTTGTGATTCAGAAATTTCATGCAAAAAGCCTAAATAAAAAAATGTGAAAATGATAATTCAAACAGGTCTCCTGTTAACAACCATCTAGTGTCCTTCTTATAGCTAATCCTTTGAGGAACTCCCTTCATGGTGGTCCACCATTGAAAGGAGGTATAAGAATTAATGGAGATGGACAGTCACCATCTAGTTTCCCTGTTTTTGTTTCAAATTGTGTCGCAAACCTGGTAGAATAGGCCTTCATGTTACAATGTGTTGCATGCAATGACCACTCATGGACTTCTCATCTGTCAAGTGCCTTTCTTCCACCACAAGTCAAGCCTATAATAGCCATGGCCATGAAAAAAAAAAAATAGAACAAGGGCAAATCTAAACTAGGCTGTTAAAACCTCAGCACATACCCTACTATGGGCTGCCGTTCACTATGAGGCATACAATGTGATAAAATCTACAGCATAGGCATGTAGGATCTTTCTTCTACATTACAATAATTTGTACATTTTTTCTTAGAGTTCCTATATTTCCAGTAAAGTACATGTAAATTCAGTATAATATGCGCATCTAAAAAGCAATCTTTCCTACATATATTAGCTCATGATTATCTGGTTGAATTGGACTACATTTCTAAATCCACTTTTAAATGAATCTATGGCAGATAATGCTTATACAGATGGTCTAGTTATATGATTGGGAAGAGGCCAAACAGTAAAGAAAAAGCTTATATCCAGTTCTCATCAATTTGTTAATGAAAACAGAGAGCACATCCATTAGTTTTTTCACTAAGCCTGGGTTTGGCCAAGGACAAAAGTTAGTGCATGTGGCCTCATATGAAAACAGGGAATTTTAAAATCCAGTGAATGGTGATAGGATTCTAAAATTGACAAGATTCATAGGCTCCTGAAAATAAATGTTACCTGACTGGAAAACCACCCAAGTCCTTCTTTAAAGGGGTAAATCTAGCTTTCACATCTGAATCTTTAAAGAGGTAGTTCTTGAGTGAAACTGCATTTCTCTTTGTGTGCATATATGTATTATGTGTAAAAGCTTGTACCAAGCTGTAACTGAGCAGGGCCAAATCTTGGTGCTTTTATATGTTATATTGGATAATTTATAGAACTCTGAATGGCACTGAACTACAAAGTTTCATTCATACTTTTTTTCCGAAGTTTGTCTTAAGTTTTATTTTAAGAAGAGTCTGCCACAACCTTATGTTTTGACAGCTATAAAGTATTACTTAGGAAGGGGCAGAAAAAGCATTACCATTCACTTTAAACTAAAATGCACACAGTTGTTGTTACTCTTTAATGACTGCATTTGGCAGAGAGGAACGATTAAACCAAAGTCAGACAACTACCAAACTGTCTTTCCTGTGGTTTTGCTACTTTAACTCTGCTTTACAGGCATCCAATGGTACAGTCTCTTTACAATCTTTTAAACATTCCTCTGTGATTTTTGGTATGCTGTGCGCACTAGAATGCAATCAACATCTGCTAATTTCTGTCCATTAAATGTATTATCATAACACACAAGCATGATGTTTTATTTGTATGGCTGAAATGAGACTTATGACCCATAATCCATCATCTTCCTGTCATATTTTTATATGTTGTCTATTCAATCCCCAGGACAGTTTAGAAAGCGTAAAGCAAAACTCTGCTTAAGTTATAGACCAGCTGCTGAAGTGTCCAGCTGAAGAGGTCATTGTGCTTTATTTTTGCTGAATCTAGCAGGAGTTGCTCATTCTAAGCCAAGCATAATACAACGTGGATGTCCCCAGAAGCTTACAGTTGAACTACCATGTCTGAACTTTCTAGCAGGCATTTTTCTGAAAATATCATGCTGCAACAGACAACGATTAGAAAACATGGATTCAGTTTAAAAAAAAAAAGTAAAACATCAATAAATATTGAAACGTGTTTTGTGTTTGATTAAAAAGAAATCCTCACTAATATAGCATGGTTTAAAATAGGAAAAATATTTTTGGGAGTTGTGTTTTTTTAACAGGGATTGTATCATTGGAGTTTAAATCACTGGCTTGTTTGAGAGTCTACTATTCTTTTCATTTTGAAATGAAGTTACCTGCAGCTTAAAACTATTTTTACAGCTTTGGCACAATGTATGACTGCTCAAGAAGTGCCTGTATTTTATTGTATTTTCATAAAACTCTGACTGGCCATTTTAAGTCTACCATCATGAATAAATAACGTTTAATAATTCAATTTGCCGTACACACCAAGGCCTTTTGCTATCAAAACTTGGCTGTCACCATTTGACCTTCCAGTTGTGCAGGATTCCATATCAGTGGGTAGTCTAATATATGATATATGCAGCAATACCTACACACATTTTGTAAATTAAGGGTGGAGTTTCAGAGCTAATTTTGAGTTTTCCTTACTTTAAAAAAAAATATAAAATCCTTGTAATACAACCTTGTATCTCTATTTTCAATATTATCAGTATATAATCATGGTAGATATTTATACATAGAAGAAGAATAGATCTCACCTTTTTAATATGTGGAAATTAAGCAATTTAGTACAAATGAAAGAAGAGCAAGAAGAAAATAATTTAGTTTTGTCTCTCTCCATGTAACACCCAAGTGCTTACTCAGCATGAACTGTAAACAAGTACTCATAAAGGAGTAAATAAATATGAATGGAGACCATAGTTTGGAAATGAAGAGGTGTGTACAGTAACTCAGTCGTGTCCATCCATTTAACGTTTCCAACTCAAGAGAGAGGGAGAAAGAACATCCATCGTTAGAAACATGCAGTATGAAAGAAGTAATTCTAAGAAATTTTGTGGGCACGAAGAAGAAAGGGAAGACTGAGTCACAAACTTCATGAAGTGTTAGAAGCACAAACTGTACTAAAAGCAACCAAAGAGAATCCTGACTAGTTCAAATTATCTGTGATTTATTTATGTGTTTATTTAGTCCAGTTTTTTGGGTTTTTTTTTAATAGGGAAAATTATTGCTTTATTCCTTATTCTTGCCTATTAACTAAGCCAGCATGAAGTGACCTGAAAAACACAGTGTTTCATGCCTGGAGGAGTAATGATCAATAAGGTGTACCAGACTGGTCAGACTAATATATTTGTTATACAGATCAAGAAGTAAAGAAAATCTTCAAGGTATTCCTAAAGTGGACTGGGTGACTCTCTTTGCATACTGGTAATACTGGGGGCTGGTCCTCTGGTGAGCATTCTCCCTCAGGAGTGTTTGCCAGAGCCTTCTGGCAAGCAGAACAGCAGAACAAAAGCATAAGACTTGAGGGTAGCTATAACTCATCAAGTTCTTGTAGAAGCCTGGCAAGAACATCTTTTCCCTAACTTCACAGTCGGCATTATCACTAGATTTGAAATAAGAAAGGTATATTCCCCAGAAAATTAGTGAGGACCTTCAGTTTTCTCACCCTCGTGCTTCAGCCCGTCTTACTTTAGGCCAGCTGTTAAGTCCTCCGCCATTCCCTGTCTGTGCCTCATGCATTGATCATAACTGTCTCTTGCTCATCACCTGCAGAACACAACAGGTCAGTAAGTAGGAGGTTATGTTCTTCATTCTGATTTACCGAATATAGTATAGGTGTGTCAGAAGGAATATATAGGTGTGTCTAGGAGGAATATAAATACCCATGATTATGCAAAGTCAATAAAAAAATCCTTTCAGAACCAGACATTTTGAAACCTAGGTTGTTATAGCAATAAGTTTAAGCAAGATCCTCTCTGCATACCATTCCTTACCATCAACCATAAACATGGGACTTATCACTCTGAGAGCAAACAGTTTCTGCACAACATGCTGTTAATTTCAGCAGTTAGAAGATGTTTAGCCGCAAAGTAAAATTACTGAACGGAAAATTGGTTCTGTTTACCTCAAACCAGGACATGCCTTCAAAAAAGAAACCCACAATGACCAGTCAAAATTTTTACTTTTCTAGGTGCTTTGTTGTAGTTTTTGTTTTGGTAAGAACAAAAGAACCAGGTGAACACAAACTCTGTTACGTGTTCCTGTCGCAAGTTCCCCATCCAATATTAGAAGGACACAGTCCATCACAGATTTTTCAAATGTCAACTTCAGATCTCTGTTTCTGTGCCTCTCTTCCCTGCATGTCTCTGATTCACATAGCTAGGACAACTTGGAGAGGTTCCCAGAATCACAGGGGTTGGAAGGGACCTCTGGAGATCATTGAGTCCAACCCCCCTGCCAGACCAGGTTTACCTACAGCAGGTTGCACAGGATGGCGTCCAGACAGGTTTTAAATGTCTCCAGAGTTGGAGGCTTCATCATCTCTCTCGGCAGCCTGTTCTCTCCTCTACCACCCTCAAAGTAAAGTTCCTCCTCATGTTGAGATGGAACTTCCTATGTTCAAGTTTGTGCCCATTACCTCTTGTCCTATCACTGGGCACCACTGAAAAAAAACCTTTTCCAGGCAAGCACCAGCACCAGTGTGGGAGAAACTCTGTTGATTATCCATTTACCACTATGATACATTATCATCATCTTATTGAAGAACTTGAGGGGATGTTTTTAATATGTTTTATGACTTTGTCAGTGATAACTAATTTCCTGAAACAAGGAAAAGGCATTTCCCCAACTTGTACCTTTCTCTTACCAAAGTCTGACAATAAGAAACGAAAGTGCTCAAACTGCTAAAAGAAGTCCAAGAGAATCTTCAAAATAGGACGCATTAGCAAAGCAAATACAGAGGTTGTTGCCAGCAGTCCTAGCAAGCCTTTAATAACTTTGCTTAATTGTGACTCTTAAAAACAAGGGGACAACTCAAAAGATCACATATGATGGCATCTGAGGACTGTAATATCATATGATGTTCATGTAAGTGACTGACCTGTAGTGCAAAAACAATTTTTCCTAAGTTTGAAAAAAACAAAACACAACAAGACCTGCAGTGATGTTCAGTGAAACTGTGTTTATTTTCATACAAGGCTAGTTTTTCTATCTAAATTTCTAAGAGGTTAAAAAATAGATTTCACCACAGGAACTGGCTGCACACTTAATTAGGCACTCCAAATACTTGCTCCCTAATGAGTCAATCTTTTCTCACAAGTCAGTTCTTCTTTCCTGACTATTTTTGCTGCTGTTTTCTGCAGTCCCTCTAATTTGTCAATATCTTCATGGTATGGAGATGCCCAGAAGTCTAAAGTATTCCAAACAGCACAGAGCAAATGTTGACTCTTAATAGGATATTTCTTATACTTCAAGTAGAATTGACTATTAGTTTTGCATGTAACTTACTCTGCAAATTCATTTGTATTATTATACATCACCATTCATGCTTTAAGTTTGTTTCCTGTCTCTTTCTAGGTTGTTTCCTAGTATTTCAAATCATTGCTGTATATTTGTCTTTGATTTTTAGTTCTGCTGACATTTGCTTGCTTTAAAAAATAATAATTACTAGGACTTTACATTTATTATTGCTATTATATCCTAAAAGGCGTTGCATTGAAATCACTCTAATTGTTGACCTATATCAAGAAAAATTTTAAATTCTGATTTTCTAACTTTTAACAACTCCATTTTTCCTTTACAGTAGATTTCAAGAAGAAGTAGTTAGAGAAATTAATGACCTGAGGTATTACTCTTATCCCCTTTCTTTGGTATTGTCTCTGTCAAGAGAACTGTCACTGGACTGAACAGGTATGTACACGGGTTTTGATCAGCAAATGTTCAGTCTTAGAAGAAATGCTGCACTGTTCGTTGCTGGATTAGTGCTGATATCCTGTCTTGGGAGAGGAGTTTTGGCAAAACCAAGTTTTATATAACTTCCCCCAGTAAATTTCAGCTGAGAGCAGTTTCACAGGACTTGAGCAGAAGAGATTGCTTATGTACCAACTTTCCCTGAAGACCAGTGTGTTACCTTGTTAATAAGACCCTTGTTTTTAGGGTGAAGGTTGCAAAGGTGTGTGGTGCAGAGACTCAGTCAAGGTGATACATCTGTGTAAATGACTGTGCTGGCGCATCTGCCTTCCATTCCAAAATTTGTAGTACCTCTGTACACATTTGTTGCTGCTGCAAACACATCTTGCTTTGTTTGCCGTTCCTAACAAAGTTAACACAGTTTCTATTCAGAGAGATCTGTGTCTATCCCCTCTTCGGCACTGCTGCCTAATTGAAGCAAAAAGTAATAAGGAGATAGCCAATGGGTTGTACTCAGTGAGGCATTTGGTTTTGGGTGACAAAAGCACGTTTGCCTGATCAAGTGTAAAAGCACTGAAAAACTGTTCCTCCGCTCAAAATCTAATTTATCAGAGACCTATGTGACTGTTTACACATCCTTTTATGAGCTATGGCTCTGGCCCATCAGAAATCGTTTTCATTATGAGGATCGCTCTATGTGATCATTACTCCATATTCTGCAAAAATTTTTGCATTTTTTCACATTCTGATACCACTTCACATGGAATTATATGTGAAGAGGTTTCTGGTGGAATTTACTCTTCCGTTGGTCATGTGCATGCACACTGTTGTCACCTTCAGCACCATGTGCATAAAGCCTTTGCATGGCTTTCATTTTGCAAATAATTTAATTCCATGATGACTTCACACTTGCTCATGAAGTTCATAAAAGCCATGCCAGCCTCCTGCTTTCCCATCAGTCAAAACAGTTCCACAGAAAACAAGTCTTTGAACCAATGGAAGGGTTTTATTCTTTTTCTTTTGACTGTACAGTAAGGAGTAGACTAACTGGTGTGTGTTTATTTATTAGTGTATATAAAACAAATTACAGTAAGAAAATAGCCAAGCTTCATATCTTTAATTTCACCTTTATTGAAAAATTGATCCACAAAACCCTGTACTTCAGGAAAGAGCCATTCTGAGATTATATTTTTAACAAGTCTTAATTAGGGTTTATTTAAAGAAAAGAACCTTCCTGATCTATTTTGTTTTCCCAGTTTCTCTTGTAGTATTGTAGTTACTGTATTAAAGACATTTAAATGTAGCAATTCCTTAGATGGTGTACTACTGGCATTCAGTGAGTAATGGTAACAGCTAATCATAAAGAACAAGTGATGTCTGAAGATACTATTATTTGAGTGTTTTCAGGACTTCCATTCCTATTATTGTGTGTTTGTAATTTCTAACACATCTTTTTGCTTTATTTATTAGATTGCTTAATGCCAAACTTTTGATAAGTATTGTGAAGCAGCTGCAAAACAATAGTTGATGTTTAATGAAAGAACTGTAAATCCATTGGCATGGACTAAGGAGGGCTGTTTCATTCATGAAACATCCTGTGACGTCTTTCCTTCACACAGTCAAAATAATTTCCTTTTCTGGATTCTTTGATTGTCTTTTCTAGCATATATGATGCCTAACAGAACACATGTTTTATCCTCCCAGCAGTGACTAATCTGTGGAACATAGAGTGGTCTTACTTGTATGTATGTGTCTGTGGATGTACTAATATCCAGCTACATCTGGGTAGCCAAAATCACCTTGTGATACAGTGCCAGTTAAATCAGCATAAGCCCGGAAAATTGGTTAAAGATCTTTTTAAATCTCACTCTTTCCTATTTTTGTGCCTGGGTCTAACCAAAATTTTTCTATTTTCTTCTCTCTGAATAATTATTAAAAAAAATTTCTGTATTCGGTTGCCTAACTAGAGTTTGCTAGTGTTATATTTTTCCTAGCCTGACTTTCTTTTGTAATTGTTTTGCATACAGTATTGACCACTGCAAATATTTCTTGTTTCCATCACTTGCAAATATAATTCTTTATGTTTTTGAACTATACTTAAACAGAGTTTATTTATTTATCACTGTGTGGAAGAAGTGTTAAAATATACCAGAAGAACATAGATGCAAAAGAGAAAAACCTGTTGTTGTCAAGACATGTTATTGTGTGTTTTGACCGATCACAGGCTTACAATTAATAACAAACTATACAGCAATTTCCCTTGACCATCCCTAGCAGGATAACAGATATGGAGTTATTTAAATTAAATCAGAATAATTATTATAAAATAGGCTTCATTAGATATATAAATATAAATCACACCACCACAGATTGTTTTAAAGTGGTTGTCCCAGGGGCTTCAGAAAGACTGAATGATGAAAAAGGAAAAAGAAAAAGGGCTTGGAATGAGTCCCAAGAGAGCACTTCCGAGTGCTTTCGGTTTTACATTATTACATTATATTAAACATATTGAAGAAACTATAAAGACTCGTGAACTTGTGAGGTGACAAGATCTTGCATTATTTTTCAAGTATTTTCAGTAGTTGACATTAACATTGTGAGATTTTTAATGTATTTACAACATTCTTTAATTTTATATAATAAGGCATACTGGCTATACTTTATACAAAGTCTTACATAATAGGTATTTATCTACGGGTTAGATCGTGCTAATTACAGGCAATAGCAAGATTTGCTTACTTTCTTTCATTACAAGTTCAAATGAGGGTAATATTGAATAAAAGTGTTCTTTATCCTGAGACACCTGATTTTTAAAGGAATTGCAACTTTTGCTATAATCATCCTTATTTATTTACTTATTTACTTACTTACTTATAAACTTTTTTATAGTATGTTTTGGAAGAATGTGAAAATACAGCATGTGCAGAATTTAGTATAATAAGACAGAGGACTGAAACTTAACCTTCTACAAATTTTGGCTGGCTCACATGAGAAGATAAAGACTGTGGTTACCAGGAAGGATAAAGAAAAACAGATAAAGAAATTTTAAGATGTTGAGAGGTTAAACTCTATTACTTACAAAAACAAATGATAAAATAGAACTCTTTTGCTTAGTTCCACATTTTGGTATCGTATGAGATATCCAATAATATTAAAGAAAAATAATCATGCCATCTTATTAAGGGTGAATGTCAATAATATTGCCATTTGACAGTAATCAAGAATAATTTTTTCAGAAGTAAGAATCAAATTAATGGCACAGTCATATCTATCCTACAAAGATTTTTTTTTTCAAGCTCAAGGAAATTGTATTTTTTTATTGTGTTCATACATGGCTGATTTCTCATTTTAGGAATTTATAAAGAGTAGTTCAGAGTGGTTGCTTGGGATGTAATATTTAAGAACTTCATCATTAATGTAATATATATTTATAGCATGAATGTATAACATCACCATAGGCAGGAATGAACAGGAAATGTACATGCAGCTTCCAGTTCAGAAGCTGCGGTGTGTCCCAGCACTGCCCACTTTGTACAGGAGGTACCAACAGCTGTCAATAAATTATGGCAATCTGCATGAAACCCCATCAATCTGCATGGAAATCAAAACAAAGAAGTTGTGATATAAATGTAAGATAGCCCCATCATTTAGGAAAAAGGAGGAAAGGGATTTCCTTTCATTCTAAAATGGATATTTTAGTAGCACAGTAGTTCATCAGCATAATTTCCCGAAGTATTGTTGAGGGAAAAATGTAACCAGTTCAAAAAAATTTTTATTAAGCAAAAGGGAGTGAGAGAAGTTAGTGATACAGACACTGAGCTAGAAAGTAAGAAAAAAAGAAAAAGGTTCTATTCCCTAAATTAAACCTAACTCCAAAAATTCCTCACATTTCTTGCTGGTCCTGTACCCCACCTAAATCCAAGAGCTTGGGCTGTTATCTGTAAATTAATAATATATTTTTTTAAAATGATAAAAACCTGGTATGGAACAAAAATATATCTCAAAATCTTACAATGCCTTCCTTTAATTCTTCTGGTCCGCTCTTGCTACTAGTTGGACTACTATATGTATATCTTTGTATAAGGTGCACACATAAGATATACATACACATACCAACATACATGCACATGCAAAATCAATATAAACTTTTAACAGATGGAAAGCTTATGTGCCAAAACCCTAAGTGCACACAGACAGAGCTAAAGTCACCATTTCTTTGAGAGTGATCTTACTTTTATTTTTGTTATCTGCAGATCAATGCATATGACTGACAAACACTTTATGTCTTTGGAAAGTTCCTGGGTTTAGTGTGCTAAGATTAGTACAAAGAAATCTGCATTAGGATGCATATCTGATGTACCTGAGATATGTATTGCCTTCTGTTATCCATTGGGCAGTGGAAAAAGAAAAAGACTTCTGGAGAATTGAATCACCCTGTAGAGAGCGTTTAAAGAGAAATCTTGGATTTTCCCTCTTGGTCATGTTAGAGGGAGAACAACAAAACCTGGTTTGTTAGTTCTGTAATTCAGTCTCCTGTGGTGACTAGGACTGGGAACGATATTGTGTTACAAATTTGGGTCTTACACTGGACTTCCATGAGATATCGACCAATATGATTTTGTTTGTTGTTTTTTTTTAAATGGAGGGAAGAAGAAAGTTCTTCCCTAAATGTCATCTACTTTAGGGCACAAGGCCTAAGTCAATAATAAGGGCAATGAACTGCATGGGAATTGCAGTTAGAAGTGACATTTGAACTCCCGAGTTCAACATTTCCCAAGGCTACACAGGTATTTGGTGAGAGTGTCTGGATCCTTCCTTTCTTTTTGACCACGAATTGAATGACGGTATTCATTCTGCAGCAAATGTATCATCAAATTTAACGGGTTCATCTCTAAATGCATAGTTTCTACCATAACTAAAACACTTTCAAATGATCTCATGCCATGGATGTGTAACTAAACTCTAGAAATCAGTACACAAAAAGCACCAGGCACTTAACAACCAGGAAATTTTTAAGCAATCGGTTATTCTTTCTGTAATAATTTATTTTTCAAAGAGCTCCCATAAACACATTCAAATAGCATTTAACATTCTGCATTTTGCTTAATGCCATTTCAAGGGTATCTAAAAGAAATAAGTATTTAAACCTCATGTTAATATGAACTTGCTAAGACAATACTAACACAGTGCCTCTATTGCTTTTCCATAATAAGCAACAAGCATAAATTATGTTGTATTCAACTAAAACAGTTTTCTCCCACATGCCAACTAGTGATGATATGTCACTGTCATAAAATTAAACTTCTTATGCTTTCTCTCTGGAGCGTATTTCATCACTCTACTATTGAGGAACCTCAATTACAGCATTTCCCGATTCTGATTATTTGCTTTTGTAACATTAACTTTTTTTCCCCATAATTTTTGTCTGAATTGTATCCTCTCCTTTTTAATGTTTGGCAGTAGCTGTAAGAAATATTTGGTCATGACACCTTTCTGTGCAAAGATATAAGCAGCATCATTTAGCATGATATAAATATAATTTGAAACGGTTGGAAAGGAAAAAGAATCAGCCGAGTTTCTTATTGGTACAGCATATGTGGCTGTGGAAGCAAAGAAATCTCCAGTATATTGAAAGTAGTGGTGTTAATCTGTAGTGTCTGTGATGTGATTTATGATGATATTTGTGAAATTGTACACGAGAATATGTAGTATTTTTTGTATTCTACTTATTTCCTACTTAGATGAGAGCAAAAATGAACTCTCTTAAATTGTACATAGCCTGATTCTAGCTCTTAGAAGATGAAATATTGGCGAACATCAAATGCTAGTCCTCAAAAATGTCCCTGCCCTCATGGAGCCTGAGCCAGCCTCACATAGTACAGCGTGGACTACTGATGACTTCCCAATGTTGTAATCACATAGTTTTAGAGAGGTAGCAGTATGACTCCCCTAGACATGAGACATCCCAAGAAGTTTCCAAACTTCAGGAACGAGCGAAAGAGACTTCAGCAAAATTATTCTAGATCTCTCTGTGGTCTGGCTTCTTCCCAGTATGAGTGCATGCACTTTGCAGACAAAACAACGCACAATGAAAAGAGGGAGAAGGAAAAGGGAGAGACTGTTCTGTTACTGCTGGGGTTGATCACTACTCCACAAATTTCCCCTCTATTTCCCATCTTCCCTTATCTTCCTGCAAGATGCCTAGCCTCTGTGAGTGCAGTAAGGATCTCATCAAGTCCTGGTGCCTTGAACTCCAGAGACAGGATGGTCCTTACATGGACTTTGTGAGCTTGGGACACACAGGGTTTGTCCCTCTTGCTTAAGAAGGTGATTGTGTTGCCCTCAGCACCATTTAGCTTTCTCACAGCAGAACTGAGAGGCAAAGAACAAGCAGAAAGCCAGCCTTGGCTTTGCAAGAGAATACAGTTAATCAGTGATCAACATACCTGTGCAGGATTTAGACCTTATTATTAGGACCATTTTTATTATTGGGGGGCTACTGAGGAAACCATTTAAGGTGTGTTTTCTGATAAAAATCTACAAAAAACTGGCACTAAAATGCATGTTCATCATGTGCAAATGTGAGAAAACAAAGAGAAACAATCAAATGAAGGAAAAAAGGCTATTGGTTGGTGGTTTTTTCCCCTTTAAACAGGAAATTTCAAAATCATCTCACATATATTCAGCCATTATCTAAACTATCAAAACTATGATTTTCCAGTTCTCGGGTAGGGTAAGCATAGGTAGACAAACTGCAGAAATGTTCTCACAGTGTTTCCACCTCAAAATCTGTTCTAGGGGATGCACCTTGGAGTTTCTGTTCTTGCCAGAATTACAGCTCAGATAATGGGCATAGATCAAAGCCTCCTAAATCAAACCCAGTGCTTTCCTAAAATACAAACAACAAACAAAACTCTCCTGATCTGTTTGCTCTGATTTAAAAAGCCCATGAGTATCTCTGCTCTCCATTCATTTGCAGCTGGTTTGTACTCAGAATGAATTGTCAGTTAGGAAATGTCCTCTTCCCTCTAATATGTCATTCTGTACAGGCCCACAAATAAAACAAATAAATACTGAAATAGATGTGATTTAGATTTTTGGCAACAGAATATGCGAAGAATATACCTAAAAGACAGAAAATGTGGCCTAAAAATATCAAAGATTTATTAAAATCTTCGCTGCTCCAACTTTTTCTTTCATCAGTCTCATAGTTCCTTATTGACTTGTTCAACTTTGTTCCTAAGAAACTACTAAAATCTACTAGGAACTCCTAAGATTGTATTCTGAAGACAGCAATCAGTTTTAAATTATTAGGCTTATATAAATAGGAATACTTTTCCAAACCTGGCAAGCAAATTGAAGTTCAGAGGTTTGATGCAGTGGTCATTGCTACTCTCATTAAGTCACAGATCTTGCGTTAATTTGTGATATGTATTATTCTATGAAGAATATTTATGTCACTACTAGATTCTTTCAGAGCTTATGAAAAACTGGGACTGACTTGCTATTTTACTGTTCCAATATTTACACAAATGAAGTTATAAATTAATTACAGAAGTCACAGTAGTGATTCAGAGCCATGGTTTAGTCTTCATTAACAGGAAAACCACGAGATTTAAGTAGAATGTATGTCTTAAAGAAGGTAGCATTTGTGTATGGCAAGGCTAGAATCCTTACTTATAACAGAAATTTGATTCCTGTGTTGTTCAAGAAAGTGTGGGCAACTGTTTGGAAGACTGCAGGTATACCAAAGCATACCCACTTGAGGCTAACACTGGGAATGAAGAGCAGCCAAATTGCCGAGACCAAAGATATTTTTTTTCCTTGAAGAGTGGTCAGTAGCACATACTTAAAAATTGTAAGATACCAGGTAGATATATCCAATTCCCCTGGCGTATCTCTCAACTGAGAAAAATTGCTTAAGTGCTGATTGTTTAGAGTTGGAGTCTCTATCTATACTGTCAGGCTTTGTAGTTGAGGTGGACCTGTCCTTTAGCACTGTGCCTAGCCTTGCAGAAGCCATTTATATTTTTGGCACCCTGTGATGAGCAATTCGCCTATTTCATTATGTCATGTAAAAAACCTTTCTTCACTTTGTTGTCTGTTAATTTCACTGGCAACTCTACGATGGCTATGTCTTGTGCTTATGAGAAACAGGGAATAACTTATTCATCACGTTCATGGATTTCAGGATTATAAAATTCTCACATCTTAATTTAGCCATCTTTTCCCTACTCTATTCTATTTTGCTTCTCATTTTATGAGAATTATGGGACTTCTGCCTCCTCTGTAGCTTCTCTAGTTCATATATGGTTATTTTGAAACTGGATGACTGGAGCTGGGTGAAGTGTTCCAGACACAGCTGTAGAATGCATTTGTTTGGTATTACAGTTATGATATCTTTGTTTTCACTTTCTCTCCTAATAATTACAATTACCTTTTTAACTGCTGATGAATGCTTAGATTGTAGTTCTAGAGACTGATCTGTAAGCTGCTTTCCAGAGCAGCAATAGCTGATTTAGAGCCTGGCAGAATGCAAGTATAAATAAAATAACATTTTCATCCATCTACATTACTTTACATTTATTGATACTGAGTTTTATTCAGTATTGTAAGAACCTTCTGTATTTCATCAACCACTGTTCTGAGTACTTATGTAACACAGGAAGAAGAATGAGTACAGAAATCCAACATCATCAAATCATAGAATCATTTAGGTTGGGAAAGACCTTTAAGTTCATTGAGTCCAACCTTTAACCTAGCACTGTCAAGTCCACCACTAAACCATGTCCCTAAATGCCACATCTACACATCTTTTAAATACCTTTAGGGATGGTGACTCCATCACTTCCCTGGACAGTCTATTCCAGTGCTTGATAACCCTTTTGGTGAAGATATTTTTCCTGATATCCAATCTAAACTTCCCCAGGCACTATTAGAGGCCATTTCCTCTTGTCCTATCATTTGTTACTTGGGAGAAGAGACCGACTCGCACCTCACTACAACCTCCTGTCAGGTAGTTGTAGAGAGCGCTAAGATCAAAATGTTGCAGTCCATGGCTAATGGATTAGACACTAGGAAGTCAGTCCTACCTAGATAAATTCAAGCAGCTATTTGGGAGATTTTTTTCATATTTCAGTCGTAGTTGAACCAACTCTGCCACAGGGTCAGGAGAAAAATGTTTTAAACCTACCTCTTTATCCATTCCTGTGTTCTATGCCAGACATGGCCTCAACAGAGACTCTTATCTATTTACATAAGGAGGGTTCACTTTTTAGGGACAAATATTTAATGTTCTATGGATTTATTCCTGTTGCTTATGTATTATCCTTGCCACAGAGGGCTAAGATGATCACCTATTATGAAATTATTAACTCTTAATTAACTGTATTCTATACATTAAAAAATGGAGGACTGGATGGAATATTCATTCTATGTGTCTTTGCAATTAGTTTGCCTATAGTAAAGACCGTTATTCTCAGAATTATGCTCAATTAAAGCTACACTTTGCATTGCAAACTACTAATATTCTATTTGTACCAATACTGTACTGATATGTAAGTCTTTTAATTACAGAACAGATATAATGAAAAGATCATAGTAGAGAAGTCAGAGATAAGGCTTCACTTAATTTGCGCTTTACCATTTCCTGACATCTGACCTTATCTTTGTAGCACTGTTATTCTTTCAATAAAGGTAGTGGTGTTTATTTCCTTGACTGTACATTTATGAACACATGTAAGATATTCAAAGTGATATTTGCATAGCTGAGCAGACACAAAAGAAGAAAAAATGTTGTTCCATCAGAGGTTCCAAAATTTCCAGCAGCCAAAGACCAGGTCTATGTGCCACGTTAGGGCAGAGCATACACATTGTATAACATGAGAGGAACTTAAAGCAGCCACTGCTCTAACTGGCACCCAGTAGCACCCTGAGGCAGTCTCAACAGGAAGGCCAGTGGACAAACACTTCATGAAGACTAAGCCTTATTCACATTTTTATGCTTAGTCTTTCTAAGGAAGGGTTGAGGCATATTTCCTAAGCAATTGAGCCATTTACAGAGCTGTACTTGCTCCACTGACAGCAGTAGTAAAAAGGAAAGAAAGACAGTACCTCAAATTAAAGAAACATTACTGGGACTTGCTCTATTTTGCTTGTTTGCATCGAAGTTGCAGAAGTCAGTATGTTAATGCTAGTTTCTGACTAAGGGAATTAGGTGATGGAGATTGTTTGGGAAGAAGCAATACACATTAGTACCCAATGTGTTACTATTATACCAGATGAGGTTGGAAGACAAGGAAGACACCAATAATTATTTTTTATTATTTTTATTTTCTTATGCTATTATCAAACAAAGCCAAAGTACAAACTGCTCCATTTCACAACTTTTCAAGCTTTGAAAGGTATGTTTTTTCCTTTTTCCCTGGAAAGTAAACTAAAACCCTCAAACATCTTCCATTAAATGGTCATGTTGAATTGTTCATTCTCATACTCAAGTATGTGTGTGTTGTGAAAGTAGGCTCAAGATACTGTGCAGCCTTTCTGAGAACTTTAGATTTAGTCATATTTGATTAGTCTCTAACCATAGTATGTGGCCGTTTGACAATCTTTCTGACAATATTTTATTTGAAATGTGTATATCCATTTGGATAAATATTGGTTAATGGTGAGCATTATCCTTAATTGAGTATATACGGCATATCTTCCAAAAACTAATGTTCACCCACACAATATCTACAGACGAAATAGTGTTGCTTTACAATTTTATAATAAAGATTTAAACCTACAATAAGGACAGATTCTTTTGTTTGTGTGTGAATACACATGATGAAGTTTTCCATATACTAATTTGTATTTGAAAAATACTCTCTTGTTCCAAGATTATTCTGAAAGCTAAATACTTCACATTTACGTAGTACCCATGCCACATCTTCAAATACATAAAATGTATTTGGATCCACTATTTTTACAGTGCATGATGAAGTGTTAGATGTTAAAATTTGTGCTTGAGGGTTAGAAATATTGATGTAGTCTTACAAAACTGTAATTTATGCAATTAACTATAAATTGTAATGTATTTCTGTTGTGATAGTTCTTATCAACATGTGATTAACATTACTTCATATAACTATTACCTTTTTTCTCTTTAATAGATATGCAGTTAGAATCCTGCTATATTTAGTAAATTACATTTATATCACTATTTTTATTATATATTGAAATTAGTAGTAACTACAGGTGTCAAGAAGAACACTACGGTATAAATGCACAGTAACTCAAGCTAATTGCACCTAATTACAACACTCACTATAAACTGATCACACTTCCAACCTGCTTTCCTAAAGAAATAATGATTACTCGGTCACACTTTTACTTTGTCGCCTGTGAATCCGCCTCTATCTCCAACAACTCTGGAACAGGTTTGCCAATCATCTCAGCCATGCTAAAAAGAGAATTTCAAATATTATTTTGAATATGTCCATATGCTTCACGAAAATCAATGTTCACATAGCAAAGAGCTCTGAACAGTGTTGGTAGGGAAAAACTTCAGCCATTATGTACTCACCAGCCTGGCCGCCTGCCACTCAGTATGCATGAAGTTCTTATCCACTGGTGGTGCCATTAAACACGGGGAAGGCAGGAGCTGAGGCTATTGCAAGAGTGAGGGCTGCAAGGGCAGAGATGTTCATAGAACAAAGATTTGATACATAACATGATCAGGCAAGGCAATGTCGACTTTTTTTTTTTCTTTCTTTTTTTTTTTTTTTAAATTTAGAAATTAAGTTGTCTGGCTGCAATGGAGACACACTTCTTGCCTTGCCTTACAACTTTTTTTCTCTTGCAAAGTGCTTATTCAGACTTTCTTCACCTTTAAATCACTTTGCAAAGTTTTCATAACTGACAATAATTTTAAGGTCTAGATGGGACTTGGAGAGGCAGAAGAGGTATAAATATAAAACTATACTTTTTGTCTTTATTTGTTAAGTCTTAGATGTGTGAAGAAACATTATGAGCTGGTGGAATTTTTGCTCCTTGTTTCTACCACTTTGTGCAGCTAATAGCCTTATTTGTACACATGAGGGAACCCTGATTCCTAAATCATTCAGACAGAGCTTACACAGATGGACAATTCTATCATGTTATAAGGGTCCATCTTCAGGAAATTACTTTGTCCAGTGTGTCATGGTGTCTCAAAGCCACAGCGGAATGGCTGGGTGTAGAAGGGATAACAATTATCATAGAATAGGCTAGAAAATTAATGAAGAGTTACATGGCATTTAAAAATGAGTTTGCTCTAATCTTTCTTAACCTTTGCTCTTTCTGTAAGAAGCGTCCTCAGAGGAGCATTCCCCAATTCAGGAGCAAAAAAGGATACTGTAGTGTAACAGTTCTCATTTTTCAGTAAAATCTGGGTTATTACGATTCATTTGGAGCTTGATCCTGTGATATTTTATCTCAACATTATATGACATCATTAAAGACATCTTATATTGTTTTTGCCTATGGTTAGAAATTATGTCTGCTTAATCAATTCCATTATGCATTCAACCATCCATGACACATCAAAGGCTAATAAGATTTTTTTTAAAACTTTGCTTGCTTAAAATGATTTCCCTCCAGATCAAGATGCAGAGCACAAAATATTAATCAGTTTAAATAAATATCAAGACTACCCAAATAATATGAATAATTGGCACAGTGCAGTGCCTACTGCCCAGTTCCCAACAGCTGGTCACACTGGCACATGGCACCATCTCAACAGTCTTTGAGATAATGACTTTGGCATCTGCCGATGAGCGTTTGCTACTGCCCACAGAATTTACAACTCACAAGTGGGAAACAGAGGCTCCAACAGAACTTTTTTATGCAAGGTCTTTGAAATTTATTAATGTAATGCAAACACAAGCCTTCCAACCCATTAAATTGTTGATGTTATGCGAATCCACTCTGGAATTGCAGATCCTCATTAACATTATTTGCATGTTAATCTGCATCTTTTTAATTAGTGATATTATTTATGCACATAATTTTCGCCTACTGGTGCCAAGGCTGAAGCGCATTAATTAATCTACTGAGATGCCAAACTGTTTATTTTCTCCCGTACTTTTATTTGTTTACATGGTGTTTTGGATTCAGGGAAAATAAAAAAGAGCCTCAAGAATAAAAGCAGAAAGACAAGATTAACTAAAAGCTCTTTTTGTTTTCATAATTTAAATTGTAATATTAGCCAAATGTTGTGTTTCTTCCCTCAGAGATCGGTTATTCAGTTACATTACCTTGATGTATTATTAAAATTTATAATGGACTCTGGAGGCTTCTTTTAGTTCTCTCCTTCATTTACAGAATATACTCAATGTTATTTTAATCTTCCTACAACGCTTCCATGCATAGGCAATGATCAGTTCTCCCTTGCGAATCTCCAGTGCTGCTCCACTTTGCACAACTGATAAACATTTAAATAAGCCTTTTCAAAAAAGAATAGCATACTAAAATTATTAACCCATTAATGGAGTTAGGAACTGCCTGACAATTCATCTTTCTTCAAACTAGGTCAATTGCAACATTTATCTGATCGCAGCACTGAACCGGTCTTATCGCTGAAATACTGCACGCCTTACATAGACAAGTTTAGAAAACACTGACTTCAGCATTACCTTTACCTTTCTTACATACTTACATATTACATGTGCTGGCATTCCTCCCTCTCCTTCTCTTTCTTTCTTCCTCTTTCTCTCACACATGCACTGATTCACCTCCCAAAACAGTTTTTTTCTACCTAAAAGCAACATTGCAATATTGTCTCCTTCATCGGATCCTTTCAGGGGAAGAAGCGGGTGCCAGTTGCCTGTAGGAAGGTAGAAATGTTCTCTCCCCACTTGTAAAAAGCTCTTGGTTGTAACCCTGGAAGAGCTGTGTGACATCAGATTTTAAAACTGTGCTGTGGACATGCATGGGAAAACTTTTACTGCTTCGTGGTTAAAACCTTGCCCAGGGTGGGCTTCAGACCAGTACGATACTGAAAGAAAATGTCAGATTTAAAGGCATGGAGGGACCATCTGTGTAACAGGTTGAAAGTAAAAGATGGTAGCTGTTAGAGGCTCCATGTAGGCTTGAAATGTAAGAATAAATCCTTGGAGATGTGGATTAGTGGAAGAGGACAAAAGAAGCACTCAGATATGGAAAATACATTAAATTCATCACAGAGCGATCACTTTCACATGTGCGGCTTAGGTTTAGATGCATGAATGCTGCATAGAACTTCATGTACTGTATGCGATGCTTTCTGTCACTGAAGTATACCCTCTTTATTTCTCTTTTGTCTTTTTCATTCTCAACTGCTTTTTCTTTTCGTGACGGTTCATACATATTCAGTCCCAGTGTCTTCTAGGAAGGGAGAGCTGGATGACACCTGTGTGACTAGCTGAACATGGCTAGCTGGTTGAGCCCCCATCATAATTTAAAGATCCTCAGCCTTGTCCACCCACCCCAGCTGTGCTAGAAGAGTAAATTAGTTCAATAGACACCTGGCTATATTGAATCGACTTGCTCATGAGTGACACAGAGCAGATTTTTCATTTATTTTACACTGTCTGGGGGGTATGAAACACCTAGGGTAGAATCAAAACAAACAGTGTTTATCAAGATGCCTTTTTCCAAATGTGTCTTCTAATAATTTAGGCTAACGCCATGTGATTTTTGACAACAACCAATCCTGAGTCCCTTAGATTAAGTTGGGGAGAAGACTTTTATCTAATTGCAGAAATCAATAAATAAGGCCAGCAAATACCCTATTTCTGCACCTTTGTATTTAACCTTTGGCATACTTTGAAAACTACAATTTAAATGGCTGCTTGTCCGTATTGAGTACTGCATGATACTTTATACTTGCCTCAGCAGAAAAAAAGCATATGTTTTTTTATTTCATTCTTGAGAAATACAAGATGACCTTGAAATTAAAATCTCTCATAATTCATTGAAAAAATGGGGCAGAATTAAGGCCACATATGCAATGTTTTCTTTTCCCACTATCAGTTAAATATTTATGTTTTCTCAATATATTTTTCTTAATGAAATCTGAATACATATTAACATATTTTAGTACGGGTATGCATATGCATTGCATACAGCAGAAGACAACATGGTGACAGAGAGGATAAGGAGGTACACAACTTGCAGAGAAAGCATTGCCTATGATGTCTTCTTAAGCAAGAAGTGATAAGCTGGCAAGTAAATTATGCAACTTATCCCACTAACATAAGAAAACCTTTATTTTAAAGACCCTACAAGAAAGAATTTTGTGTATTACTTTTGGCAAAAGTTACAGAAGTCTGTTTCATTAATATTTTAGATTTGCTGTAATATTTTAATGTCATACAGTGTGGTTTTTTGTGGTCTGTTTTTCATTTTCAAATTCAGATTTTCAAAAAAATTCAACTGCAAAAGTCAAAATACTTTAGAAACACTCCTTAATGAAACTAAATAGTGAACTTGTGAGCTTACAAAATAGCAGTATCACTAATTAAGTTAAGAAATGGCATAACAGAGATATTTATACTCACTCCTTACAAATCTGATCCTAGTTGAATTCAGCCCAGGTTACACACAAAGTCTGTGTAGAGCCAAAAATAGAATTCACATCTCTAGACATGTACATTTGTTCCTTAATGATGCTTATGCCTGTTTGGCATTAGGTATAGTCATAAAGTGATCCAATTCATTGGCTATTTGACATTATTCAAATGAGAAAAATGAACTGGATTGTTAGTCTTTTTCAAATAAAAGGAACACAAAATGAAGTTTGTCATTATTTATTGTTCATTATTGGTTAAAGAAATATAAATTATTTGTAGAGCTTTTTATTCAACATGTATTCATTTAGGGCCAAATTTTCAGCCCAAGGGATCACTTCAACAGTCTTGCCTGTTTGTCTGCAGACCAGGATTGGCACACAGAAATTGAGTAATTGTGCATGGAAATTGGTAGTTTGACATACAATAATCTGACCTGTACACATTCAGGCCTGGTTTTCTATTTTCTACAGGTATATATTCATGAAAGTTCCTGAAATTTTGCTCTGGCTCATCTTGGTGATAGAATGGATATTAACCTTTAAAAAGGAATATAAGTTAAATATTTATTGAAATGTCCTTTAAGTACAGAAGGATAAGTGCAGATGATGAGTGATCTTGCCATTTCATCTGTAAGTGCATTCTATAAATATTAAGTGTTGCCTAAGAAATGATACTATTTATCTGTTCTGCGAGCAGAATTTCAACAATAAATGCACCTTTCAAAATATTAAATAACCACATTTTTTAATTGCAACATTGTTGTCAGAACTCTTCCTCTAACAAATCACTGTAACTACATTTTTAATTATTTGTCATCACCTAAGTAAGCAAATTTCATTTCATGTATGGACTTAAGCCTTTAGTTTCTACTGTGGAGAGAAGTCATTGATTTTTTTATTTTATTCCTCAACTGGCTGAAAATGTAAGCCATCTTCAGATATTCATAGTCACAACTGTGGAAGTTAATTTTCTGAACATACCTACCAATATGCAGAATATTCTTTCTCCAGGATTTGCTGGTATAGTGTGAGACCACACCAAGCTAAGTGGTTTCTTTGCCATAACACAGAAACACAAAGGACCTTGATTTTATTTTGGTTGAGCAAAAAATCTCTTTATGATATTTTATGATGAAATCCACTATTTAAATGAGATTATGAATGAATTTCTTTTGAGGAAAATACATACAAAAACCCTGCAAAAAATAAAAATAAACTCAAGTATACCTGGAACTGACTTTTTTTCTCACAGTAATTCTTTTTTTTTTTCTACAGACTACTTTAGAGTTTCATGTGCTTTGTTAGTTTTAAATGAAATTGTTAAAACTATAACTGTTTTCAAGTAGACCATACAGCTTTAATGATACTATAAGACTGCAGCAGAAAAGGGTTAAACATTCCCTTTCTAACTTACATATGTATCAAATGGGAAAAAAATGGAATTTGCCTTTGGAATAACCCAGTGATAAAGATCTTGGTAGGTTTAGTTCACGTAGTCTTTCCCTGCAAATTTGTGCAAATTAGCGCCTATATCTGAAGTTTACATGTTATTGTTTCTGCTAGGATTCCCCATCCTTAAATCTGTCTCTCCTGGCAATCTGCCTTCTCCATTGACCGTCCTGCTGCTGGTTCAGAGCAGATTCATACCTCAGGAGTCCAAGATGCTGGGTAAAGCAGCATTGATGCTAGCATGTAGACTACCAATTGTTTTCCTTATAAACACATACTTACTCATAGAAGTATATAAAGAAGTTAGGCCCAAGACCCCTAGGGAAAGAGGGTAAAGTATGCTTGCTCATCTTTCTCAACTACATCACTTTTAAGATATTAGTGTTGTTTGTTCTCATCCAGGCAATGTTAAATGCATTTAGGGAAGCACTTTATGCATGGTGTTTTATGATAAATATGATGGACATGAATATCACTTAAAATTGCAAAAGTATTTATAAGATTTTAGGCATATCCTTTATCAAGCTCTCAAATTTCACTGAGTCATTCTTGATAAATTCCTTCCAATTACGTAAGTTAAGGAAAGCATAGGTGTGCAGTGACATTTGCACTCTGTGTGTTGGTTTACAACCTCTTTAATTAAAAACAGTCTCTAAAGCACTTTCGCATACCCTTAAATATAGCTGACCCTTTTTATATAATTTCATTTGGCTGTTAGTGTTTGGAGAATATCCAGCAAAGCACTTCAGCAAATTCAATAAAGTACATACTATAATTAATATAAAATCCAATAACGATGGTAAACTGGTCTTGCTAGAGAACGTCTGTTAAGACATCATAATTTGGCTATTGGCATAAATATTTTTAGTGAATTACATAACAACAGTAGCTTAGAATTCAACCCGGCTTAAAATACGAGCTTTAAATACTGTGCTGTGCACGCAAATTATATCAAGGCTACTATACCTTAAATGTATAAGTAAGCATATTGCAAATTTATATTACTGCTTGTCCTCTGTTAAAACTGCAGAGGATGCATTCATATGTAGTTTCACTTCAAGGTTTAACTTTACATTTACTTCAATAGCAAAAATGCCAGCGAAATGGACTGAGCTTCATTGTTATTCAAATATTTGTTCTAGTATTTATATTCATATATGACTGTGCATAGAGGAAAAAGAAATGGTATCTTTCATCAACAGCCATTAAGTAAAATCAAGCAGTTAAGGCAATTTCACTTTCTGACATATATACCCACTTAAAATATCTATTCTATATGTCAAACCAGATATTGTAGAAGTGGATTTTAATGGGAATAATGTATCTGACTTTATTTTAAGTGTACCTATCATTCTATATTTGACAGGCAGCATCACAAGACTTTCTAACATGCAATAATTTTGGCATTCTTCTCTGTAATGACCTGTCCACCCAGAAGTATCTCTAAACTAGAAGAATGAATCTCGGTCTGAACAGAAAAATAAACTCCTCACAATCAGCTTGTTTTCAAGATGCTTCCAATGTTATTATTCCATTAATAATGCATTTTTAGTTGTCAAAACTGATCAGCATCATAGTTTTTTCCTAGATACTGTTTATTATAAATCACTTCGCAACAATACATTATTTTGAGGTGAATAAGAAACAAAACCATTCACTGTCAGCTGGAATTAACAGTCAGGAAGCTACAGTCTTTTAGATGGGGAAATAGGAAAATTAGCATAGAGAGATCTGTTTTAAAATATCAGCATGTACTTGTTGACATAAAAAAAGAACAATGTGTAGCCAGGCAGAGAGATTAAAGGTACCTGAAACATTTCCTAATTGTTCTTGTTGGCTAATTAGAAAGTAATGTTTGAGCGATAACAACTTTTTTAATAGTCTCAGTCGGGGTTTGTATCACACGTAAAATAGATATTATATGAAGAATTGTCTCAAGAAATCAGAATTGTTTAAATCAAACTTTACTATTGTAACAATATGTTAATCTTATCCTCAGACCTTTTAAAATCCTATTGTTTACCAGTTACAATAAGAATTCAATTTCCACATGATGTTTATGTATGTTGAATAGAGGGGAGACATTCCATCAGAGAGATCCCCATTGCTAGAACAGATGGGCATTGTCTCAGTACTGTTAAACAGGGCGATGTGGAACATTTTATTTCACACATAAAGCAAACCAAGTAAAATTAGCTCTTTTCAATGCTTTTGACGCTTTGGTGGAGAAAATCTCCTCTCACCTGGGGAGATGAGTATAAGACATCTGAATCAGTTTTGACTTGGGGAATTCTGTATGTAAAAACTGACATTTTCTTTTTTCGGTTTCCCACCCAGTGCCCCAGGTCCCTAAAATAACCTGTTAAATGCTAGTGAGAAAAAAATGATGACGTTCCACCCTCTTTTGTCTTACGTGAAAAAGAAATATTTTCATACTAAATTATCTTTATAATTTCAATTAGAGAAATTATGGTTAGCTTCTGCTCCTCAGTAATGACAGTATTTGGCATTTCAACCCTAGATTTCAAGAGATCTCCATGAAGTTGGTCAAATGTCATTACTAAAGATGGGAAACTGAGTCATAGGAAGACTGTGGTACAAGTAATGCAACAGGTACAAGTCATCACTGAAAAACAAAGTCCAGGCATTCTTGTGGGCCAGTCTTGGTCCCCAATAATATATCCTAAAGAGTCAAGGCACAGAAGTCATAAACCACATTTCTCAGTGATATATTACAAACTGCCAGGATGCTTGGTTGCTAATTATCTTCAGAGTTCCAAAAACAAAGTTCAGAAAACCTCGAAGCATTTCCCTTGAGGTCACCAAAGTGGAGGTGGAAATTCCCTAACTATCATCTTGGTAAAACAGTTTTAGGCGTTGTGCCCTCATGCTTGCACATGTCAACGACTGTCTTCCAGTTTCTTTGTATGCTTCAGACCAAATTGGTACCAACTGGAAAAAAAGACTTTCATTGCAAGCTTCCTTCTAAAGAGTACGAATAATCCAAATGACCACTTCCTGCTGATTATCTTGGGTTAATGAAACCTTGTTTAAATGGCAATGAAGAAAATATCAGGCCTGTTCAAAAAGATACTGCACACTGCCACACAAGCCTAGGTCATGACACAAGATTTGGTCAGTCAATCCTTTAAGCAACTTCAAAAAACAACCTTTGAAATTATCTGGTTATCGCATCTGCTAGATTTCTTTATTCAGCTGTTTTGCTCTCCTTATTCCATGCTCATTGTCAGAATAAGACAGAAAGAGCTGACAGGTTGCACCTGTACCCAAACAGGTAGTTGTTTACTTAATTCAGATGGGTAAATTTATCCCCATATCCCACTAAATTGCATCCTTTTGTAGATAAATAAATAACAGACAACAGCTAAGTGAATACTTCATCTCCGGCAGCAAGCTTATTTCTGAGCTGATCCCAAAGCTTCATTCAAATACTGTGATAGCTCAATCCAAATCACCAGCAATGCACTCCAATATGTTTCAATTTCTTACAGATCAACACCTAATCTGGGTGCTGTAACCAGAACCCAAATTGGTAGAAACGGACCTCTGCATGAAAAAAAAAAGACTGCAAAAGCCCTAAGGAAAAATGTTTAAGTCATCTATCATCCCAGATTCATGCCAGGATGATTAAAATGCTCACGTCTCCATTGAATCACTTTTACTTGGGTATCTTTTACCATGGACAGTCTCTGCAAGCAGGATTACATGTAGTTTTTGAGTACATGACATTTCCATTTTCATTTTAAACATATTTTAAACTTGTATTGCCTAATACCCATCATAGACAGCATGTTCATGGGTTAATGCACTACTATACCAAACACCAGTACACTCACCAGCCCTGTGAGTATGGGAGTTGTTAGTCAAGTGAGGAAGCATCAGCCTTGAAATACATCGATCCGGTCTTAATGCATGATCAGCTTCCAGCGCTCCTCTTTTTTTCTCGGTTGACAATGTTACTTCTGTCTGGTTTTACTTTTCTTGCTGTACACAGAGTTAGCTAATGTACTTTCTCACAGCCCAGCAACATTAATATGCCATAAAGCAGGGCTAAGGTCCCTGGGTTAGATCCCTGGTAATCCCTGGTCTGCAGGTTACGTGGCTCCTTTCAGGAGGCACCAACAACGAGAAGTGTCAGCAGCTGAAACCACATGCGATTTGTGTATTGTGTGACATCCCTTTCAAGAGCCACACTGTATGTCTGTATGTTTTGACATGCACGTGCACTCCTGATCAAAATAACACAATTCCAAAACACTAAATCCAATGCTTATTATTATTTAATTAATACCTGTATGAAAATAAAGAACTTAAATCTATATAGTGCCTTTACCAGTGTTTGTAACTTTAATGCAAAATGTTAATTAAAGATAATTCAGCAGCTTTTGAAAATTCTTTAAAAATTCACAGGAAATGCTAGATTATTTTTATAAGCATTTTTTAAAAATGTCAAAAATATTATAAAATACTATTTTTTTCCAAAAAATAAAAAGAATAAAAAAAAAAAAGAGAGTCCATTCTGCACCCTGGGAAGAGGTAACCATTTTCATCTTAAAATTATTCACGATTTTTTAAATTTTGCCTGCCTTTGGAATAAATGGGATATTGCAAGAAAGAGAAAGTCTTTGCAATTTTTAATTCTATCAAAATTGTCAAAGAAATATTTGGGAAACTGCATATGCTGCTAACAATATGTTATCAAATACAAAAAAATATTTTCCTTCTTGCTGTCTCCTGAAAGATATACAGACCAACTTTGGCAACCTAAGACTCTTGCACAGTGCATCCAAACCTGAATATTTAACATTCATCTGTGATACTTAAAGTTTAACAATCATTTTTCCCTTCTATACTTTTTCTAACTCGGAAAAGAGAGTTCAAGTTTGAAAGAGTGCTTTGATTTGTACAAGAGCACAGTAGCCTGTTGCATGCCATTCGGATCTGAGAGCTGTCACTTCTTCCAGCCATCAAGAGACTTCTGAAGAACCAGAAACCTGTCAAGTACTACTCTCTGTCAAAAAGCAAAAAGAAAATACACATTTTGATCTGGAAATTCATCTCAGACCAGGTACATGGGCTTGCTGATGACAATTGCCTCTCCATGAGTCTATAATGTTTTTCTTGTATGGTTACATGAACCTTGTATCTGTATCAATCAAAGTGTACTCAAGTATATGACAAGATGCTGAACCTAAGAACACGTTTAAAGTCCCAGCTGGTTTTCAAGTTAAATAGAATGTGAAGGAGGTAAGAGCTTCTGACCAGAAAATAATTGTCTCATTGTAAGAAACTGTACTACCGCAGGGGGTGAAAAGAAAGGAAAAAAATTCCAATCAGAAACTACTTTTCACAGACTTTGCAACTAAGACATTTAAAAACAAAACAAAACAAAAACCCCAAATCATTTCAGAAATTATAACCATGACAAGCATTTCATTAAGGTACAAGTATAGAGTTACACCACAGCTAGCACTGGAAGTGAACTATGCCAGTACAAAATGAGGTGATGCCTTTAGGATATGACAGGCTAAGCAATTGACCTAAGAATATTTGACCAAAAAAAGGTCTCATCTACTCATGACAAAGTTGTTGTGACCACTAATATTACTATCAACACATAAACTAAATCCTTTGAAGAGCTGATTTAGCTGACACAGTGCAAGAACAATGAAACTAGTCACAGGTTTGTCTGTGTTGAAGTTTTACTTGGGTACAGGTGACCTTTGAGAAAATTCATTCTTGTAGAGGACACTAGAGTTGTTGTCTTCTTCAACTAGTAAAAGAACAACCTTCCAATACCAGTTAGCAGCATGTGTCTTAACCAATAATTTGCAAACATCTTACCAAGCAATTAGATGAATTAAAAAATGAATGAGATATACAATTTTTCTCTGATTGCTAGCTACATCTCAACTGACTGTTTAGTATTTATTGAATGCATAAATGTATTAATTCTGAAACAGTGTCTGTTTCAATGTGTAATGTTTCATTGCAGAAAGGAAATTATTTTAGAAAATTATTGTATATAACAAATTTTTCCATATGACAGATCCTCCATTTTAATTTCTAGATGCTGTCTTTTCAGATCCTTTTCAGATCCTTTTCAAAGAATTATAATGCTTGAGGTAAATGAATAGTTATTAATCAATGTGTAGACAAACTGCTTAGAGGATATGCAGCACAAATATTATTAATAGGAATAGATATTCCATATTTACATTTTTGGTTCAAAGAAGAGAAGCTTCAGTAGATTCTTAACTGCAATAAGAAATAGTTGTGCTACACATGTATAAGATGAAGAATACTGTTGCTGAGACCCTTATATTTGACATATGAAACAATGGGGTTCATCCAGGCTTCTGAAACTAGAAAAAATATCTTTCCTCAGCAGGGACCTTCCCCTGCTCTTCCCTGACCAGGGGAGCTGGTTAAGCAGGATTGTCCAGTGGGGATTATTTCTCCTCAATCTGCAGCCTTCACCTCACAGGAAGACAGGCAGTTGCGTGGTTTCAGATCTGTTGGTTCATGGGACTGGTACCCAAATACTCTAGTGCCTTTTCCTCAGGTCCCTTCATTGCTCAGAAATAACTATCACATAAATGCTCATAGCATTAAAATCACATGTAGGCCAACTCCTTGGATCAGTCCTGCTGACTTTCCTTATCCAGTGTGTTTCTAAGGGTGTTGCTGCTGTTTGTTGCCACCCTGTTTCCCTGTCACTAATGTTAGCAGTGATAATCCTTTCTTCTGGAAATTTCTTTACCTGATGACTTAAGCAGTACTCTGCTGAAAAAAAAACCTGTAATGTGATACAGAACTCGATATACGGCTTTCCAAAAATTATTCCAAAGGCGCTTTTCTTGCAACACTTAAATATACCTCTGAATAGCCAAGCTGCTGAATAATTCTTAAATGTTTTGATCCAAGGACTCTCTGCTGGTTTTTTTAGCTGTGCTAACTTCTTTTTTGACCTTACTTTTTTTTTTTTCAACATTATCTTTTTTCTCTTTCTCTATTGTAGCAAAATGCTTTCTTTCCCTTTATTTTTGCCACCTTGGTCATACAGATTTTACAGATCCACAGAATCACAGCATCACAGAATCACAGGGGTTGGAAGGGACCTCTGGAGATCAGCTAGTCCAACCTCCCTGCCAGAGCAGGTTCACCTACAACAGGTTGCACAGGACGGCGTCCAGGCGGGTTTTGAATGTCTCCAGAGTTGGAGACTCCAGCACCTCTCTGGGCAGCCTGTTCCAGTGCTCTGCCACCCTCAAAGTTCCTCCTCATGTTGAAATGGAACTTCCTATGTTCAAGTTTGTGCCTGTTACCTCTTGTCCTATCACTGGGCACCACTGAAAAAAGACTGGTGCCATCCGCCTGGTACCCTCCCTTTAAGTATTTATAAGCATTGGTAAGTATTGATTACAGCACCAAGAGGGAGGGCGTGATGCATCACAAGCGTTTCTTGGCACTGATGTTTGCCTAAGGTCAGCAATAAAAATCTCACATGTGGAAGCAGTGACTATGAGGATACCAAACACCAGCATAGAAAATTTACTGTTTTGGAGGTGGGTTTTGGCCAAAAATCAAAATTGACTGTTGTAGCATCTCTGCTCCACTGAAAGCAATGTTAAAGATACAAGTACTGAAAAGATCCAGAAAATGCAGAAGTTAAGGACACATTAAGGGCATATCTGAGCTAAAATTCAGTATGGCAGTTGTAAATGTTGCTGTTTTCTGCTCATTTATAGCATCTGATCTATTCATACTATGTTCATTTATAACACTCATATTACACAACTTGAGTTTTGCTTTATCGGATGTATTGCACTGCTTTCCATCAGTGACCATACATTATTTCTCAAACAACATAGACACCCACACTTATTTTATCCTTATTATTACCTTTATGCTTACCATAACATCTGACTGTTCAACTGCCAAAGAGAGACATACTTGTATTACACACAAGACAAGAATCTTTTTAGATACCCAGAAAGGGCAGCCTGCTCCTACCTGCAGGTAGGTAAGATGCAAGCATCATTAAAACTAGCAGCTGTTCAGATGCGATGTCAAGAAAGTAATTTAGGATGCTGCATCCCTCTCAGTTATCATATTATTTCCATTTTTTCTTCCCGGTGCCTTCTCATTAATTCTGTAGAGATAAACACACTCCCTTCTCATTTTCCTTATTTTCTCCCTGCCATTTGTGGACTTCTGCATTGCATGGAGTACATAAGCAGGCAAACCTATGGAGGCCATATAACTGTTTACTAAATTGTTCACTAAAATTCCAGACCCCCAGTTTTGCACTTTCAAAGATTTCGTTTACATTTTTCTGGTGACTATGTGATATCAGGAACTCTGATTTTCCTTTCCTGGCCAAGTTTTCACCATGCAGTGCAAGAGAGCGCTAGAGAGATCCAGTGTAGGTTCAAAGGAAGGTTTGCCAGTAGAGACTTGCAGTGCCTCTTTGAAGCAGAGATTCCAGAGACAAAGAACACCCTCAGAAACCCTCCAGGATGTAAACAGAGGCAGAGAAACAGATCTTGGCAGCTCCTCCAAGCAAAGAAACCTCCACAAACTGATCAATATTTCAAGCTATCAGATAGGGTATTACGTAGAATAGAAAATGCCTAATCCTGGTCACCTGCTACAGTTCCAAGCTTTGCTGTATCAACCTTTCATCCTTTTCTCACAGGTAATTTCTCAAAGGTAATGTAGTTAAATCTTAAATTAAGCAAAAATTCTAGATTTCTCAATTTCTGGAGAAGTACTCATTAATTAAATAGTCCCTCTATAGCTGACAGTCTTGGGATTTTCCCAGAACTACCGAACTGTGAGCAGGATTCAGGAAATCTCAAATGTGAATGGTTGTGGGGCATTTCCAGTAGGGAGAAGAAGAACATAATTCTTCAACTGTAGCAGTTCCAAAAATGCAGTGTCTTCATTAGAAACCCTATGTCATACAGGGATAAGGTAAAATAGACACATTTGTCTGCTGTTCAGCAAAGGTTGAAGGCAGATTAATTCACCCGCTCTCCTCTAAAGCCTTTTCTTTCCCACTGTCTTACTCCAGCAGTTGAAGTGACATATTGCTAATGCAAAAAGCTTCCTCAAATGCTCCCTGCCCTTTCCCTACCCTGTACCACAATTGTACTATGCTTGAGGAAAACAGTTTGAAGCGAGGTCTCCTGTAACCACTGGTCTCAGGATCAACTAGAGATTCCAGTCAGCATGGTGAAATAGATAAAAACTGCAAACCATGGCCTTGTTAGGCAGGTGTGTCTGAGGAGCCTAACAGGGCAAACTGAATTGTGGGGAGTTTAAATGAATGACAAAATTGCTCTTTGTCATGTCAGGAAGCTTCAAAGACTGATGAAATCCCACCAATATCTCTTTGCTCCACCCAGTAAAGTCTCTGATAAGTCTATGCAACAGCATGCTTAGAAAAGTTGGCCAGCAGATGATCCTGAGAAGACTGTCATGCCCCTGCTTCCAGCTGGAGAGGTGGCAGCTAAAGGACTGGGAGTTTGCCCACCCAATGGAGCTTGCACAGTTTCTGTTGTGTGAAAAGGAGAATATGCCAAAGCAGACTGCAGACAAGAAGGGTTTCTTTAGGAAAGGAGTGTCTGAAATAAAAAAGTAGCACTAGTTCCGTCAGGTTTGTTTTCCATTCAGGTCCTTAGAGTGATGACCAAGCCCCTCAGCAAGGGTCCCATCTCTAAGGGCCCTGCTGTAGGAACGCATGCTATTATGCCCACAATTAGACACAGTAGGGACGGCAGAGAGCACTGCATTTCCATCACCACCTGCCAAAAACCTCAGTGCTGGTCACTCCTCATGGGATGAGGAGAGAAAATGAGGAGGAGGAAGCCTTTGGGAGGCAGAGATGAAGGTGCAAAGGAGCAATAACAATTACAATCATATTTGAAAATGGAGCTGATGATGCTTAACAGAAATGATCAGCTTTTGAGGCAGTGATTACTCACTTTTTGCCAATATCTAGGCTAGGAATAATTCCTGAATTTTGTATGTCTGTTGTTTTCAAATCTGTACCATCTCATATACAGTGCCTCAGGCCCACAATAACATGTAGACTTATATTTAAAACATTTCTTTTTTCTGCAGCCTTCTCAGCTTTGAGCCTCACTCCAGGGCCAAACCCCTAAACATTGAGTGAATTCATTCTACTGAAGTAGTAGGAGCTTAGATACAGAACATGGACTGCTCCAGCCCAAGTCTAGCCTCTTGTGATAAAACCTCTGAAAAGCAAGACTGCACACTAATAAAAGCTTCCAAAGACTGAAGAAATGTATAAACAGAACAGGAAGTTGGTGTGATCAGGAGGACATCTGCTTCTTGATATTAGGGTCTGACTTTCCATTGCATATCTAGAGATCCTGCTTTTTGGAGCAAATGTAATACTAAAGCAAAGAGTTTGAGTGATTGCATTATATTTCTGACTATTTGAGGATGTCCGTCCAGCACACTTCCATCAGCATGATCTTAATTTTAGATTTGTGCATTTCAAAGTGATTTACTGCTGAGGGAAATCACCCATTGGGGTCATAAGGTTCATTCCAGAACCTGATGCCAATATTTTGTGGATGAGCTGGTGATTCCACAGACAACTCTGACGCCTCAAGAAAGAAAAGCTCTCATACACACCCAGCAAAAAAAAAAAAAACAACTGCATTCTCTGTTGGTGGTCCCAGATTTGCAAGATGTTCAGCTACTTGGAGCTAGACACGTAGTGCCAGAAGCACCACTCAGTAGCTATTTTATGTTCTATGAAACCTACCTCTCCCAAGCTCTCCAGGTAAGTTACAACATTGTGCAGAGAAGCACACTGTCCTGGGTTTCACATAGTCCAAGCTGTCAAAGGTCTCTTGCTGACTAGCAAGGCCCACCTCTGCCTACACATTCACTTGGCCAAAACTACTTCTCAAATCCAGCTCCTCTTCCCTTCATCCATAGCTGAAGATGCCAAGGTGATGAAAAGGTGCCAAGCAGAGATATCAGCTGCAGAAGACTGTAGGATCTACCCTATGCCTGACCTTGCTCTGCCACGACTGATGTGTATGCTAGGTGCCTGACAAAAAAGTGTGCTACAAGGGAGCCAGGAGTATGAGCAACATGTCATAAGAACACACACAAGCTTTTTATTAAATATAGCTTCAGTAATTTGTTGCTCGTATTTTTTTTTAACTTTCCAGTCTTCTTGCCTCCTGTAAGCCTCAAAGAAGTTAAATTTACAATGTCCCAACATTATCAATAAATATTTTCAGAAATAATAGCTCAAGACCATGACCTACAGGGTTCTATTAGAAACAGAACTACTTGCTGGTCATATCCCATTTATTATTACATCTTGAGGTATGTCAGATAGACAGTTTTTAATCGACTTAATGTGTGCCATGTTGATTTTGTATCCTTCTTAACCAATGCATTCTGTAACATGAAACGAAATGTTCTGTAGTAGTCTAAGTATATCGTATCAATATTATTACCTTATCAACCCAACTTGTAATCTCACAAAAATATCAAATTAATTTGACAAGATCTATTTTCCATAAAACCACATTGATTGGCATTAATTATATTTCCCTCTTTTCATTATTAATCGAGTCTCATACCAGTCATCCCATTGTTTTCCTCAGGACTGATGTCAGGTTAACATGACTGTATTTACCCCACTTTTCTTGTTTACCCTTTCCTGCCCTTGTTCATTTTCTTGTAGTCTCCTAGCAGTTCTGTATTATTCAAATAATTATTAAGAGTGTTTCTGTATTACATCTGCAGCAGAATTTTTTTATCATAATCCTGATTCTTTTCCTACAAAGTAGAAATATTTAGTAGATACTTTTTCATTTTCCACATATTTATTGTTGAATCTAAGTGTATCTGCCTAACAATGAGCCTGTGTCATTGTGAGGACAATTTATGTTTCAATTTACTAAAAAATTTCCCAGTTCTTCATAACTAAATATTCTTTTCTTTTTGTATCCTTTCAATTCCTTTACCTGTCTTCTGCTTTTTCTTGCTTCTGTATTTGTATTTCTTTCAACTGTTATACATGTTTTTATTATTTTTCTAGCTGCTTTCATCTCCACTTAACTTTACTGTTGTTTTCATAACCTCTAGTTCCTTCTTTCCTCTGTTGTAACACTGGCATTTGGGAGTCTAGTAAAATGTTAACAGAAGGTTCCATATGATTATTTCTTTTTTCTGATTCAATCCTTTTAAAAGATGTCCTTCCTAATTGTTTTCAGCTTTGGCAATTTGATCCTTTGGCTAAGATTTCAATTCAATAAAATATTGAAGAAATTGTGAGCTGGTCAGGAAAGCCTAACTTTTTGGAGCCTGATAACTACAGCAGATTTTAAATTTGGAATTGGGAGTGCATTTTTCCTCTAGTGCCTGTAGATGGTTAGGGCTTGGCAAAAACAGAAGCCCATGTTAAGTAGAAAGCTAGTTGAAGCTAGATGATAATGAACCTTATGAATGGAGATCTGTTTGAAGCTCTAGCATTTCTAGACCTTGGGCATAAAAATTATGTTCTCAAGCATTACCTTTCATTTACAGCCTAGAGTCCAGAACTTTATCCTAAAGATTGGTATCTACATTTGCTCTTCCCAAGAACTGAGTAACATTTCCTCTTTTTTTTTTTTTTCAAAAGATGACCAGTTTTTGCAATAACTTTTTACATAATATCTTAGCAGTAAGAGGACTTGCCCAGAGAAAAGGTAAAAACCAGTAATGATGATTTTAAGCCTGTATGTCCCAGTCAGCACCCTAATCTCAGTTTTACATATAATTTTTAATTACGTTGTCTTACATCAAACAGTTATCAGAATAAAACCAATCCATAAAGTGGATATCATTCCAGGAACAGAGACCAGAATGCAGAGTTATCACCATTGACGCTCTGGTCATACTATTGGATTGATGCCTCTGCTTACCAGATTGGTAAAGTGTTGGTAAGTCATTGGTATGGCTTCTGATAGATCTTGCATTCTTTTCCATTTTTCTGCAGGAAAGGTGAATACCCCTGTTTGGACTATACTATAATCAATGCATTAAGGGGTTTCTCCAGAGAGTGTGAGACTGAAACCCTTTCTAAATCATCTGAAACACATGATAAGTCTCACACTTCCTTGCTGACTGGTATAGCTGGTAGGATGTTCAGTCACTTATAAAAGAAAATGAGTTTTTGAAACTGCTTTTTCTGAATACCCTAATGCTGTTAGTTTATTTTTAGTTTCCAAATTTTCTTCTGTAATTTCAATTATGCTTGAGGTGATGAAGGTGTTGTCTGTTTAATTTCTTGAAGCAAGTTCCTCAGGGTAAATGTAACCCTACTACACAATACAGCAGTGAAAGCTCAGGGGACCTTTCGGATTGGAATGAAAAATACTTTGTGAATATAGGTTCTTACTGAGCTAGGCAGTCACCTAGCTCACATAGGATTTTTGAGCTGCAATTTTTGTATTTTGACACTCAAAGACTTCCGAGATTCCTGACTTTTCGTCTTTAATTTGAGAGCTGGTATGAGGTACGCATTCTGACTGATAGGACAATTGGCATTTGTTTACATGTAATGGACTTGCTCAAGTTGGGCCAGCTTATATCTATTTGCCATTAATAAATATCTGTGGTGAAGATAAACTGACATTAGCTGTCAGTATGGTCGCAATACAGATTTTTTTATTACAGGTCTAACAATTTTTACAATGAAAAAAAAATCAAATTTTCATGATCTCTGCTTTCAAGTACTAACCATCTTCACTGACTTCATACAATTGATGATAGCAAGCTGATAATATTGCTGTGCTTTTTGTTAGGTTTTTGAAGAGTTGGTCAGGTTGGGGAAATGAATGTATTCCTCCTTCAGTGGATCCTTCGTGGAGAGTCCGTTCTGGCACTTGCCCTGTTCAGTGGAAGACTGCTATGAGGAACAAGATATTCCCAACAGCAGGAGCTTTGTGATGGTGATAACAATGCTGGGTTCTTTATGAAGTCCCTGTGGTTACTCGCTGGCTTTCCCAACATCTGGCTCCTAACTGGGATTTGGAGATGTTATCTGGCTGGAGCTCAGTCCCTGTAAGTGTGATGGTATGGTATGAGGAAGGAGTTTGAGGAAGTATCAGAATTAATATTTGCTTTTCCATGAAAGAAGCTTTACAGGTCTTCATCGTAAAAGGCAGGCAATCTGAGAAGCACGCTTTCTGATATGACCCTAACAGCAGAGGCTGTGAATCCTTTTGATCCAATTGCATGAGACCAGAACATTGCCAGTCTTCTTTTTGATGGCAGCTTGTCTCAGTCATTCATGCAAACATGGCAGTTTCACTCCAAAATACCACAGGTGCAGCCAAATGCTCCCTTGAAACTTTTGTTTAATCAGACTATGGTAGGGTATTTAATCAGCTATGTATCACATGTGGAGCACATTACATCTGAACTCCTTAAAACATACTTTACATTTCAGATGACATTTGAGAGTTTTGTTTTGATTTATAAAATCCTGTTTAACATGGGGCTTTTTACCTAAGAAACCAATTAATTTCTTACCTCTGACTCAGCAGATGAGCTCAGCTTGGGGGCTTAACCAGACAGCCCCTAGGGATCCTAACGCTGGGGCTCAAGGTAGAAGATTTTCAGGGCCTCTGGGTTCTGGAGGATATTCAGTAGTACAGAGACCAAGGACTTCACACTTCTAGACATATTGCAAAGCTAGTGCATTTACTCAGACTTTCTCAGAGGTAGAGTTAAGTGAAGTGTTGTGGGAGGAGTGTAAAACTAGTATTGCTTACAAAGTGTCACTGCAGATTTTTTGTTTGTTTGTATGTACATATCAATTTATTTTAATTGCATCCATACTTCATAATAGATACACACATAATGTGAATATGTAAGTAGGCTCTCTCACCAAATTTACATTGTTAAAAACATTTTTAAAAGTTGACACACAAATTTACCCAAACGAACCGTTGGCCACATAGACTGAGACCTGAGACCTGAGAGCTGACCTGCACATTTTAGCTTTCTCCACCTAAGGATTTCAATGGCATTTGCTGTCCTTCTACCCACTGAAGAGTTCTCAGGCACTCAATTTGCACAACCATACATCCAGGAATCCAGACCCCCAAACTTCTTCTCCAGCTTAATCAGGGTCTATGCAAAGTTCCCTTGTCAAACCCACAGGAAGCTCTTGACCACTTGTCCAGCCTTTCCAGGATCATTTGTGAAATTCTTGTATTTGTATGAATGTCATTCTCAAATTGCTTTTCTAAGAATGCATTTTTCCTTCAGAAATTAAAGAATCATGCCCATTTGCAATTCTACATTCTAAGGAAGAAATACAACTTCCCAAAGTCTAAATAAATAAATACATAAATATAATCATCTGTTTTTAACAGAGCAAAAAGTATATAGCATGTGTGATTTGACCTTTTTTTTCATGAAAGGCAATTGACACCATTTTTAGGTTTATATTAATGAGATTTTATAATAACTCTATGCATAGTTCTAACTTCATAGAAACTGATATACTATGTTTTCAGGTTGATTGGGGGAAAACAGGCTTTTTTAAAGGTATATGTCATAAAAAACTTTGTTTGATCAAGCTTAAAATGATATATATTCTGCTTTTTAAGTTAAAGTTACCACATACATGCTATATTTTAATTTTACAGGAGGAATTTTATATATATACATATAAGTATATACATACATATATACATCTCCTCTGCTAGCATAACAAAGTAAAAATATGTTGGGGGGGCTTCACAGCAGAACGATGTGTAACAGCTGCCTTCCTTTCTCTCAGAAAAGATATAAAGGATTGTTTTTCCTTTTACAGTGATCCCTTAAGTCATGGCAACCTTCTCCAGTTGCCATTAATTCGACACCCTGACAACTTAAAGACAACGGCAGCACATCAGATCTAAAAGGAATTGTGTCTAATTTTCTCTACTAATGCATTGTATCTGCAGAACTGATATTAAAGGTAATTCTGCACATCATGTCTCGAAACCGGATACCAGGAGGGAATGATGAACAAATTGAAACCTCTTGTGGGAAAGAATTTGACCAAATCCTAGCATTCCATAGACCATTCACATGAAATTTATAAGACTATTTTAAATCACTCCAGTGTCTTTGCAGAGATGAAAAGATATAGACCTGCAATAGTAAATAAGCAATAGGAAAGGAGACATTACTATAGAAAAAGCTAAGTTAATGTTTGTGCTGTTCAGGGAAGATTACAAATAGTAAATTTGGCTTTGAAAAATAAATATAGGCTAATAATTTTCACAGTTGTTTCTTCTTCCTTAGCTTTATTTTAAGCACTGCAATTTCTACAAACATTGATTCCAAAGAAGGATGAAAGTCATACTGCATGTCCAGGAACATGCCTTTTTTTCCAATTAGGCATCTCTCTACATTCCCTTGTGAGAAAGGCATTGGCTTTCTACAAAAATTTTTATACACAATATTGAAAAGTATTTACAGCCTCAATCTTGTCTCAGAACTGAAATATGAGATGAGGCTGCATAAAATACCATTGTGACGGCCTTCACTGATCTGCCTACTTTTAAGCTTTTAGTAGGTCTTCAGTATAATTAAGAGCAGTAGCTGTTAACTGCCTCACAGGCCTGATCCAGAAGCCAAGAGAGTGCCGAATGTGTCTGAGGTACTCCCTATACTGGAAGTAAGGTAGTCTACAAATCATTTGATCATTAAACTATAGGAAAGGGGAGAAGGGGGTAGAACGATGGCATTGCTTTTCATCCTCCACCCTACACCATCATGTGGCAAGCATTCAGCATTAGATTTTATTGTCTCTAGGTTCAGAATCCACCACTGATACAAAGGAGACCTTTATATCTTTAAGGCTCTCAGTTTAAGTACTTGGAGTGGCTTGGTTCGATTTTATTTCGGGTAGGGAAAGAAATACATAAGGAAGGCGATATTGGCATTCTACATATCTAAAATACCTTCAGTGCTCAAGATAAAAGATTCCCTGAATTTTTCATAAAGCGTTATAAAAATTTAACTTAGTTTAACACCTAGTTTCTTAAAATGTGACTTAATTTAGAGAGTTACTGTGTTTAGAAGGTAAACTAGTTGTATGCAATATTCTAGTATGGTTCAATTGGTGTACACAGAGGATGTCTGTTTAATAGCCAGAAAAGAAACAAGTGGCAAACACAGTAAGGTACCTCTAACAATTATTTTCCTTTTCTGAAAACAAAGAATTAAATTTTCTTTTGGTAAGAATTTTGTTTTGAAATACGAATCACAAAAGTTTTTGCATCATAATTCTTAGTATTTACTACACATGAGTGAAGCCACATTCTATTGGTTAGTGCCATATTTACCACAACACGTTGTGAAGCACATTACTGAAAAATAAAAAAAAAAAGACTTCTAGCCTAATGACAACATTTAGTTGTCTTGCTTACCGTAATACGTGTTTTCCCTCAAGTGATTATCTTTTTCTGTAGGGGAAAAAAGTGTTGTTTCTTATTGAAGCAGGTAAAATATATGTCAGCTAAATTTGAAATCTTGTATTCAGAAATGCATATTTACATTGGAAATGGTAAAGGTCAGTTTGCTTTGACGATTCCATGGGTTCCTTAGATATCAGTTCTTCTTTTGGTGCATGTTATCATAGGCAATTATTTTAAGCAGTGGTTTTCAGTAATATTTCGCAAAATTCCTCGTGTGATTTCCCATGAAAAGGGAGGATCTAATTGGATTTTTAATCCTTAGCTAATCAAGCAACACATTGCATATACTGTTTTAGGTAGAAACTGAAAAGTTCTTTCCACTGCCCTATTATAACAAGGCAAGTTTGGATGTAACTTGAATCAGTAGAAAAATAACACGGTAAAGTCCCTATACTGTATAGATGTTACACGAAAACAATGCTCTCCTTTCTTTAAACTGCAGCCAGTGCCTAGCCTTTGATGAAGCTCTGGAATAACGGAGTGCCATGGGCTATTTTCTCCTGGTTTCTATAGCTCAATACAGGGCTTGTCTCTTCTGTTTGTTTTCAGCTAATTGCCTCAAGATCTAATAAGTTAGTGATGATGTATGCTGAGCACCAGTGACCCCTTGCCAAAAGAAATATTATGTCGCACCAAAGTTTAAGGAGCTAGGTTTTTATCAGCCAAATATCTTTTCCCTAAAAGGCTCTAATTTCCACTGTGTAGGTTGTAAGTGGCATCCATGATTGCACTGGTTCTTTTAAATGGCTAAGACAGAAATAATACTTGAGGGGAAAAGCCAATGTGGAGGCCAAACGCTAACCTACATGTGTTCTCCAAGGCTTTGGCATTTGTTGTTCAGCATGCCTCGAAGGGAAAACACTTAAGAAATTATCAATTTAACAGAACAATCAACTTAAATTAGATGTTTACTCAGGTTTTTCTCTTTGCATATAATTTTAATGACCTTATTTAATATGTTCCTTACTTATTTTCTTCTTCTCAGAGCAAAGATGTCCAGGGAAAACAAAGATATTAGCAGCTACTATCAATTATATTGAAAGTTTTAACATATATAAGCAATTAATAAAATAAGGCCTAGGCAGATAACTTATCAATTCTGCATTAAATAATATTACACAGATTGCAAGTTAAAATATGTTTTATTTTTTAAAAAGTAAGACATTGCTCTGGGAAAGTTGAGGTATATCAGAAGCAAAAACCTTCCAAGGAAGTTTTCTGATATACTGAAACTTTTCTGTTTTTTAAATGGAAACAGCATCCTCTTTGTCAAGATGCTTAATAATTAGACTTCTATGGAACAAAGGCAAAAATTCAGAGCATTATAGAAATTACAGGAAAACCAAATAATTTCCTTATATGTGGAGTCATCATACTGCCTTATTAAAACACTTTCTCACGTTACAGGGCAGATCCAACAACGATCTGAGCTTTATAACACTATTGGTGTTGCAAAGTTCCTAACCTAGCTACCTTGCTGCTCACCAGAATGGACAGCCCTCAGCTGGCTGGAAGTGCTTGCCATGGGAGTCCCAAAAGTCAGCCTGCTGGTAAGGAGCTCCTTCCACTGGTCAACAGGGGACATGGAGAGCAGGCTGTGCCTTGGCCCCCGGGTGCAGCTAAGGAGTACTCACTGGGTTCATCTAACAATTCTCTGTCGCCATTTTTTCTCCTCCGCTCACCTGCACACTCACTCCTGCCCCGTCTTTTGCACTATGATGTTTGTGCTGCTAGTGAGCCCATTTCTCTCACTGCCTGGCAGCAAACTTACCCCTGAGGAAAGAAAAAAGTGTCTTTTCTACTGTGTTAGGGAGCTGAACCTGCAGCTCACCAGAAACAAAGGCCTGCAAGATGGAAGGAGGAGGAGGCGGCATATTTTTTAAGGTTCAAAATGTTGTGAAGCTGCACCCATCTAAATCAGCATTACTTTGGTCCTACCTCCTACAGGCCCTGACTGACCATTCCTGGAACATTTCTTGCACCGGCACTGGTCCTGGTTTGGCCACATGGTGCCCTGTCTTAGAGACCTGATCTCTGCAAAATGTTGGGGGAAAAAAAAGACTTCCAATTAACGCTTCTTCCACAGAACGGGAGGTATGGGACATGGTCCCAGTTCTTTCCTGCGCCCCAAGGGATGTGAGGTTGCATTTTTCAATGCTCAGGTGAATGCACAGGCACAGACACGCAAAGCATGACGACATGGGGAGCTCACACACCCTGATCCAATGACTAGTTTGTATAAACAGTGAAACGTGCACTGCATCAGAGCCTGGAAGCCAAGTCTAAAATTATTTTGCCTCAGAATTGTGATTTTGCTATTTCTGATCCCCTAAACAATCTGTTGTCCCATGCCACATGGAATAGCTGCAGCACAAAGAATCAAAACCATGGCTTCCGCACGCAGATCATAGGCTTCAGTGTAGAGGACCCACAAGAGAAAGAAGAAATGAAACAAGCAGGTGTCCTACACCCTGTGCAGATGCTCTGATCACTGAGCTGTTGGATAACAGGCACTGATGGCTACTTGCTGCATTTGTGCCTCTTTGCAGTGGGCCAAATCATTACATGTCCCAGGAAAATGTCTGCCACTCTGGGTGGTGCTGGTGAGGTAAGTGGAGGAAATATGAGCCTGAAAGCTCTCCAGTATCACCTGAGTGCCTGAACTGCTTGGGATTCCCCAGGGAAGAGGCAGTTCTTGCAGGGCCCGGGGACAGGCAGCTCGATGTGAAGGCAGCTGAACTCATAAGAAAAAACAAACCTACGGATTTTGGATGACTCTGGGGTCAGATGGCAGCTGAGAAGGAATGCTGAGACTCGATATGTTGGATTTAAGCAAGGAGCTTTGTAAGTCTTGTACCTTTTAGGGCATAGTCAGATGCTGAGGTGTCAGGAAAGAGGTTCAAGCAAAATAATAAACCAAAACATTTAAATTCTAGGTGAGCTGCCTGCAAAACAAAAACCAAAAAAGCAATATTTTATTTAAATTTGCTATTATATCAGATAGTATCAAGAGTTCTTATCTAATTTTAATGGGAAATAGGGAAACTACTGGGATTTATGAATTAATATCAGGAAATTGGTTGAAACTAATGAAAAGTAATGAATAATGTATAATGAAACAACTGAGTGGCCATGACATGATAGGAGCAAAGGCAAATTTGTGCACGTCAAAATTCTCTGCTTTACAAGCAAATAATAGAAACATATTAACTTGTACTTTCAAAATAGCTAACATTGCTTATATATGAATTTTAAGCAGTCATGAGGTGAGAGCTCAGTTTCTGCTTTTGGTAGCTAAAATTCAGAATCTGGGTACAAAGAGGTTTTTTTAATGGAGCAGTACATTAATAACTAGATATCTCACAGCTCCTTAATAGAACCAGCAATATTTAATATTAGTGGGAAAAACAATATACAATAATTGTGGAGTTTTCCTTTATCACAACATTTTTAATGTCCCTAGATACTGTGATAATTCTTGCTTGATATATGTATCTATAAAAACATTTGTCAGTAGAAAGGGTTAAGAAATGACACGCCAACATTTGCAAATGCCAGCGCTCTTTATATTGGTCAAAATTAGAGAAGACTTTGAGAAGCTTCAGAGGGACTTATTGAAGCAAGTTGAGTCGGCAGTTTGATGGTAGTTAAGAATCAGTGTCTTCCTAATGAAAAGAAATATACTCTGGAGAGAATAATGTAAAGTCAATGAGATTGATGCATGTGCTTAAACTTAAGTGTGTATTTGACTGCCTTGCTGAATAAGGATGGCATTACGTTCTTAAAGTTACTTCACTGCTATACACATTGAATTTTGAAATCTTAATGATTCTTAACCATTAAAAATATTACCTATTTAGAGTAACATTGTATTTTTTTATTTCCTTTTTTAGGATATTATTTAATCCCAAAAAAATCCAATTAGTAATTTATTATGCAACTACAGAACCATTATTGAATAAGACATTACTACAAAAATCAACATTTTAAAATTTTATCAGCTATTAGCTGCACTGGGAGGGTTAGAGGAATCTCCCCAAAACACCGGAACTGCTTCCAGAAAAAATCTGAAATCCACCAATAATGTTCAGTTTTCTAGAGAACACAGTACACACATTTATTTTTTTCTGATACAGTATTCCATCTCATTTTGGGTTAAATGTCCAATATAGCATTTATTTCTTCCATTATTTTATGATGCTGTTAAATATGTATTGTTCCATACTTGAGAACAACTTGGCAATCTAATATGTTAGCATGAAAGAAATAAAAATATATGTTGCATGCATGAGTCTTGATTATTTGAAACATTGTTTTGTGTAATGTGATTTAACCCCTTTTCTGATTGAGATCATGTTTGCTATTCCCTTTGTTTAAAATATGTCTAAGAATTCTATTTCTACTGCAAAAATAAATGATGAATTATTTATACATACCAATTATTTATTATCATTTATGCAAAGCTTGTCATATTATGCATGCATAAGGGGATTAAATCACTGTTAACCCATAATGCCTTTAGGGGCATTATACGATAGGCAAAAGGTTGCTTATGTTTACTATTGTAGATAAACATATACATTAAGAACATACATATTGTTTATACAAATTGCCAAGTTGAACATCAGTTAGGAAAATAAAGTGTTTAGTGAGCAATTGGTTTTATAAATAATGATCAACTAATCTATTTAATGCAGTATACTTACTTTCTATAGCTTAAAAATATGAGCTTTTTTCAACTAATGATACTCAAGTTGAATTTAATTCAAACCTGAGGAATGGAAGTAGTATAAGAATGCACTCAAATCTTTTCTTTTCTTTTGTTGTCCCTCCTGAGGCAGCCTCTTCATCAGATAATGTTACGTGACTACACTTTACCATTAAAATAAGTAGGCACAATCTATAAAATGTCAAAAGAATATGATTTGCTATTATTTCCAATAATCTGAAATACAAGGCAAATCCAGTGAGATAGCGTTTTTATACTAACAGAAGCAGGTGGAAACATTGGACGCAGTTGCTTTAATGGGGTACAAAATGGAAGCACGCTTTTGCAGGGTATGGGCCAAAATTATACTTAGTGGTACAATAATAAAGCATTCCTTATTTTTTGACATCACACTGTAAAAAGAAGAAAATATATTCTAAGTTTGTATAGAAAAATATTTTTTTCCAGCTTTAATGAACAAACAAGCACATTTAATTCATATAGGGATTAGGGCATCATGTGTGTGCCTGAGGACATTCATGTAACAGCAGGGTGAGAGAGTAATTCAGCAAGAGTCAAATGACAACAATTTCATGCAGTCACTCTCTGGAGTTGCAAGATCTTGTTACAAATATGGTTCAGGTCACGGTCTAAACATAGTTAAAGGTCTCAACCTAGTTCCTGAAGAATGTGAGTTCACGTAACAAAACCTGCCCCTCGAAAGCACACATGCAAGTCTCTGATCAAGGCATTCTTGTTCTCATCTTTTCTTGTCCCTCTTCAGCAAAGCAACATGTTGGTTTCTTGACCTATCCCAGTCTGACTCCCACAGCAGCTTCATTTGTTTCTGTTCACTCCAGAGCCTACAGGTCCTGAGGATCTGTTGTTTTAGCTGTTCTGGTGCTTTAAAGCCTTTCCTAAGGAGCCAGCACAAACACGCAGGAGCATATCTTGGAACTGAAGGTTGAGAAATTGAAAATAACAATGAGGCTTGTGGCAACAGAGCTGAGGCCAGCTGGTTAACTGATCTTGACCAACTAAACTGAAAGAAAATGTATAACTGTTATTGTATGTAGATTAGGAAAAGGTCAGGTCAGATAAACAACATCTTTTCCTAATTTAGACCGGCTGCAATGAAGTCAAAGGTTGCCATTGTCTTCAGCAGAGTTTCTAACTGAACATTACGGGTTTGATTCACAAAATGTTTGTATATACTTAGCTTTAAACCGGGAAGAAATGCTCCAGAAAGTCAGTTCTTAAGGTTTAGCACATGCCCACGTGCTATGATCAACCCAGTCTGAAACCTAGCGTAAGCTCTTGAGGTGACCTCCGTGCTAAAAGCACTCCCAGGCAATCAGTGGCTTCAGCCCTAGTTCCAAGCCAAGCCACTTTACGAAACCTAGCCCTACCAGCAGCCCCTTTTTCACATTGCAGATTAGTGCTGTTACATCCTAACTGCAAGTGCAGCCTTGTTTTAACTGGCTGCACTGAAGCAATATGCCGCAAAGGTTCTCCCCTTGTTTAGGTTGATTTGATATCAGAACAGTGCCCTGGCTTATACTGAGTTATTCTGATTAAAACCAGTACAAGTGAGATCAAAATCAAGTCCACTGACTGCAAAAAGCAAAAGAATGTATTAAAAGAAAAAGTAGTTTGAGGGCAAGTAATACCTCTAGCTTGTTTTTTTAATTAATATTTTCTTTTTGTGACATAGCCCCAGGCATCCAAATATATATTCCTCTAATCCCACTTGACCTCAACACAAATGTTTATGCCAAGGGTGTTCTCATGTTCCCAAGACTGGGGTTTAGGATAATGGATTCTACCAAAGGGCATTCTTGCCTTTTTCTTCTATCCTTTCATTTCCAACCACCTTTCCATCCATGCTTTAATACCGATTCTCCTCTCTCCCATAGATATGGTCTCATGCATAATATTCCTACAGATGCTACACTAAGGGCCATGCCTACTACAATCAGTACTAATAAATGCCTTCTTACCTCCTAGCTATTGGGCTGAAGTAAAAGAGGTTCTCAGTTTCTCTCCACCTCTGGGTTCTCTGTACGTGTTGCTGCTATCTTGTTTCTGCACAGATGATCCGTGAAGTCAAACGAATTCATTACTTAATATAGACAGAGTAAGAAGGACAGATCTGCACAATTTATTTGCTGACTGAAATAACAGGTTTTGAAAGAAAGAACCTTCTCTTAATTTTTTTCTTTCAGTTTATGGCATGACTTTTGCAAAAGATAGATCTGAAATAATGTTACTGTCAGAAGTGAGCAGATCAGGATTTCATTCTGCGTTAGTGTAGTCAGAAATGAATGCACAAGATTTTTGTGTGTAATTCTGAGTAATTCTTCATCTTTCATAAAATGCAGATCCACACTGAAATTATGTTTATAAAATTAGTCAAAATAGTACGCAAAAATGTTGTCACTTGTATTTATTAACCAAAACAAGCATTCTTTGAAAATTTGACTTATGAAAATCAGTAACAGAAAATTAAGATGGAATTTTCCTTTATGTACCTGTAAACACTTTGAAGTGTTTCCATTGGTATAGGATAAAAAAGTTACGTCATCTTTTGGTAATATTACCACTAATTCCTTAACTTTACTTTTTGATGTAAAAGTTTTTCTGGTGCACTGTTTTGTACATTTCAAATAAGTCAGAGAAAATCCGAATAAAAAGTATTGTTCCACATGTGAAAAAAAGTGTTCCAAAGTAAAGTGTTTAAAAGTAAAACACTATTTACTTTTTCTGTCAAAGTTTACGTTTAAAATCCATGGTTTGTAGGCAGTAGTGATGATATGACATTCACTCAAAATAAGCTGGTGCACTTAGATTATTTTTAAGAAAAATTCTGATGGTAAAAGTGAAATATAAAAGCCAATAAATGTAAAAATTAGGCTTTACCAGGCAGAGGAAAAATCTACTTTTTTTATCACCTGTGTTGTTTTTTTTTTTAACGTGTTTATATATAGATATATACTTTAGCCACATTCTTTTAAGACATTTTGTATGAGGCATTTAACATCAATTTGACTAGAGTCTTTCTATTTGCTTTCCAGAGAAATATCAGCTAACCAACACTACAGACCCAGTATATGATTGCGGTTTATTCTGATAGATTACCTTCATGACAGCAATATAATCTGGGAAATGTAGGAGGAGGAATTTAGGAACCTACTCTGCTTTGCAGAAAAAGATTAGAGGCAAATTAGCCTATAGCAGAGGACCCGAAGAACAAGTAAGGAATCAGCAAGGAAAAGTCAAAACACAATTCCCTGAGACAGTATTTACTTCTATCTTTTCTTTAGGTCATCCTTACTCAGGATTTCTGGTAATACAGTGAAAGCTACTGTTTTTCACATTATTTGAAATTGGGCCTGTTACTGTTCCTAAACTGCGTTTCCATAATGGATTGCTAATAGCCACTTATGGGAGATATTGCTACAGGATTAGTTCCTGGTTGTTCTCTCCTGAACAAGGAAAAGCATCCAAATGTCATTATTGACTTGATCATTGCCCAGGGATCCTAAAGAATAAACACTTTTAAGTCTTGACAACGATTATGGAGGAGAAATAATTTTAGAACTGTTGCAAAATACAAACAGGTTGTAGTATGTAAAACACAATTCCCCATGTAGTCATACGCACATACGCTGATATTCATTCCCTGAATCTTAAAGTAATTTAAAAGGATAATTAGTGTGTAGCGCCTGAATTGGTTCCTCAGAGGGTTAGTGTCCACCCTGTTTGTCACTGTTTCTTGCCTAATCCTGTCTAATGAGGGTTTATGTTAACATGGCTAAGCACTTGCAGATATGCGCTACCAAGCTATCTAAGCTTCGAGAAGACACGATGTTCAAATGTCACTGCCTTTGGCTATCGTGCTATAAGATACTGATTATTACTTATTATGTTTCATATTCAAAAAGCTGCCCTTTGTACTTGTTTGTAGGCTTTTGTAGTTCTTGAGCAGGTAACAAACAATGTCTCTATTTTTCCTAGATTTACATTTTTTAATGTCCTTACTTCTTCTTTTGTTAATAACTCTCTCAGTGAGCTGAAATACATTTGATTTTCTGCTTTAAAGCATTTAGAGCAAGTTAAACAGAACTACACTAAAATTTAAACATTGGTAAATATGTATATATATAGATATACATATGTTGGGGGGTTGGGTCGTTTTTTTGTTTAATTGTCTTGCTGTCACCTCATCAGAATAGTTCAGTATAAAAAGTTAGTTCAGGTTTATCTGGTCTGGGATAGAGGTTTTCATTTCAAAGAAGAAAACTATTTCTTTTTTTTTCTCTTTCTTCCTGTTTTAGAAGCTACCAGGCCCTGTAGATCATAAAACATCACAGTCAGACCTTTTCTCTCTGGCTAGTTGTGATTATCCTTTGCAGGTAGGAAGGCATCCTACCAGAGTCTGAAACGAGAGGTCAGTCTTCAGATCTGAGATTTGGTTCAAGTCCTTTTTTTTTTTTTGTTCCAGAAAGGTGAAGATTCACTCCTGTTATAATTGCCTACATTAGCTATTTCTACACTGCTGCTAAAAAAGCAGTCTCAGGAGTGCAGGCAAGCAGCTGACTAGCATGTACTCTCCCATCCACACTATTGCCTGCCAGGTTGCCTAAGGCCTGCCTGCAGGCAGCCCATGAGCAGCCTGTTTGGGCATATCTGGAAAAGCACTAAGCTACCAGACACATCAGGGATGGAGGGTCCTGACCACTGACTCCCCTCCAAATGCAACACAGATATATCAGGACGGTCCCTGACATCGGTTCAACACCGGGCGAGCGTGCTGTCATGGCTGCCCTACATCCCTTGCCTTCTGAAGGAAGAATCCTCCCGTGAGCCCCATTGCCCTGCCCAGGAGCAAGCGCGATTCAGCTGGTGTGCCCTCACCCAGGGCAGAGCAAAACAGGGCAACAGGGCAGCAGCACCCAGCACCCACATGCCCTCCCCCTGCCTGCGGCTGGGGCTGGCTTCCACTTGCTCAGTTCCTCCCGTTTCTCACCCTAAAATCTTGAGCAGTTTGGTTTACTGCGGGTGAAGTGGGTGTCATTGTGATTCACCAAAACAGAAGTGCATGTGTTTGTACATGTGTGCTTAAGTCGAGCCCATAATCCCAAAATAAATTAGCCTGAGTGCTTACATTTTCAACCAGCTAAGTCTTTGGGCGTATCACTGGTTTATACAGTTGTAATATATGTAAAATGTAGCTGTACCTCAGAGTTTAATAGGGAGCCTTGTGAAACACTACAATTTCTCTTTCCACTGCAGAGTAGTGTTGCTATAGCTGAGGTAAACAGAGTTGTGCATGCCAACATTTTGCTTGGTTTCACCATGTGTGTCACTTAAAAATTGGCGTAGCATCAGTATTCAACTAAAATTCAGCCAAGGCATGCTGCAAAGCTTTCTGAATCTTCCTGTCCCTTTCCGCAAACCTGTGTTAAAAATGAACTGTATAATGCAGTACGAAACTCAGAGAATTCACTGGTGAATTTTTGATACTAAAACATATTAGTTAAAATAACCTCAACGAAAATGGAGGAAATACCAGTATAATTTAGCAGATAACGACTATTTGCATTTCTCCATTTCAATATTTTTCCTTGGCTAGTAGAAACCCTTAGCATTACATTAAACGTGATGCCGATTTGAGATCTACTTGGAAAGAATTCTAGACAAAACCCCCTACTTTATTTTTTGATTTTTTTTTTAATAAGAAGGAATATTCTTAGACAACTAGTCTAAACAGAAACTCACGTTAGAATGATCCTACAGAATAAGTAATAACTATCTCATACTAAGGCTGACATCACTATAATTGTAACAGTAGTAAAGCATTTCATCATTGTAACTATTAACAAGACTATAAGAATGAGCATGGTGTCAGAATAACTGCCAAGTTGTGTCTGAGAGAGTGGTCACCCTGGCAGCATCTTCTCTCTGACAACAAGTTGGGGATGCTCAGGAAAAAAACGAACAAAACTAAGATAACCTTTTATCTAAGGTACCACTCACCTTATGGAAACCAGTGGATTGTCTGAGTTAGACCTGTGTATGCACAATGTGTTTACAACTCCATCAGTGTGCTTATCGTGAATAAATCATAGGTGTCCTTCTTTTTGAATCTGTTAATGCTTTTGGCTTCCTTAGGATCAGTATTGTGGCAAAATGATTCACAGTCAGAATAAGAGTACAAAATCACTGCCTGAAAATTTCTTGTTCTCACCCTAAGATATTTGAGAACAAAATATAGTGTTTTATAGTATAGTATTTTATACTATAGTTTATTCTATTTTATAGTATAGGATGCTAACGCTGTCCGTGAAAAGTGGAGTTGTTTGCCTGCCAAACTAGTGTGGGGAAGGAGGGTTGAACTTGTTGAATGATTTCTGGTACACTCAGCTTCCATCTCTTCTTCAAGTTAGAACATTATTTTTAAGGAGTAAGGCCATTCTTCTTCTAGCTACTGCCTGGAAACAGATGTCTTTGGGCAATGACTTCTAAAATTGTTTCCCAAGTCATGAATCTTGATGTAAGGAAAGAAATAACTGGCTATAAGTAAGGATGGGAATCCATTGAGAAAATTTCCCAAGAATACACTTCTACTACCTTTATGTGTTATCACCTGTGAATTTCATTTCTTCAGGAGATAACCCCTATTCCCAGAGTGTTGTACCCACGAGAGGGGATATAGCTTCCTCAGCTGCCAGAGCTCTTCCCTGCTAGACAAAAGGAAGAGTCCCATTGAGCTTCCTTGGGCTAGCAGCCACACAGGTTATTTTCTGCTATGTCAGTCCTGCAGTGATTAGTAATTACTGAAAGCTGAATCTGGTCCATTGTTAATTTGTTTAAATCACTTAATTTCATTATATCACAGACGAATTACAGCGACAGTTACTGTTTTGGCCACGCAAAACCGTCTGTGGCCAAGATGTATAATGTTTCTCTAATTTGCCTCCAAGGGAATTTAATTAATTGTGAAGTGGGCAATATGGCAAACGCTGGAATTTGTATTAATCATCAGCTCAGTAAAAAGTTCAAATCCTGCTCCACTCATCCTGACCAGGAAGGACCAGAAGGCTGTTGCAGAACAAAGGTAGAGGCTCTTCTGCAGCTGCTCCTTCTGTCTTAGTGGCATTCACGGTTTTCTACTAAATGAGGTCATTTATCAGTAAAATGTGCACCAGGTTCAGATGGCCTTCCAAGTACCCCCAATATAAAAGCAGTTGATTTCTCTGGCCCCACAAGGTCCCCATCAAATCAGCTTGTTCCTTGTTCCCACTACACAAAGAAGTCCCATCGAGGCTTCAGAAGAGGGGGAGCAGAAGAAAGAGAAAGGGCAAAATGGGGACATACCATAATCACAAGAGGTAACCTTGGACTGCTATAGATTATTTTAAAGATATGATTTTTGAGTGAAAATCTATCTTTACAGTGAACATTTCACACAGTAATTGACAAATTCAGCAGCAATTTCACACAGCTCTAGTCATCAGTCATTTGAAATATACAACTACAGTATTCTACTGCTAATGAGTTTCAAGTGCATAATAAGTTAATTTGATTGACAGCCCTTGACCAATAATAAAGTCAATTTTTACAGTTGAAATACATGTTTCTACTATTGGTATACATTTATTAATTTCAACTGTAGAAAAATAATCGTGTTTTAGAGCCATGGTAGTCATAAAACAAATATGTTATCACTTTTAGGCATATGCTCTTAAAATAAGCTTTAAAACGGCTCTCTCTAGTGAGCGTACATGTGAATTTAGACCTGTCAAGACAAACAGGTTTATGCATCCAACTAAGAAGTCAGGCATCTATCTATCGTGTCTGCATGTGTTGCTTACGTGGATTGTGTTCACAAATGAGTTTTGTGACTTATCTAAGAGTACAGATGAAGATTCAAGGTTGGATTGAGGCCTCCTTAAAACCTCATCCTGAGTGTGATACATTTAATAAAGCTGAATTTCCTGGGGAAGATGCAGTATGGCAACTATATCATGCATTTCAGTCATTTCCATGGTAGGATTCTCATAAGTGTACAGTAAGAACTGAAAACCAGATTGCTTTAGCAAGGAATTTTATCCTATGTCTGACATTGTAAGCAAATTATATTGCTACTCCAGTAGTTCTCTTGACTGCAGGATACAGAATAGTTAGCCAGAGCTAATCAACAGGGAAAAAAGTCCAATAGTGTTATCAGCTTTAATGTGACAAAACCATTTCTCAAAAACCGGGTCTTAAACTCTTCTTTACTAAACTCGTTTCCAAGACATGTTAAACACATAACAAATAAAAGAAAGTGGATTGGCTAAATTGACTAAGATGCCTGACCAAGAAGGTTGATGACATCCTAAATATCTACAAGTACACAGCAATTTAGTCATGACACCACTTTTGCTACTATTGGTTTTTTGGAGGGAATTAGAAGGTTTGCAATAGAATACTTTTTGATGGGGCACTCAGGAAGTATTCAAGTATGCTAACAGTTTTCTCAATTTTCCTTTAAAGAATACACAAACAGACTATTTTAGTTCAACTGCACTGGAGCTGAATTAAAATATAATTTAACAGCAGTATTTTATTTTGAATCTGTACACTTGATGACTGTATACTTGATCTGGTATACAGATGTCAGACAGGAAGAATCACAGAAATCTGACCTCATATAAAGGACGCAAAACACACAAATAATACAAAAATAAATTTCAGTTTAACTTAAAAATAAATTTCACCCAGCAAAAATGCTATGGATACTTAGGAGTTATTATGTGGGTGCTTTTTGCCAAGTATTTTTCCAGGTTCGATGTTTTCATGATCAGACAGTCTCTTCAGCAATGTGCCATTTGTGATGTGCCATTCTTTCCCTTACTGAGTGATTTTATGTGGTTCATCACATAGTTTTCACAAATTAGAAATCATGTGAGAGGGAAGGAACTAAAAGGGCACAAGAGTTCTGCATAGCAGGAGTATATATGTTTTACTTTATTTTGTTGAGAAGTCAAAGCATTGTGCCTTAACATACAGTAAAGTAGTGTCCTGAATCATTGCTACTGAAGATGGGGATATTTTGTTCACAGCACTTTTAATAGAAATCCATACTAACGGAAAACAAGTGTTCCAGCATCTTGTATTTGTGACCCTACATTCTATGTTCAGGGTGATGTTCTCCAAAGCAGAAAGCAGAGTCATATTCCTATCCCTTACAGGAATGGAGCTTAGTCCTCCAATAAGCATGCTTGAAATCATCATTACCAAGCTGATGGGTTCTGTCACCACAAAAAGCATAGAGAAATTCAGGACAGAAATGTATCTGTCTGTGCATGCATGGTTCTCAAATAAAAACAAACTAATGTAAAGTATTTATAATTTTCAGGTATATTAACTGAAAGTCATTACACCACAGCATTTGAAAAGCCTCTTTCAAGTGGGAAAACCTATTTAAATATACATTCAGGAGATATTATATATACATAGTGTGCATTTAAAAATGTACATGTTACGTATTAAATTACATACTTCAGCACACACAAGGAAGTCTCAAAATTTTAGGTTTTATTGAGAATATATAGGTTTCTACTGCAAATGTATTGTGACAAGCTGCATTGAAAGACCTCGCTGTCACGGATAACATAAGTGTAATCTTTCTGCACCTCATCAACATTGTCTTTAAGTCATTCTCCAGAGGGAAAATTGGTTGGGCAAGAGGTCAATTCACTTTCAGTTCCCATTCGATGCCAGTGCACTTAGCTAACTGTGACCAATTAAATGATATTTTCTGTGAGAAAAACATTTGGTCTACAGGAACCCACTTCCAGCTACTGAATTGTTACTTACTGATTTCATGTACAGCCTTGAAAAACCATCAGATAGGAGAATTCTGTTAATTTTGAACTGAAATGCCAAAGACTTTGTTTCATGGAATAAATATAAAAAACAAGTTTAGCTGACATTTATTACTATGATATCTCCACCTCCTGACTATATAAAATAAATCTGGAAATCTCAGAAGAAATCACGATCTAAACCACTTAATCTCGGCTGACTGTGTTGAAATCACTGTGGGATGGATTCGCAGGCCTTGAAATATGTCTTACAGTGAGATACTTAAAGATCAGAATCTGTTCAAACAGAACAGACTTAAGAACAGGATTAATCCTTGTCTGCAAGCATCTGTACAAGGAGAAGATATCTGATATTAGAAGATTCTTCGGTTAAACAGAGAAAGCCTTTGCGAGAACCCAACCTAAAGACAAAAAAAAAAAAAAAAAAAAAAAAGGAAAGAGGCAAATTTATAAAAATGTGGGTAACTGCAACATGAGCAACCTACCAGGAGGTGAAGATGTTTCCCTGCCTCCTACAGAGGAGGGGCTATACCCCCCAAAAGGTCATATGTCTCCTGGCAGAACTTGGGCAGACGCGGCACGCATCCAAACCTCAACCTCAGAAATTCACATCCACCTTCCACCCGTCGGTGGAGTTACCTGGCTGTCTCTCTGTCTGACTGGAAAGTTTCCTGGGCGCGGTGCCCAGAAATTGCCCCATCTGAGAAGGCGGCATGTGTGTGCAGTCACGGCCTGACAGGGACCCAGAAAGCAGGAGCTGCTCTGTGCCATGAGACAAGCATACAGTGACTTCGCTGGGTCCCGGGCAAAGTGTGATGGCACATGCCCTCTTCTAAAAGAAGGGTAACGGCTGTATCATCACCTCCCTTTTTATGAATTCCCTAGAGGCTAGAGCATTTGAGACTCAGTCAATATCCTCCATCTGAAAAGATTAAGAGCCACGGCTCCCCTCTCCCAAGAGACTGCATTAACCACAAGCCACGCAGCTGGGAAAGGAGGAGGTTGCCGCTGTTGAAACCCTACATCTGCAGAGGAAAGAATGCAATATATCCACGGAAGATGTAAGAGAGAGTGCAAGAGGGAACATGACTGTGTGGCCTAGTGCCTACGGCACTCATCTGGGAGTGGGCAGAACTAGATTCCACTCCTTGCTTCAAGAACAGCTTCTGTATTTTTATATTAAAGAGTTATTGGTTTTGGATACCCCGAGGCTGGGCTGATGAGGTTATTGAACCCAAATCTCCCACATTCTGGGTGAGTACCAATGAGCAAAACAACGAGCTATTATACAAATGATAGCTGCCATCTCAGGCAGCCTTTTAAGAGAAAGCGGTGGATGACTCTTTGAAGGTGCAGACGTCGGCACCGACCAGTGGGAGGGAGCCTGAGTCCAGAGCCCGTGGCTGCCTCCTGGGCCCACAGGGCCAGGCTCTCATCCACGGAGCTGTACATACCACCTCCCTCCCTCAGACGAGGTGGACACATCCCAGATGCTTACTAGGAACTCTCCTCGGTGTACACTGCCCCCAGAATTGTGCCTTGGGGACTACGTGGAAGAGTATCAGCTGGCCTGGTCAAACTCATGCCAGGGCATGCTCAAAGTTAAACATTGCGGATGATGGCATGCCAGTACTCAACCCCGTACCTTGGTCCACTTTAGTTTACTAGAGGAATTTTACTGGGAAAACGGTAGCTAGGGGTAGCACTGGAGCTGAGAACCTGTGTGTTGTGATTCAGGTGTGGGACACATGCCTTTATGACTAGTTTTACCAGATGCACTGGCAAGCCAGTGGTTAACCATACCAAGTTACTGTTATTTTCAGTGTTTTTCATGCTCAATAAAAAATTCTTTTACACAAAAATGCTTTTTTTTTGGTCATTCCCATTCAAAATCTTAAAAACAGTTATTTTTATAAAAGTAATAAAAACATTCCAAGTGCATGCACAATAACCCACAATTCTCAGGTGGCAAAATGCATTCAGGTTTCCATCTCATACAAATGGCCTTTGCAAGTGTCTCCTGATAATGGAGTCCTTGTAAGCTCTTACTGAGCCTTTTTCTTACAATATATGGTTGATTTTCTAAGGGCTCTGTTGTCATTCAGAAAAGAAAGGATGGAATCAAATGTACAAGCTTACTTTAAAAATGTGTGCAAATATTATGATAAATAAAGAAGCAATATTAAAGTAAAAGTTAAAATTATTCACAGCATTAAGGGGGCAATTTTCCTGTTAGCGCAGAACACATATTGGGAGTTTCATGTCTGCAGCCCACCGAGGGAAACTTAGACAGCAATTACTTTATTTTTGTCTGCAAAGAGGAGGGTTATGAGGTAGCAGTTAACTGGTAAAGTATCTGTGAAAATCAAGGCTGGAACAGCTGACGTGAAATTAATAATTCTCAGTAATGCCTGAGAAAGCTAGCACATACAGTATACAATACTTATGAACAAATTTCCTGTGGAAACGAAATCTTGTAATTCACTCTTAGAATGGCTTGAAATGTCTGAGTTTCAGACTGTTTCTTTGGTGTTTTAGAATTTGCTGTCAAGTTAATTAACTAACTACCATGCAAAATACGGGCTAGGTATTTGACTGGTGTCTCCTAGAGGCTGCGGAACAAATGCATTGGAAGAAGCAAACAAAAAAAGGTAGACACACTAGTCAAAGAATGTTAGACGTGAAAGAAAGTACCTAAAGATGTTTCCAAGGAAAAGGAAAAAAAAGCCACTTATTATTTCTATACATTGTGACACAATGTATAGTTACATGCTTACATATTGTTTCTTCCTCATAAGACTCCATTCTCATTCAGACATTATTAAATAATGTTCTCCCATTTTTCCCCTTCCTTCGCATAATTTTAATGTAATTTACTTCTCAGAACAGGTGTTCTGTTTTAACTGTTTAATTTCTACAGTTCATTTGGAGCAAAAGCATTGCCCTGGAGAACTGCAGAAATTTAAAGGAACTCTTCCTGAAATATTTATTTTTAAAAGGCAATAGAAACTATAAATGTTAAAATTAGATTAACCTTTTTTTCTGTCAGTACTGGTATTACTCTCTGTTACTAATAAGGAGTAGTCAACACTTTTTAAGCTATTTATGTAAGATTTTCAGCTAAAGCACTGCCTTAAGGTTGTAAACCACCATTGTTATAAAGTTAAAGTTGTTTTGTCTGTTCTTAAATTCCAGATATTTAAAAATGAGCTCTCCATCTTTTCTTCTGAGGTCATCTTTGTATTTTAGATCTTATTCACTATTCTCTGCTTATTATAATAAATAGAATTCATATAATAAAATCTAAAATGGGTTATAACAAGCCATTCAGAGTCTGATTCCAGACAGTAACACACTCTTAGGGGTAAAAAAAATGTAAGAAATAAAACATAAGAAATAAAATTTTTCTCTCACATACTTCTAGGGTTTTTTTAACTGAATTTGTCTTTTTTGACAATGCTTTTTGGCATTCCCAGGATCCCATAACAATGAGCTCCTTGAGAGGGGAATAGCTGGCGTGATCCTTGTCAGCAACTATTTATTATTACCCTCAAAATTCAAAAGAATGGAGTAGGAAGATCCTACGGGCTGAGCCAGCGCATGGAAATCAAGGAATGAGGAAGGATTAGCTGGAAACAGGTTATGACTCTTCCAGTAGCACTTTCACTCAGTGAAAGGACGCAGAGGTGTAAATGAGTCCCAAGTTGTTTCCCCAGCTGGAGTCTAGACAGTCTTCCTGGCAGCCGGCAGGATTTTTGCCTGTCCAGTCAGGAGCCTCTCCTAGGGAAACCCATCATACTTGTCCCCCTCTCACATTCAAGGGGGACCATTCAATCCCATCTTGAGCTAGCTCACCAGCACTATTATTTGTCTCTGTTTCCTTCTGATCAATCTCTTCTCCAGTCTCACAAATCTTCTACAGGTCTGTTGTTCCCCTGCATACCAACACAACAGTAAGTACTGTTTGCTTCATGCATGTCTTGGTCCCTCCTTGCCAGCAGTCAAGGCAATCCTCTCTCCATACTAAGACAGACTTGCAAGCAGCATGGCTCATGGACATCCTGCCTACTCTTGAAGTTAATGACACCAAAACATTGAGTGACATGAGAGGAAGCGCTGATCTTACTGACAAGTAAGACCAACCCAGACTAGAAACTAAGAACCCAGAACACAAATATAGCATAGGAAATGGTCTTCCTACCTCTTCATCTCCGACTGCTTTACTGAAGCTCATGATTCTTGCACAGTAAGATGGGAAACTAGATGCAGGAAGTAGATCAGTCCTGTGAGCAAAACTAGGCATTGTTATGCCAAAGATTTATCTGGCAAAAGCTTCTCCACCATTGCGGGGCAAAATTTCACCATTATGGGCTACATCCAAACTGCTGAACTAGCAGAATATGGGGCTGCTAGCAAAGGTGAAAAAGCAGGGAGGCAGGAATGGTCGTGATTCTTCAGTTTGGAAAGTTATACCTACATCTATAGAAGACTGAAAAATATATAAGAAAGTAGAACGCACAGAGCATCTGATAAAATTATCTCACAGCTAGTGACTAATATAAGAACTGATTTTGCACACTTATCATAGTTAAACTGTGAAACACCTCACCTCAAATCATCTTGAAGTGAAAATGAGTTCAAAGACACATATTCATGGATGATAGATTCTCTGTGTCAATCAGACTTGAGAGTCTGGATGAAATCTCTGATTCAGAAAGTCTCTGCCCTTCTGATTACAGGGTCAGAGAGAGGATACCAAGACAAGGATCTCTCTAGAAACATCCAGTTCCTTTCCCCTGCCCCACAATTTGCAGAAAGAATACTGCACTATCTGGACCTGTGGTACTGCCATTCTCATATTCTCACACTCTTAAAAAGCTCTTCACATACTGCCAGTAGGTGAAGGTCTGTGCCTGGTGATGAGCAGAAACCCCTCTCACCTGTGTGAAGGCAGCCTGTGTTCCGAGATCCAGTAATGCTTTCTAGTCTCATTTGGGTATTTAAATCTAAGACATAGCAGGAGACAATTTACTGGTAATTCCCAGACCTGGATTCAAAGACCAATGACTTGTTATAGGTCAGGAGGTCATTAGCGCAGATTGTAGCTCCAATAACAACTATCCAGAAATCTGAGCTGTGTCAGTTTGAAGACAAGTTTGATCTTTTTGGTCAACTGTTGAAGAACTATGTGGTCCTCAGTGGGCATATAAAGGAAAAAGAGATACAACACAGTAATGAAACAGTCAGAAACTAAAGTCTTTAGCTCTAATTCTCATTCTAAAAAGGAGGTTCTGCACACACTTAGACCTTTCCTGTGATCATCTGAGCAACCTGATCTAAGTCATCTCTGCCTTGGAGCAGGAAGTTGGACCAGATGACCTCCAGAGATCCTTTCAATCTTAGTTTCTCAATTCTGTGGTTCTGTTCTAAAAATCAAGAAGTTTGTACTCCAAGCATCCTGCAACCTGCTGCCTTCACTGTCACCAGATTCTCAAAAGTACTTTTTTCCCACCAATCACTCACTTTAGTCCTTTGTGTTTCTCAGCCAGCCCCATTCCTACAGCTGTACAGAAATTCTGAAGCAAATGTCCACAACTGCCATGTTGTCCATGTTTCTCCACCTATAAGGAGGAAATGATTTCAACAAGTGACAGACATCTGAAAAGAGTCCATGGCCAAAAGGAGAAGTAGCATCCAGGAGCACTGACTTTCAAACAGAGCAAGAATTTCCAATACAAATTTTTCAGAGAAGAAGTGAGCGAAGCCAGCCCTTTCAGACATCTCAGTCTCACTATGTTACTTGGAGAATTTCCCGTTTTGTAGGTAATCTGAAAGAAGCTGCTTAGAAACTAAGGGTCACATATGATCGCCATATCATCCCATGGGCAGAACACTAGCCTCACCTGCTTTCCTGAAATATTTTACTGGTAATGACAGCTTGCGGGTCACTCTACGTGTATCTACACCGAGGACAACAGTATGAAGTTCAACAAGGCCAAGTGCTGGGTCCTGCACTTGGATCACAACAACCCCATGCAGTGCTACAAGCTTGGGGAAGAGTGGCTGGAAAGCTGCCCAGCGGAAAAGGACCTGGGGTTGATGGTTGACAGCCGGCTGAATATGAGCCAGCAGTGTACCCAGGTGGCCAAGAAGACCAATGGCATCCTGGTTTGTATCAAGAATAGTATAATGGCATCCTGGTTTGTATCAAGAATAGTATGGTGAGCAGGACTAGGGAAGTGATCAGCCCCCTGTACTTGGCACTGGTGAGACCAGACCTCAAATACTGTGTTCGGTTTTGCGCCCATCACTACAAGACAGACATTGAGGTTTTGGAGCGTATCCAAAGAAGGGCAACAAAGCTGCTGAAGGGTCTAAAGAACAAGTCTTATGAGAAGCAGCTGAGGGAACTGGAGTTGTTTGGCCTGGAGAAAAGGAGGCTGAGGCGAGACCTTATCGCTCTCTTACAACTACCTGAAAGGAGATTGCAGAGAGGTGGGGGTCAATCTCTTCTCCCAAGTAACAAGCAATAGGGCAAGAGGGAACGGCCTCAAGTTGTGCCAGGGGATGTTTAGATTGGACATTAGGAAAAATTTCTTCATCAAAAGGCTTATCAAACATTGGAACAGGCTGCCCAGAGAAGTGGTTGAGTCACCATCGCTGGAGGTATCTAAAAGATGTGTAGATGTGGTGCTTAAGGACATGGTTTAGTGGTGGTTTTGGCAGCGATAGGCTGAACTCGATGATCTTAAAGGTCTTTTCCAACCTAAACGATTCTATGATCTGATGGCAGAAAATCAGAGGAAGAAAAGAGAATAAAGAAAAAAGAACTCAGAAGTAGTAAAAATGTACCTTTCTCTCAAGAGACACAATTGTCTATCTTACAAAAATCCAGTGAAGGCATGTATTTGTTACAAACTTATTGGAGAAGCGTAATAAAATGCAGTTATGCTACAGAAATAATGTAATTGTGGTGCCTGCATGAAGATATTGCCTCGCAACACCCTTTTGTTCAACAAGTAGAGATTCTGACAAGGGTAGTCACACACACACACATCCCTTTGTGCTGGCAGACGGTTTGATTTCATGAACCATCTATCCACAAAGCATCTTATAAATAACCCTCTTGCTTGCCTTGTATCTGAGAGTCAGGGAGACTGCAAACCAAATGGTAAGAAAAGTGAAAGAATGGGGGCTTTGCCTGCCACACTGAAGTTCTCAGGAGATGGAAGTGATTAGCTTAGTCCTATAACAGCCACTTGAGCGCACCCTCTAATCCCTACCATGCCCGATAGTTCATGTTGCTTCACAGAAGGACATTCCATAGTGACCCAAAGACCTGCAATGATAAAGGGTTTGTCTGGCTTCCGTGTCAAGCCATTGATTTTTGTTATGCCTTTCACCACTAGATTAAAGAGCTCATTTGTACCCGCTCCTTGTTTCTCTTCATGAATGATACATTGTAATCAAGTCACCTCTCAACCTTCTTTTTCATTAGCAATTAAATTATTTTTGCAACTCTTTTCTGAGCCTTCTCCAATTTCAACACTCTTCTAAAAACGGCCACTTTGGTACTGTATGTAGGCTTTTAATAGGGAGTTTAAGCAGTGCCAGATGCAAACATTTCCCTATGATACTTGCTTATTCCCTTTTCACACAGACTACAACAGAATTAACCCCTTTTATCCCAGCAAAACATCCCAGTCCACATTGAGTGACCTCTACACTGTAACTCCTAGCTGTAGTTCAGGATCATTGCTTTCCAGGACATAGTCTCACTTTTTCTAGGGAAGACCTAGGGAGCACAGCTGTGAATTGAGATACATTGGAACCCCGTCTGTTGAGAGTGACTGTACTATTTTTTTTCCTCCCCAATTATTGTATTGTGTTTGTTAAATGAAAAAAAAAAAAAAAAGTTGCATTGATCTTATAAAAAGTGCTGAAAAACTGCTAATTCAGACCTAGGAATCCAAAGCTTTAAGCTGCCCTCACTTTTAGCACAGGCAAAGAGCTGCCATTTCAGGGGTACATTTCAGGTGCCACAAGGGTGTGGGAACTCCAGAGTGCCAAAGGAACATTCTTTCTCCTCCTTGCTCAGTTGTCCAGATCAAGCAAGGCTAAATTTCAAAAAAACCCAGAGTGAATGCCTCACCTCTTCCTGTTCTGTGTAGACAACCTAAAGCAGTCCTCCACGGTCCAGCCCTCATCACAGCCAGCTGTGCTGGCAACAGCAGGAGGCAGAACAGCTGTGAAATGAGAGGATGGACACACACTGAATATGGTGCTGCTCTGTGGCCTTCAGGCTGTGACTGAGGGAGAGGACTTGCATAGAGATGTGCGTTACAGAAGGATATCTGCTTACGGGAAATCTGTTGTACAATGGATTGTTTTGCTTCCAAGGAATCGTATATATTTTTACATGTGAACATAAAATAAAGAGTTGGATTTAGGCATGAAGAAGAAGCTAAAGAACAAAATGCTATACGTGTTATACTCTACTTCCTAAGTAAATTTAGTGGACTTATTATTGTTTTTGAAGGATTCTTGGCTATTTCTATCAATTAGTTATTGTTACCTCACATAACTTAATTACCTGTAAGTGCACTGTGGTGCCCGTTAGAAGTGTCGCATGTGCAAGCCACGGGCAAGACAAAATGGCAATACAACACAAGCTGTGCTGTTCAGCTATTCTTTAACTGGAGTGGGGAGCTGAAAGACCACAAACAGATGAGACCTTCTGTGGCACTGATAAGGGTATTGATTATATTTTGGAGTCAGTAATTAAAGCAGGTTTTCCATTTACTTTGATCTAGCCTGATCATACCACACTTGATTTCAGAAAAAGGGTCAGGAAAGTGCATGTGAACAGAAGTTGTTACAGTTCTGGGCCCTTTTATTGAATACACAAGGAAAAGAAACTGTTATAAAGAAGTTGCTTCAATTTTATTAACAGTAAGCATAAACAAAGCAGAACAATGTTATAAAAGTTTGCTTCAATTAGATGGCACGCTGCTGTTTATTGCTTGTTTCAACATAATACTCAGAAAAACAAAGTCGGAAATATCAAGTGTGTGGGATGGAATTTTTTACTTTGTCCTTTTTCCCCCTTGCATAATCCAGTTACTATATGTAACAGCATGCAATGGATCAGGATGTGATTAGCAAGACTCATAGCGTGTGCACATCAGGAAATATTTGTTAGCTTTCTAAGAGCAACTGTGTATTTCTATTTTTATGAAGTTTGTGGTTAAGTAGTATTAGGCATAGCAGATTGACTACTTTATACAGTTACCAGATTCCAAATTCCAAAATCCTGTCTTTTTCTAGATTTTCCCCCTGATAATAAGAGTAGAATTCATAGGCCTAATGTTTTATATTGACATAATTTAACAAGCTCTTACAAATGTCTCTTTGTGCTATCATCTTTATTTCAGAGATATAAAATCAGATGAACAATGCTTAAAGGAAGTATTTTTAACCTTGAATGTCTGTAATTATATGTTTCAATTGATCTTTGGTACTTAAATATGTGATCTGCCTTCTTTCAAAGGTTCTGACTTGTACATATTGACAGTGAAGTCAGTGGGACCTGAGAATACCCAGAACTTCAGAAATCACTCCATTCATATAGGTAAGTAATAGATTCGGATGTCTAACTTTCAGCAGTTGTTTTTTACATTTTTTTGCCAAATGTCTTGCCTCAGGGAGAGAGAAATCATTGGGTCAGGGCCCATAAATTACTCTCTTCATGCCCCTTGCTTTGAGTATCAGCTTCATAAATACTTCATAAATCTTGACACTCATGTCCAAGTGCCATGGCATTTCTTTTTTTTCCTTTTACTATATTCATTTGAATTGTTGGCATGGGTTTGAGGGGCAATGTACAGTATTTTACTACAGCTGAAGAATTTATCTTTCTACTTTAAAGGCAAAGAAGCTTTGAAATAAGACTCTGGCATTAAGTCCATGCTTACAGAACTCCTGTTGTCATGTTGTCTGACAAATGACTAGATGTAGAGTAAAAGGAATAGTTCTGATACTGCTTTCATTAATGAGAAATAATGACATCAAATCAGAAATTACCGGAATCAATCTAAACTATTATTCAGCCCTCAGTCAAACTACGTTCAACAAAGTAGCATTAATTTTATAATTATGTTAATGTGTACATGACTTCAGCCTGGCTGGAAAGAAAGACCAGCAAACTGCAAGTAAAGTTTTTGTTGGGTGTTTCAAACACCGCAACTCCAGGCAGTAATGGAAACCTGATCCCTAGGGAAGTGGACAGTGCCCGAGGCTGGGGCTGCCCCATTGCCCCCCGACTGCCCTGCTTCTGGCTGGGGTGGTGGGATAAGCCCTGCCCTGGTGATGGATCACTTAAAACATGCACAGATTTCTTCTCAAATAAGAACAACAGGGAAGCAGGGCTACAACATATTGCTTCTGCTTGAAATGATTAGTCTTTCCACAGGCTGAAAGCAGAAAAGGAAACTGGTCAACCTTTTGTACTCTGCCAGCCTAAGGAGACCTCTAAGCAGACCACTACACTGTCCATGTGGAACTGGGGAGAGTGGTTCTCTAAGGCGGTTCACAGATCGTTATTATGGAAGGTATATTTCTATGATATTTGGACAAGCTTTTCATAAAGGTATCATGTAGCTCAATATTTTGTACTTACAAGTGCAAAAGCACAATATATTTCAAAAATTAAGTTGGCTTACTGGCTTATGCAGACTTGGTAATTATTTCAATCTTGGATCACTAATTCTCTGAACAACAGCATTTTGTGGCACCTGTATATAATAACAAAAAAACTTGATTTTTTTTTTTTTGAAGTGTTTTTGCTCTCAATTCTACTCTGGCTTTGGATAAAGTCAGGGACTCCATAAAGCTATGTTAGAAAAATACTTTCCAATTAATCTTTAGTTTCTGTGCTCATATCCAAACTACTTAATAAGATTACTCATGAACAAGAGAAAAGGTGCAGAATGATGGCTAAAATGCATGTGTATATATATAGACACACACTATATTTTAGCAATCACGTGTATGTATACACACACAGATATATGTGTGTCTATATACATATTATATATGTACACACATATTATATATACATTTTTTAATATCTATATAATTTGCATTGCTTTTCTTCATTGGTAATTGCTGAACAGCTGAACCTGCATAACTGCTAGACACTGCGATGGGTAACACAGGATACAACTCTGCTCTTACACACCAACGCTGTTCTTTTTCTGTTTTTTTTCTTTCCTCTTTTTTAATTCTACAAAGAACGCTGCCTTCAGTCAAAACCTTTAATCCTCGTGTCCTATAGCGTTTATGGCAAGAAGTGAGAAGGTCTATTTAGAGAGGCATTTCAATTCGCCCTCAGGCCAAAAGAAAAACATGTTATTTCTAATGCCAGCACTGTGGCCTCATATGCTAGGAAACTAGTGACATTTTGACACAGTCAGGGACAGTTCTGAATTACGCGGTGCTGCTGTTCATATCATAAACTGGAGCTTAAGCACTTAGTGAGCCTTCTCTCTATATCGGTAACCTTGTTTCTCTGCCAGACAAGTTACTGTCTGCAGGGAATGCAGCAGCACTGATGTAGTATTTGAGCCAGCCCGCGCAGTGTGTTTTGTGGGTTACCCCACTCACTGTGTGCCAGCAGTGGCCAACTTGCACCATCCAAGCAATTCAAGCGCAGCTCCCATGCTGGGGATACATCACGTTCTGACTCAAGGACTCAACCACCAGCTGTAAGGGGATCAAGCCATAAGTGGTCAGTAAGTACTACACTGTCCTGGTCACCTTGCAACCCAGATAAATGCCTGGCCTGGCCCCAAGCTCGAGGGGAAAGGCTGTGTGGAGAAATGCTTCCATGTCCTGGCTGAGAGATTCTCCTTTCTTCATCTCTTCTAGATATGTCTTGTAATTTTGTCTTATAGCCAATAAGAAGATTTTGGTGCGAAAGCTCAGAGGATCAAAATGTTGTTTAAGAACTTGCAGGTTCTTCACTTTTCTGTTAAAAACATATAAAAGCAGATATTTTCATGCATCTTAGTATGAACACAGCAATGTATTCCTGAACTGCATTCCCGACTTCCATTAGCAGTATCTGATGCTACCAATATTCTGTTTTCTCTTTGACAGTGCCTCAGTAGTAGAGGGGGTTTTTTTAATTTCTGCTTTACATTCTGACCTTGAAGTGATTTGGTGAATGAAATAATAGTTTCCTTTCTTCTTACAGTTCTTACTATTTGAAATTCTATGTAAGATTCTGGATCCCTAAACCTGCTAGGAGAGTTCCTTTAGAAAACATAAATACCTCCTAGTAAATTTCAGGTATATTGAATCTATACAAATATTCTATCTGGATACCTCCTGGTTCCCCTGAAGGACTTCATCAGGCTTTCATTTTCAGGGAACTACTAATCTCTGCATCATCTTGATTGTGCTCTGAAGAGAGAGTGGACTACATAGTCTGTTGGACTGCAGCATTTTTAAATTTCCTATTCTTAATCTCTCTATTTTATGATAAGTATTAAAACTGCTTAGCAATAAAGTATGATGACTTATATTCTGCAGAAAATGGTTATACACAAAGGAATAGTGATACAGGCAAAAGTAAGAGAACCATCCTGTTATATAGGTCTAAATGGTGTACTTCTATAGGTATACATGGTTTATACAGGTATGTATGTTTCTGCTTTTCTGCTAGTTTTACTGATTTCTATCACATTTTTGGATATTTTAAAAGGAATTCTGAAATATAGGGGTTTTGTCTGATATTTTGGGTTTGAGTCAGATTACATTAAATTACAGTGAGTATTTCAAGGGCACCAAAGGATTTTCAAATATTTGCTGCTGTTTTTTTCAAAATATTTCATTCACTTCAAGAAAATACTCGATATTACTATAATTCTCATTGTTCTCATTTTGATTTGAGGTCTCAGTAGAACATTTCTTTTGATGTTTGATATATAGTGAAATTTTTGCTCTTTATTCATGCAGATTCTTCTTATTAAAAGGCCTGGACATACTAATTTGACAGATTTTTGCCCTGCATACTCGGGAGAGAGATTCTACACTAAGTTTTCCTTGGTACCCACTGAAAAAGGAGCTTTTTAGAATTTTGTGGGGTTTGGTTACTTTGATTTTTAACGTAGCAGTACTGTACTTCAGATCTGTATTTTGTTAGAAGTGCCTATATCAAGTATTTCTATATTCTTACTTTTCAGGAAAGCTTACTTTAAATGTTCTTCAAACCTTACATTCTGCAGGTGTCAGCTTTAGCATGTGCAATGCATTATAAGAAGAGAAAATGAAACCCATTTTGCTTAAACAAAAATTTTAAAACTCTAGAGATGTGTACAGATATAAGTGGCAAAAGCGAAGAATTTCACTGAGGTAGTTTCAAGTGACTGAATGAACTCTTAACAAAGTGCATCTGAATTCTGAAGGAGGTACATGAAATGGCTGGTAGATCTCATAATTTTAAAATCTGTGGATACAACAACCAATTACAAGTCTTTTAATTACTGGTTTGTGCTGTAGAAAGGGTGGGTTTGTACTTCCTTAAAACCATAATTATCTCGTCTTCAATCCTGACAGTATATTGTGTAATATGAACTCACACTGTGGGAATATGAACATGCAACTTTCTGGCATATGACTTATACAGTAAACTAAGTATGTTTTCCTCATTAAAATAACAAGAATTTTAATCACATGTATTATTACCTAGGCTACATAGACTAGAAAAGAAATCATGTCAGGGTGGATTGGTATTACGAAGAAGACACCCTGGATGACCCTCTGGTTTGAAAAGAGAGTTTGTTAAATAGACTTTACTACATTATGCATGTTTACTTAACCATAAAAGAGTCAGAGATTTAATTTTCTTCCTCTATGGCATAATTATAAAGTTTATCCAATGGTGGTGCAAAACAAAAGATGAGAGGCTTCTTGATTTCAAAACAGAAGAAATAATAAAGTGATCATTCTCATAAATTTACACCTAAAATTATTTCTCACACAACTTTTTTATTGTCAAGATAAACTCCTCATTTTCATTGTTATTTAGTCATAAAAATCAGGCCTGTTATCAGTATACACTTTCATTGATCGACATGGGATTTCCAGAGATTTTTGTAAGGAAAATCATAAACATTTTACATATTTACATATATAAACATTACATTCCAAAAAGGAATGAAGCCCATATTTGAGATTAGTATGAAAAGTCTAGCTTTCATAAAGGTAACAGTAATATTTACACAACTGTCTTATAAGGAGAGAGGGGGAAATAAGTAGGGCTTTGTTTCTTTTCTCTTCTTATTTATTGCAAAATCCTATTTCAGAATAATGGTGACACATTATCAATTATTCGAGTTTGTTTATATCTTAAATCCTACTCTTTTTCTTATTTTTGTAGCCAGTCAAGGAATTGCAGCATAGTTTTATTATATTTTAGTTTTATTATATTTCAGTTTTATTAAAGAACATAAAATTCAGAACTATTATCATTTCAGAAGACTCAAAACCATCCTCTCTTTTCCTTAAAATCTTACTTAAAAAAAAATCATTGAAATAAGTCAGAAGAAACATTGTTTTAAAATGCAAAAGAGCAACTCTTTGCTAGTATTGTTTTTTCATCATGTTTCACTTTTGAACAAAGGCCCTCAATAAGAAGAGGGAAGGGAGTGCAGGGTTATGGACATCTGTGTCTTGTGAGCGAAGGAAGAGGCTGGAGGGACTAGAAGAAGCCTTGGTGTCAAGAGAGAAGGGAAAACTCACAGAGGAGGACTGAGAAATAAACAATGAGGCTTTGTTGCTTTCAAGTCAATGAAGTAAGCTAACAGCTTTCAACAGTTACGTATTTTACATAAAACAATAGCTCAGAACATCCTGCCTTCTTGTAGGCCTAAACCTCAGTCTTACTGGCAGTCTTACTGTCTCAGCCGCCGGATGTCTTCTGTTGGAAGAGGTTGCAAAACGGTTGCACAACTGTGAAACAGGGAACCACCAAAGGTGTTGCTTCTAACTGAAGATAAGTTACTGAATAAGAAAATTTTCTCTGATATAGTGCAGTGAGACTGCCTCAGCTTCTGTTTAATCCAAGTTTGCAAACTTAGCAAACAAGGTCGGTAGTTTAGAGACAAGGCAGCTGAAGGAGATGAGTGCATGCAACCAGCTGAATGATAAGGACTATAATGAAAGAAGCTTAATACAAGATCTACCAAACTTCAGCGAGGACCCTGCAATGAACAGGAGAAGAGAATTTCAGCCCTGAGCCATGCAGTGACAGGCAGGTTATCAGATGGAGACCATCAGTAGAGTAATTGTTCGGGTACTTGTGTCAGCATTTGGCCAAGTTTCATTAACATTCTGTCAAATAAAGGTCTGCCTTGGTGGATGGGCTGCAGCCTGATCTCTTTCAAAGCTCTCATGAAAGCCTATGTTCCATGTTCTCTTGGGTAGATAAACTACAGTGGTGCTGATGCTTATGATTCCCTCTGTCTCCATTTCCGTACTCCATCCATCAGTTATTCCATGCTCTCATAAAACCTGTGCAAACCTAGCAGGAAAGTAGCTATGAAACAGTGAAGGACAGCAAAGGACACCCCACCTAACAGTCAAATTACCAAGCATTTGCTTGGCAGTCAGTCTTGGTATAATCGCAAAGGTCGAGATAATGGTTTGTGAATGGGAAAAAAATCAATAGGAGTGTGCACTCTGGTCATAATAAGCACAGAGAGGGAAACCTATATCAGTGTAATTAGAGGGATCTGACCACCATTCATCCAGTAGATCACTCCTTGAATTGGTGGGCTTGCCATCAGCTTGCCTGCCATGAATCACTACACCATGGAACAGAAGAATATTCTATGTTTCAGAATGATTTTTGTAAATTCTCATGAAAACATACTTAATACTAGATTTTCATTCAGAGCTGTAATGAGTTTTAGCAGAAAACATCTATAAAAATGTATTTTTACAAAATTGCAAATGTAGCGTGTAGAATATTTAGTGGAAGGAACCATGCAGCTGTTAGTACCAATAAAAGAAAAGCAGTGGGAGAACTCGGCACATTGCACTAACCTGAAAGATGAAGTATATGCAAGTTTCACACATTCACCGAGTAGCCATGAGTTTTCCACTGGTGCCCACTCAATTTGCTGGAATGTAGTGTAGAAAAAAGTCTCAAAATTGGGCTCATACAAGTCACTTCTCCAGTCGTTTGGTGTTTTTGATGAGTACATGCTGTGTTTGTGTGTCTGAACAGCAAAATTCCTTGAAAAACGCACACTCCATGGTACAGCACCACTCAAACTCAGACTGAGTTCAAAACACGAGTGCAAATGGAGAATCGATGAAGGTATTTAAATAAGAACATGACATACAGTTAATATGGCCTCAGAGGAAAAAAGGAAATGGGATAAAGAGATGAAAAGCAGTAAGGGATGGAAATTGAAGGCCTATGCTGGATACAGTAGGACTCAATAAGATGTTCCCATGTGAACAGTAGGAAATGGTTAATCTGCTGCAAACTTATGACACTTCCAAAAACTGTATACTTTAAACTCCTATCTCATCAGGTAATATATACTATAAGATGTGTCATATGAACACAAGTATTTCAGTGTGCCAAAAATGAGCTTGGTGTGGACTAATTCCCCCACCCACATCCCCATGAAGCTTTAGAAAGAAGCACTTATGGAACTGGTATGTGAACTGCCCTGATGAAGTATTTAAGATAATTTTACAAAGCAGTTGGAAGCATGCTCTGTCCTGAGGGCATCAGATCTTATGTGGCAGTGCTCACATAATTATCCTAAGATGGATTGCCATATCGCTCCCTGGGCCTCTGACTGGAATAAATCCCACATCCAGCTAGAGAAAGAAAAATGCGACTTGCAGGACAGGCATGAATCTTATTACATCTCAGAACTCTAAAGAGAGACCCAAACCTTTTCAATCAGTGATTTCTTTTAAGTGTCACTCAATTCTATCTTCTGCAGAAAATACTAGTGGCACTCACATTTAAAAAAAAAAAAAAAGTAGCTGAGAGATTGCTTTTGAGCTGATCTGTCTCCTGAAACTCTATGTCCCATGTCTCTGTGGTGTTCCTTAAATTGACTGGCTAGACTTAAATGAATGACATCACATGTCTATAATTATGTGATATTTTCTCAATGTGCATTTTTTGAGGCTCAGTTTACTGTATATACACCCTGCTCCACAAATATATTTTGCCAAATTATTGACAAAGCTGTGTCATGCCGACAAAAATTCATTGCACAGTTATTGAACAAGTTTTGGTTCAGAGATAGATATACATATGGGTTCCTTGAGAAAAATGGTATCTCACATGCTTAAGAGACAGGAAGCCTTTGCACTTCACAGCTGAAAAGCTGTACTAATTTTAACTCTGCTTCTGTACAGCCACAGAATTCAAATTAAAAATCACCATCACTCAAAATGTATAGAGATGGGACGCGCAGGCCAACACTCAGGTTGTAACTTGAGTTTACTCTTGGGCACGTATGAATTGTCAGAACCTGGGTACTGGCTGGTGTTCCAAGAAAAGAGTCCAAAGACTGATCAGGACTGAAAACAGACGAATTCTTTCTTCCCTGTAAATAGACAGGGTGCAGGCTACCGAAGCAGTATAAGATTGTCTCCGCTGATGATAATCAGCATCGTCATGCTTAAAGAATGAAAGAGTCACTTAATTCTCGAGGTATGCCAGGAACCTTTGACAGTTCCACTGGAGCCGCATGTATTGTGAAGAACAACTGCCTCAAATGCAGGCACGCACTTCTGGATGGGTCTATTGATTCAGCTGGGAAGAAACGTCTATGACAAAGAAGTCCAAAACATTAATAAACCTGTCTTTCTTTTCACATTTTAGATTGTGAAAGTTTAGATTTTAGATTATTTTAGAACTTCCTCCTTTTTTAAAACTCCTTTCCTCCTGTTATTACTGAAGCTATTTGAAGAATTTATAGAGGCTTTGCCTTCAGTTCTATTTTTGAAACAGCAATAAAATAGAATATGTGTTGTGCAGAATTTTTTCCTGTTCCTTTATTATAAATTTAAAAGAAAAGTGACTAAAGCCTGAATTTTGTTGAGCTTCCCTATGTCTTGAAAACAGTAACACTGTCTATGGGGCATTTTTAAGCTAAAAAGATCATACTAAATGTATTTCTACACTGAAATAATACTGTCATGAAGGGAGGAGAGAATAATACTGTTTTCTAAAAATAGAAGCCTTATAAACATATTATCTCTGTCCTCATCTTACTTTCTCTCCTCTGCACAAAATGTATCCCAACTACAACCAGTATTCTAGCCCCGTAAGTATCTTTCAATCATAGCTTTTGCATCTGAATTGCCAAGCAAAAGTGACTAGGAAAGGGTTTATTTCTCAGTTACAGTACACCAATTTGTCCCTATTTTGATACTGATGAAAGCGTTATCAATCTAGTCTGTACATGTTTATTTGTTCCAGTAACCTTTTTTTAAGGAAGGTGGATCTGGCTCCTGTCTCCATCGTGCGGGTCCTACGGAGTAGCACTGTCTGGTGGGGCAGACTTGGAGAGCCTGGCAATGTCATCACTGCCCAGTGGGGCAGAGCTGTTACATTTTTGCTGAACAGTGCAGCACCATGGAAGAATATTAATTCATGTCCTTTTTAGGCAGTACTAATTGGTCCATGAGGAGCACAATGCTGACCTGTCTCTACTGTCTTCAGATCTCAGACTAGGTCAGCTCATTCAAGTATGGCATGGCACTGAACCACACCATGTAGCGTTCCTGCTTCAGCAAGAGCTTCTTTCACGTGGCTGCAGAAGACTTGAGGACTTGAGCTGAGCTTAGTGGGTATCTGATGTAAAACCAAATTAGCTGATGACCTTCTGTCAGACAGACTTCTTCTCATATGTTGTGGAAACTACTGCTGGTGAAACCAGGCTGATACATTGTTCTTGCAAGATTTCCATGCAGAAAAATTATTTGTACAACTCTGTAAGCATGGTGTAGCTGTAGTAGCCAAAGAGCAAATGTTGTGAGACAATTGCAATTTAACTTATTCTTAGGCAAAGTCTTCTGATGTCTCAATATATCTAAATGAATCCTTTTTTTTTTTTTTTTTTTTTTTTTTTTTCCAGTTGATCAAATGTAGTTTGAAATGCCATTCATCACAGGCCAGATTCTGGCCTATGAATGCATGACAACAAAAAGCTCATTGGAAGTAATGGTTTAAAGCAGTGAATAATTTTACTTCCCTCAGTTTTTTGCTTGACATTTTCCTCAGACATCTCTCCTCCACCTTTTCCACTTCACCACTGGGTTTCATATTTCTTAGAAAAGAAATGGATCTGCGCTTTTTGCACATATTCCAAACTGCATACTATTCTTAGCCTCAGGGAGATCTTATGCCTTCCCTTCCTTGAACCAGTTCAAACATGGTGAAAGCATTCCTGTTGTGGCCTTTTTCTGTCATTACAGATATGCACTTGGACCTTTCTGGTTATTTGGACAGGGGATAACGCAGTATTCACTTTAACAAATAAAGTATTCAGGAGATAAACTCAGAGAAAATATCAACTACAAAGTCACAAATATTCCAACAAGAATATGATGAAGCATATCAGAAAATGCTTTTATCAAATTAAAAACAATGAGCAAAACTAAGTAAAAACAGCAAGTAGTTACTCCAAAAGTGATTGTTAAGTGACTTTCAGTTTAAAAATTTTGTTCACAAATATTGAATACTTAATCAGGAAATTTCATTCTGCTGATATGAAAGACTTTATTATGAATTGGTACAATATGAAATTTTTATCATGTCAATGTAACGAATAGACTGAACTGATTTATTTTTTATATTAGCATTGTATCTGCCTGTGATAGAATACCCACATCTCACAGAAGTTACTGGGACCACTCAGGCTCCTTAAGTTCTTCTTCCCTCAGAGGCAAAGCTTCTAGGTGGGACTGTGTCTTCCATGTTGGCAATGGCATGCTCCACACGGAGAGAAACAGTCCGACGAGCAGAGAGCAGTGGGAACCTGGCAGCCAAGGGAATGTCTTACAGTGCCGTGAAGTGCAGAAGGGACGTGAACACTTTTACCCAACAAACTGAAATGAAAATATTCTGACTCAATAGTGTTTCAACGCTTTCTGTTAATAAAAAATAAGCAAATTATATAGCTTAATATTTCTTAAATAAAATTAGGCGTAGTTCCTCAGTATTTCTCAGTGTTTTGAGGTGAATGTTGAATTCAGTGGCAGAAATTCTGAAATTTTGACTTCTGTTTGACTCCATTAGTGATCAAAAAAAATAAACACAACTTTATTTTTTTATGTCCATGTGAAGAATGGATCTCTTCCCTCATCATATTCCTTCATTATGTAATTCTTGACAGAAATACTTCCTTCAGAAAACTCCAAGACTGATTTAGATCAAATGTCTTCCTCTACAGCTGCCTCACAAAATCCACTAGACATTGAACATGTGTCTTAAGGACGTGAGTTTCAGCTGAAGTTACATCCATAAATCTGAGTCAGGATATAGTTCATCTTACAGCATATGTGGAATATTTTCATAAATGCACTAGGTACATGATAAATGAAAAGCAAGGTCAATCCGAAGGTGTAATAATAACAGAAACTGTAAAAAATTAGAGTGCTTCTTCATACAGCATATGATTTCTTGCCATGCACACCCTTGACAATTATTTTTAAGAAATTCTTGAGATAACTATTTTCAAAAGCAAACATTGTTTCTCTATAATCTTATCCCTTTCTAAATCACGCTTTTCTTCTGTTCAAAAAGTAGTCATGAAATAATAAAAGCTTTCCTTTTTACATCATTAATGTTGTTATCTTTCTAGGTTGTGAGCCATGCTTTGGCACAAAGTAACAGAGCGAGATGTTTAGCAGCAATTAATAGTTACACCCTTGCTTATTTGCAAAAGAACCTGTTATACTTTTAGTTCACATTAAGGTATTCTTTATATCAGTGGTGTGACCTTTGCCAAGAAAAAAAAATGCTGAGTCCTATACAACTAGTAACTGATGAGAAAGTGGAATCTTTCGTTCTGCCAATTACAGACAGTAATTGCCATGTAATGAAGTTAATGTTTTGTAGAATTTACAACCTGATATTAATGGTGTTTCTTTTCCACCCTCTCTTATCCCACTTAATTTTCGCCCAGCTTTTTCACAACAAAAGAAACAGGACAATGTGTGAAGGCTCATTAATTCTATTTAGTTTTGATTTTTTTTTTCCTCCCTCCTCTTCTCCCCGCCTCCTGGAGGTGAAACAAGAGCCATGCCATCAGGCCTTTCCGTAAACTCTGGTTCACGTAAGGGTGAAAGTTACAGCCTCCGCACAGCAGCCTGCACCGTATAAATGCTCCCCTTTCAATTTCAGCTCGGGCCGTTTAATGGCCATGCCGTTTTATTGCCTTCTTGATCACCAATTACACCACCAAGAACAATGAGCCCAGCACTTAAACGAGCAGGCCTCAAATTTGCCTTCATTTGCCAACGTGTTTCATAGCAACACTTTCTTTGAAAGCGCGGGTCGCCTAATTACGAGGATGAAGATGGATCAGGGTTTGAAAAAGGCTCTCAGCCCCAGAACAATATGCTAACCTAACTGTACTCTCTGTACTCCTACTGTATTATTCTGACCCCAGGCTGCCCTTCTAACACTCTGCCTGACCTCCTGCCTCCAAAAGGAAGCCGTGCCTGCCCTCCCTATCTCCAGTGTCACTGCAGAATTTGGGAGGGTGCTGCTGAGCCCTCTGACAATGGAATCTAGGAAAAATAAATCATAAGACAGGAACTAGACAAATTGAGGAACCGCAGGATACCAAAAGCATTTCCACGTTATTTTGTTTTGCTGCTAATGGCTGAAACGAATAAATCAGGATGTGTTAACTCCAGCGTGCTTCGCAGGGCAAATGCTAAATACCTTACGTTCTTTCTTAGGAGTTAATAGCAGGGCTGAGGTGTCGTAGATGCTTGCTACTTCACTGGGATTTTGAAGTGACCGCTAACACATTGAAAGTAAACACAATTGCAAAATATGGTAAAAACAAAAAATAAATGGAATAAAGTTATAAACAAGTTCAAAGACTAGAGTTATGAAAACTACGGATGTTCTCCCTGTTTAAAAATATTTCTTAATTTGAATTTATGGTTACATATATCCATTTATATAAATCAATCACCTGGATATTTTGATTCGGTTCATTGCTGCAAAGTGCCACTGGAAAGAATGTTACTACCCCAGAATTAAACATCCAGTGTGTCTACTACACACATTGTACCATCTCCCTCTAATTCTGGTGTTGCCTCATTCTGTGGGATGTGCCACCAGAACAGATCCACTGAAGTAAAAGTTAGATTACAGACGTTATCACCATGGAAAGGTTTATCAAATTAATTCTGGAACTATGCATTAGTATTAACACAGATAGACTCAGGTAATGATATATAAAACTGATGACAATTTCTTGTTGCCATTTCTTTAGGTTTCCAAATTCTCCTAACTGAAGTTAGTTCATATCTAACCATATAAAGATTTATGGATATAGTTAGCTTTACATACTGTGTGTGGTCCCAGGAAACATCCAGTAGCTAATAAGTATTTGCAGGATTGAGGCCTTTGTTGAAGAGAGAAAAAATGTGTGGGCTAATTGTTACAACACAATTATGCAGTAATAAACACAATTAAGTGTTTGCTTCAGGGAAAGAATCAAGATTTCATTTTAAATTTTAACTTTCATGTTTCTTATCTTCCGAGACTGTAAGTGTACAAACTTATGATTATAATAACGTAAGGCTTTGTGTCCTGATTTTCCATATGAAATAGAACAGAAAATTCAAAGCTTCTGGGCTTGGGTAGCTGACGATCGTTCCATTTTCTGTTGCAATCTCACTGCTACCAACAGCAGGAATCTCACAGAAGAAATTAGTTCTCTTTTAGTGAGGAAGTTAACTGCATATGATCATGAAGATTTCAGAAAAAAACTATTCCTACAGTGAAATCTTTTCTGTATTGGAAAGACTTTAGTTACAATGCTAAGTGATTGCATTTAAACAATGTCAAAATTTCCAGTAACAGGGGTGTTAGTGGATTTAAGCTTTAAACACTTAACATTTTATTATACTTTGTCTTTCTCCGGCGCATACAGATGTTATGCACAATATGGACATGCCAATCAAAACATTACAAATTATAAACGAGTTGGGGATTTATGAAAGCTTATTAATAAAATAGTATTTTGTAATTAAAGAAGTGTGCTTTCACCTGCTCTTACTAATAAATAGTTGGACACACTTTTCTACTACATTTTCAGAATTGACAAAAATTCTATGCAAAAAAATTCAGACACAAAAGATGAGATAAGAAACAAAGGAGTACTTACAAAAAGATGTATAATAACAATATAAATTCACCCAGCTGAAAACATTTATTTCAAGTAGTGCAAAAAAATTGGTATATTCTCATCATTTTAGCACAGAAATAACAGTGTGGAAGGGAGGGGTGCAAGAGGAGGAAAGCATCTTTCAAAATTCAAATGAAACACAGACAATATAAAAGGGTGTAAATTCACTGAATACAGGTCATTAGAAGCTAAAGACAGGGGAATACCATGCTTCCAGTGCAACATAGGCTTTCAGAAAGCTCTCTCAGCAAACAGTCTGGCTCCCATCACACTTACACACAAGGCAACTGAACCAAGATATTGTAAAGGCAAAATCAAATAAGATCTAAATGAGATTTAAATGTCAAATAGCCACTCTTAATCCACCATGAATATGTTCTGAGTGTATGGGCACATCTCTCTCTTATTTTCTGGTGAACTCCAATAGCAGAGCAATTAGGGTGGACAACAGTGCTCAGCAATGTCTTATTGTGATTCAGAGAGACTTCATGTCATCAGAGTAATTTCAAGACATAGAGGTATCAGACAAACATAGCAGTTGTATTTTACAGTGAGTTAATTAAACTACACCCAGAGTTTCTAAATTAACCTGTGTGAGGTTATATTTGTCTTTTCAATGTAAGCTGAAATGCATTTTAAATAAATACATGCAGAAATATTTGAGACTTTAAATCATTAAGGGCTACACCGTACCTGTAAGGCAAGTTCTGAGAAAGGCTCTCTTTGCAGGGAGCAGTCTGGTAGGGGTTGTACTTTGAGAACTGCAACAAGATGGCTGCCACAAGTTAATGAGACTACAAAATGGAGTTAAAAGCATTATTGTCAAACCCAACTTTACTGCTTACTGATAAGTGCTTCATCTTCTGAGCTTTTGGATCGCTTGGCTGACGGAAGTGTGAGGACTTGCATCTCAAAGCAGAAGGCGCAAACTCTCCTCATGATGTGCCTAGCTTCAGAAGTCACTGTTTGCTGAAATACCGAACTTGCTTGCCAGATATTTTAATTTGTCTACAGCCGTCCTTGTGGGCAGGGTGGGGCAGATGGAGGCATCCTGATGCAGAACTTTCTTTCCCGAGCTACAGCTGGCAGGTTGGCTCAGACATCTGTGAGTGTCTGTGCGCTGGAGTGTGTGGTTGAGCCAGAGAGGGAGGGAGAAAACAATATTGAAAAGACAAATGCTTAAAAATTATTTCACTTGTCTGGTATGTTATTTGGTTTTGACTTCTGAACATGTTAGGCTTTTCTAACTGTCGGAATTCATCAGAAGCAATACTTTGAGGGGAGGTTTTTATTTTCCATCTTCCAGGCTGCGTTGGTATCCAATGCAACATGCAAATATTCAGCAGCTTCCCATCACATTTGTGTTAGAGCAAGACATTTGCTTTTCCATGGTTGTGATCTTCTTGGCAGAGAAAGTAAGAGCTGCCTGATCACTGGCATAGCCTTCTCTTTCTCCCCGTTTGTTGTTTTTCCTGGGAAAGAGGGCCACCTCAAAGTGCTGACATGAGATTTCTTTTTGCTATGTGTTACTCAACAAAACATTGTCGTACGAGCTCAGAAAAAAACTCATACGGGTTCAGATCTTTGCTTTGAAGGAGCATGCTTTTGGAAGCATGTGACCACAATGCCAAAGTAAAAGAAGTCTGAAGAGAGATGAGTTAAAAATTGACTAGACCACAGGCCCCAAAGGACAATAATCAGTGACTCAATATCTAATTAGCAGGCAATAAGCAGTAAGCAATATTGGGGCTGATCTTGTTCAGTTGCTTAGCTAAAAACCTGGATGATAAAACTAAAGGCAAAGTTGTAGATGATACTAAACAGGGGACAAGGATGGGGACTGACGGTAGAGCAGTAGAGTTTCAGTCCAGAGTGATTTTGAGATACTTGAACATTTGGTCAACAGAAACCTCCTCAAGTTCAAGGAGGAGGTATGCAAAGTTCTGCACATGCATCAAGTAGGCATCAGAGAACCAACAGACTGAATATCAGCCCAGCTAAAAAGGCCGTGAGCTTAAAATGGATGCCAGACTGAATTGGAGTTAACAGTACATTCTCTTCACAAACTATATATGCCACACCTAGAATATTGTGTTTAGTTTTGGCCACCCTAGTACAAAAGAGGTGTTGAAAAACTCACAAGGGCCTAGTGGCAGGTTATCAAGAGAGTTAGGAGCCTAGAGTACTAGTAAACTAGCTTGTATCAGGAATAGTGTGGCCAGCAGGACTAGGGAAGTTATCGTCCCCCTGTACTTAGCACTGGTGAGGCCCCACCTCAAATACTGTGTTCGGTTTTGGGCCCCTCACTACAAGAAAGACATTGAGGTGTTGGAGCATGTCCAAAGAAGGCAACGAAGCTCGTGAAGGGTCTAGAGAATAAGTCCTGTGAGGAGCAGCCGAGGGAACTGGTGGTGTTTAGCCTAGAGAAAAGGAGGCTCAGGGGAGACCTTATCGCTCTCTACAGCTACCTGAAAGGAGGTTGTAGTGAGGTGAGCGTCGGTCTCTTCTCCCAAATAACAAGCAATAGGATGAGAGGAAACAGCCTCAAGTTGTGCCAGGGGAGGTTTAGATTTAGATTGGATATTAGGAAAAATATCTTCACTGAAAGGGTTGTCAAGCCCTGGAACAGGCTGCCCAGGGAAGTGGTGGAATCGCCATCCCTGGAGGTATCTAAAAGATGTGTAGATGTGGAGCTTAGGGACATGGTTTAGTGGTGGACTTGGGAGTGTTAGGTTAACGGTTGGACTCGATGATCTTGAAGGTCTTTTCCAACATAAATGATTCTATAAATCTATGACAGCCTACAAGACGATTCTGAGTAAGGTAAGCTTGTTTCATTTGGAATAAAGGAGGCAAAGGGAGTGAATCTGCAAGCAGCCTACTACTGGTTGAAGGACAGCTACAAGGATAATGGAGCTAGATGCTTCTCAGTGACTCACGATATCACAAGGACAAATGACCACATGTCATGGTTTGGGATGTTCAGACTGGATGTTAGAAAAAAATTCTTCATTAAGACAGAAGAGCAACACTAAAACAGAATGATCAGCAGAATGGTACCCAAAGGTACAGTAGAATCTCTGTCCTTCAAAGTTTTCAAAACTTGGCTGGAGACTTAATGACCTATCTAGTGTTGGCAGTAGTCATCCTTTGACTGGGACTGTATGATCTCCAGAGGTCCCTTCTAACTAGTACTTCTATGATTCTCTGAAGAAGCCAGGTAGAAAAACAAATGTAGAACAGAAGAGCAAGCGTGTTACACTGAAGAGGAGAAACAGAGATCAAAGCTGGAAGAAAAAACAACACTGAAAAAGAGTTGCTATCCCCTTAAGCATGGAAGAGAAGAGCTTGAATTAGCCAAGGCTGGTGCTGGAAAAGACTTTGTATGCAGAGCAGTCACAGGGACAAGGGAAGGGAAAGCAATCTACAGATGGGGAGCAGGATGTAAGGGACAGAACTGAGGTTTCAGACCAACCTGAAGAATAGGCAGGTCCACATAAATCGGAAACTTCTCATTTAAAATAACTGGCAGATACACGATCAAAAAAAAAGCAAACAAAAATCCCGTGCACCTTGTGCCAGAAGCAACTGCAAAGGCTCTGCATATGAAGCTGAAAAGGATTCTGCAGTGTGAAAGAACCCACTGATCATTCTTTGCCAGTGTCATTGTAAAATTTTCAGTGCAGTGCACTGAGGATTACTACACCAAGCTAAGGAAGATGTTTTAGTGATTCTTCTACTCTCTAAACAAGAAGATTGGAGGTGATGATGACCAAGAGGCTAACCAAGGACTAGTTCTGTGAGGAAGGCATGGAGATGTTCATTCAAAACATCCATGGATATGTACATTGTTCCTGGTGATAGGCTTACAATGACTTGCAAGAATAATTTTAAAAAGAAACAGGATGAGAAGTCTGAACTCGACAAATGGTGTCTTTTCTCCTGGGCTTAGAGAATGCTACGTAAGTGAAGTAACAAATATGGGAAACAAGGGATAGCAAGAAAGAACATATCCATGAGAACATATAAACTTCACAAAATCGGTGAAAAGACTATTCTTTCCATTGGGAAACTGACAGCAACCACTGTGATCAAATAAGCAGCAGATGAGGCAGGAAAACAGAAAATCCTAAACTACTAGTGCAAGAAACATAATATTGATAACTAAAACAAAAAGTACTGTAGTAAAGCTGATAAGGCTGTGTTTGGGAAGCATTAACCCTCAATTTTTTGAAGTCTAACAAGATTAATAATAGTCCTGCCCAGAATATAGAAGCTTAAACAGCAATTGCTGCAGGAGTGTAGTAGGGTGATAGGAAAACTTTTAAAGGAGAGTAACACTTATGCTAAAGAAAAAACTTAAAGCTAATGAAAGAGTTAATTGGTATGAGTGTTATCTATAAGCATACAAAGAAGAAAAAGGGAATAAAGTTACTTAAGTTAAAAGGTAGTGTTGAGATAAACTGGATTTTAAATGAAGAGATATATATTTGTCTGAAATTAGATTTATAGTTATAAAAGAAATTAGGTTCTGGAACAACCTTCCAATAGGGGATGGTGAATTAAAAAATTAAAAGCTTTCCAAAATGGAGTTCAAAATGTTTGGAGTTGATTTTCTGATGTGGTATCTCCCAGTACAGGAGACTGGACTTTATGATTCAGAAGTTTCTTTAAGTTCTTTTTCCTTCTTCTTGTTTCATCATCATCTTTCTATGCCACAACCCTTCAGCAAAAATAAGTGTATACTTTGTTTTGGGGACCTCTTTTTGATTTTTAACTGAAGCAAAAAAAGATTTAGAGCATTGATTATAGCCAAGTTTCACCAGAGGCTTTGATCCTTTTCAATGAATTAGTGAAAACTCATAAACAAGAGAAAGAAAATGCTGCTGTTTTATTGTTTGCATGTAATCCTTGATGACATACTATTTATGAAAAACAGCCGTTACAGTGATAAACAAACATAGTTTAACTTAATCCTTGCCTTTCATGAAATAGTTTAGTAATGACTTCCATTCTGAAATAGGAGGCGATATCCCTCATACATACTAAGACGCATCTTATGATTCTTGTTCATTCAACAAATAGTCTTACATTCCTTTAGTAATTAAACTATGCAGATTACATGGTTATGAAAAACTCCCCATTAGCACAGGAAAGAAAAAAAAAATCATCTGGTAAATCCTTACCAAGAGGATATGTAGGAATGGATGCTGAGAATGAATGGATATAGTTCTTTATGCAAGGATCTAACTTACGAAGAATTTTTGTACTTTTTTTCTGTGAAAAGTTTCATTTTAGATACTAACATAGCTAACTGTAGGTAAGGCAAGAATCCTATTGCCTTTTACTTTCCAGATCCCTTTCCCTCCACCATGCTAATTAGGATGCATTGGTATATTACTTAGTGCACAGAGAAGTACAAACTATATTTTCAGACAGACATTTGATCGAACCTGAGTATGTTCCACTGTTTTGAGCTTTTGCAAGGAAGTAAAATCTTTCAAAGGACAGTGACCATGTTTACAAGTTAGGAATACCTGGTGAACATCCAGTGACAATTCCTGGAGGGTTTCAGAAAGTAATAAATGTTGTCTCAAGGATAAAGATAGCCAGTTCCACAACTCAATTGCTTGCAGAGGAACCTTCAGAGAATTCTTTACCTTGTGGCATTTTTGTACATTGCTGTTTACTTAGTGTTCCGGGATGTTCCTTTAATAAAAGGCCTGTTATTATGTGGAATGAATCCCAGCATGAAGTCATATTCCTTCCTAAACAGGTGATAGCTTGACTTCATAGTTATTTTTTTTGCTTTATGAGCGCAATAATAAAATAGGCCGGGTACACAGAGTAACTAAATGCTAGGGGTCATCTTCCAAAAGAATGGCATTATTGAAATAAGTTAGAAATTAAGATATATACCACAAAATGCGGAAAATTATGACACTTTTCTGCCAGTGGTTCCTCAAGATCATCACAAGGTAAGAAGTAGATGATACTAACTTACTCATTGGATTAGTTGAGTTATGATTTATATGGCCCACCCTACATTTACTGACGATTTGTACATGAAAAGGAGTTCTGAAGGAAGTTACATTTAGAGTTCTTTTTTTTAATTTATTACTTGATTTCGTGTATGTTAAAACTTGTTTGTGCTGATTACTGAAATTCTGAATTCAGACACAACCATGGGATATAGCCCAGTCTGCCCAAACTATGGATGTTTTTGGTAATCTTAAAATAATCTTAGTAAGCCAAAATAAATGTGATGGTTGCATTTATAACTATGGAATATACTCTATAAAGCAGTAGGCAATGATCAAATTCAACTGAACATCATTCAGCACAATGAGTAAAATCTATCACAGAGATTTAATCAAAATCTAAACATGAATAATTGGATGTACACCCTGAAATTGCTTGGGTTGCCAATTAAGGCTCCCAACTTATTTTGCAATAGGCACATATCTACAAGATGAAACATCTAAAAGAAAATGCTATTCTCAGAGTTATGATGTAGAAATGCCTGAGAAAATGTAAGAAAAAGTAAGAGTATTAATAATAATTTGCACATGAAGTTTTGATCCTGTTCCAGAATCCCAGGAAAGTACTCATTTTTATTGTTATGACAAATGCATATAAAATTACCAATATCAAAGCCAGAGTATTTTGGAGATTCAAATTCAAGCAGCTGCAATGTGTAACATAAATACCAGATATATGAACTGTAGGCAAAACCAATAACATTTCAGTTTCTTGAGACACCACTGGTATGACAATTCTTAGTATATTTTGCTTTTTTAATACTGATAGCTAGATATAAGAATCTAAGCGTTTTCATCTCTTAGCTTTTATACAACATGTAAAAAATGTAGTGGTTTTTTTCTTACTATTCTTTACTCCTCTGTTAGTTTATCACATGGATAGACTCTCCATAGCCAGTCCTACAAAGAAAATAAAAACAAAGCAGAAGAATAACTGAACCAATGATGCAATATAGTTGATTCACTAACTAGATGTGACAGTAAGTCTCTTCTTTTTTCTATCAGACATGTTTCTTAATTCAGATTACATCTTGGTTCACAGGAAACTGAGCTTATTTCTGGATCTTTAATATTACCATCATCAACCTGAACTCAGATGCTGATGCTGAGAAATCAGCAAAGGATGCTTTAAGAACTCATCTGACAAGCAAGACATTTCCAGCTGTGTTAGGGAATACAAATAGTGACTGATACCCTAGACAAGCGCGATATATCAACATCAGTATTCCCAGTATCACCTCAAGCTAGTCTAGCTGCTGGCTTTCCAAGAGACACTAAGGGATAGGGAGGAAAGCTCAGAATCAGAAAGTGTGTCTTCCTTAGGCTGTTTTTTCATACAGAACAAGAATATCTACACTTCTGGTCTTTTCATTGAGCCTCCAGTTATAAGAGTAAAGACAACAAACTTTTCGCACCTTAAACAAGCTAATTCTATAGTAATTCTGTAGTGAAGCTATATTTTAGAGGGATTACACGACCAAACATAGGGGTACAATTAGGGAAGGAAACAATTTTTTGATGAGTAATGTTAATCAGTTATGATTTTATTAAAGATGTGGTGTTGAAACTTTAATTTAGGCATAGCTTGGTAGCAAGGAGGCATGATTTGTACTAATACATTGTTTCTGTTCATGTTATCTAAATTGTTGATTAAGTAGGTTCATAAGAAACCTAAAATATGTAATATGCTCTGAAACAAATTAATTTTGTTTCAGTTCAACCCTTGCAAATACATGCATGGAAGATGCAAGGCACATCAGGATGCTACACAAGCAAGAACTACTGTTAAGATGAGGTATAAAGGCGTACATCCAGTACGAATGATTCTTTGAACATAAGTCCTACTCTTTGCAAATAGTCTTTAAATTACCGCCTAGAGTCATGGTTCACATCAAAAAATGCATATTGTGCCTGTGTCTTGCTTACAACACCTGATAGTATTACAGGAAGGTGTAATTTTCAGAAAAACTAAACAAGAGCAATAACAGTTACCAATTTGGTAGATGGGGTTCAACATTTATTATCTTTATGTACTTATTTATGTCAGTGAAAACTCCTTGGTAAAATTTCAATGTGTTGCTTTCCCATCCACTACAATAAATCATTTCAGAACATATGTAACAATCATTGCTATAAATAAAATCCTTTCATCATAATAAAAAGAGGCAGTTCTAATGCAGATCATAAACCAGTCATGCTACGTAGCAAAGGTCCCTAATGATTTCAACAATTTATCTTCAAATGTACTTAGTTAATGGTTAAACAACTGAATCCTGTTAAAGTTGCAGAATCTCATGCTTGGAAAACAATAGGCATAGTTAATAAGTATGTTGTCATTGAGCTAGTGATACAGTACAGCTTTTTGTATTGTCTGCCTTATGACAGATTTAGTAACATCGTGATTTATGACGGGCAAGCATCAACAATTCAGCGAGTGGTAACATTTATATCTGATACTTAGTTTCCTGTATACTTTATTTCAAAAGTAATGTTGCAGGTAGATGTGCTGGAAAATTATTTCTGTTGCATAGCAGTTATACTTCCTGTAAACTTTGAATGTTTATAAGCCGACGTACACTGACAAACTCAACGGTATGGGCACATCTCACACATTTTGGCCTTTTTAATAGAAAATATGGGGGTATTTAATTACAATTTAAACTCTCTTTTATTTCTGAAATGAAAAACCAGGCCACAATATGTGTTTATAGGTTTACATAAATTGAATATATATACTAGCATTGGTTTGTCTTTCATTGCTTAATATTGAGTGCTTCTTTTTGCAACACACTTCTAGATGTGAAATAAAGACAGTAACTTTTTCCAATGCCATTAACAAGTGCCAGGTTCCACTGACTTTTTCTTGCGATATGATGTAAAATAGGTTTGTTCACCATTCTGTGATCTGAGGAGTCAGTGAGCTATGGCATAGGTGTAAGTATAATTCCTTGTGTCTTTTGAAATTTATCTCTTCTGTATCTTATGGGATGTTACCATCATTTCTTTTGGGAAGAACAGCATCAAACGGATTAAACAAACATTGTGGAACTTTGAACACAGAGGATCACAGTTTACATCACATGTTCAAAGACATGCATAAGCAGTTATCATTCTCAGCAGGACTGCTATTGAAATCTTTATATCCAAGAATGACAACGTGAAATTTGACAAATGACTGGCAGATACTTCGATAGAATTTCCAAAACCACAGCAAAAAACGTTACTTATTCTCAGATACAGGTAAAACTAAACATATAAAACCCAGTTTTGCCCAAGTCTGAACTTAGCAATACAAGGTTTAGCTTAGGTATTTGTTTTGGGTTTTTTTTCCCCTAACAAAATGCTGTTTGTGCCCGTCATCATAAAAATAACATTCAATGACTCAACATTTGGAAGTGTTACCTTCCATTTTCTGAAGAGCTGTTTCCCATATATATTTAATTCAGACTCTTTTATACATATATACACCTATACACATATATATTTATACATTTTTACATGTATATGTATATATATTCAGAACCAATTTTATGTAAACATATGTATTTTTATACACACGCTTATATACATATGGGTGTATTCACATAAATACTCATGAAAAATAATGTTCCTTACAGGGAAAACCATATAAAAGGCTCTAAGTTAATGATTTCTTTCTTTTCTCCCAGGAGGACAAAACAACAGAATAATATTAAATTACTTAACTGTTGCACTTTACATATTCAAGAAGTGTGAATTGAAATGACAACTCTGATATCTCAGTGGTGTTGTGTCATGGCATGATTATTTTTCATAACAGACAGCATCACTTGCCCATCAGACCTCTCTTGAATAGCGTAGACTTCCATTCCAGCTGTCTTCCTGATGATCTAAACTAGCTACTTGCTAATCTTTCTGTGATTTTCATAAAGGAAATGGGAGAGATTTTTATATATTTACATGGAAAATATTTATCTTCCCTCCAGCACCATGTTAATAATGGCACGAGCTGAAAATGTAAATTGCCTAGCTGTAGAGTAATATGAGAAATTTCAACATTTACTTTGCTACACATGGAATAATTTTAACATTTTGGGAAGCTATGTCACTCCAGTAAAAGATTCTAGATTATGGCTGTGAAACACAAAATATTTTGTATGTCACAGGAGGCATCATAGGGCACTTTACTCTCCATTTGTTTGTGAGGTAGAGCATCCAACTTTATGGCCTAAAGAATAACTAAATTGGCTTACCTTCCCCATATGTCTCTTGTGACTTCCAGGAAATTTACTGAGCAGTGCCAGCTTTGGAGGACAGTAGAGTTTTATGCAATGAATGGATGTTCAGCAGCGAGAACTTTAAGCCAAGTTCCTACAATTTTAGAAAAAGGAACAGAGAGTTGAACACTAAGTCTAGTCTAGCTGTCTGGGCACCTTTTCTATCTCTTTTGATCAGCTGTAATGAAAACTCAGACTGGACTAGACAAACTAGACGTCTTAGCTATGGACAATTAAAGTTACGTGAGATGAATCCCACTCCCAAGCACATTTCTTCATTTATGATTTGATTGTGCCATAACAAACCCTAATAAGATTTACAAGATTTCAGTTGGGAAGTAGGAACAGACAATATGTTAGATTTCTCTCCATTGCTGGTTGCTGCAGTGCTGGATAATGAAAATTGTTGCAGACTCTAGCTTTTCCTCTTGAACAGACATGAGTCAACTTATTTCATGTTTTTCTGTTTCATTTGGTCTAGCTTTGTTGCCAAATTTCAACAACACTTGTATAGTTACTACTATTAAAATAAATAAAATATGCATGGTGCATCATTTAAATACAAAACATATTGCAGATAGGTCTGGCATTCCAAGCTGGAGATGTCAAAGAAAAAGCCAGAAATAGATAAAAAAGTGAGCAATTAAACTAAAATTTTCTCATTAAGAAGGTAAAGTTTGGATATTAAATTTCATCCAAATTATAAAGGGTACAGCACGCAACACACAAGAGAATTAAAAAAAAGACTGATACTTACAGTACACAAACAAATTAGCAGGAGCTGACCTAAATGATAAGGGTGTTATTGCGCATTAAAGTTAGATGTCATTTCCCCTAATTTAAGGGTATTCCAATTAGAGTTAACCTGAAGGTTAGCTACTTTTATCTTTATCATCTTTTTGATGGTGTTAGCACTGATGTTGTGGCATCACAGAAATTACACGCATCATAAAAATGCAGCTAATTATCATTGAACTAGTCACTTCTTATGTAGAATTAGTTTAATATTTTCAGCGAATATTTCTGACCTGTTTGTCTGATAACACCACTCATTCTTGACCTGTGGCATGCCCTGGCTATCTCTCCTTTCTTAAGCTCTAAGTGTCTGCCTGACATTACATTTTCTCTTGCTGGATAAGAGAATAGTTTGTGGGGTTTTTTTAATATTTAACGCCCAGCACGTACAAATGGGATTCTTCAAAACCACTGAATTTTGTATTCAAATTTCTTTGCAAAAGATTGGAATTGCAAAGGAAAGGAATGCAAGTATTGTTCATGAACTGCGAGCATGAACAGGATGTGAAGATTTGTGTTAATTAAGCATCTAAAAATACATTGTTGAGTTCATTTGTTATTAAAAAAATAAATATATCAGGACTATGTTTCCAATAAGAAAATTATTACATAACATTTCATAATTTTGAAGATGGATTGTGGAGGATTACATACTTTTTTGGCTCCTAAACTTTATGAAAAATTCTGGAGAACATACGAAAAAGAAAAGTCAAACTCAGAGATGCTTTGAAAGCTTTCTTATCATTAGTATTTGAGTTGGTTAAACTCAGAATTGGGTTGATTTTCAGGGTGAAGCAGGATAAAAGACAAAGCCTTAACATCTTGAAATATTTCTCTACATCTTTTAAGAAAAAATTGTTAGAGCTGAGTACTGTTCAGTGAATATATTATTCAGTGAATTTTGTCATTTTTCACTGAATAAATTATTCAATGAATTTTCCTCTGAGTATTTGACTAGGTCTATTATGGATATAATACCATTCATTGAGCATATTACTCTACAAAAATTTCTATTAACTGAATAAACTGTTTGATTAATATTTTTCCCTAGATTTTTCCCAGTTTTATCCTTTCTTTTTTACAACAGTATAAAAGAGTGTATAATTTTAACATCTAAATACAGATGTGTGAACCTTGGAAAACTGATAAAGTGAATCTGAGATTTCTTTTTTCTCCTGAACTTTTGTTATCATTCAAAAACATAGAGGTGAATGTGGACTGCATTTTACCTGTTGTTGTCATCCAATTCCAAGCCAAACCATGTAAAACTTGTTAGGAATCATAAGAGTCATAATGACAGTCTCAAAATATAAGAATATACCAAAACCGAAAGGCTGCATTAGCTGTCTTCAAGGGAAAGTTTCACAGGTCTCTAGTCTTATGTTCAGAAGGCAGTCTGATATGACAGATACCACTCATACAACTAGTTGATAGAATTGTCCTTTGACTTGAATATAGAATTTCTAGTTAATATTGCAAACAAAAAAATAATTGGGAAGATTGCTGTGTATGAGGAACCTTTCGCTAACAAATGTTTCATTAACATGTAGTATTTAAAACCTTTGATTGGTTGAAGCATTAAGAGCTACTACTTTTACCTCAGGGACTCAATCTGTCCAGCTGGTCATTAACTGCCCTGTGAATTACTTAAAGTTTACACATTACAGCTAAATTAATGAAAAGCATATTGAGAAAAATCACATGGATAATGCACTATGAAATATCTTTTACATACAATGCCATTCAACCAAGTACTGTGTCCTTTACAAGGAGATATTAAAGAGCTCTGCAACAAAAATTAGGAAGTCAGAAACCCCTAAGTAACATTGCATTCATTTACTGGGTGTAAATAATCTTCTCCTGGAATTTCAGCTTCACAGAGAAGCACTTTTGGAACTCACTTCTGGGAGCACAGGGTTGCAATGGATCTTCTGGGTGAAAAACAGTCTTTCTCTAGTATAAGGTATGATATTCATACTGTGCATTTATATCAGTTTTTCAACTTCCGGTTAAGATGATCCAGGGCAGGGTTTGGGGCGCTTTTTTCCTTGTACCATGGGAAAGGCTGACTTAGAATCTCTCTCTCTCGATGGCCTTTCTTATAATTCCAACCTGCATTTTCTTAGGGCAATTTATTCATGAGCTAACACTGTTCATTGTTAAGCTTAAAAAGCTCTCTTCTGTCCCTGATTTATTTCTGTCCTGATGAATAAACAAGGACAATGAAAACACAGAGAGCAAAATATTCTTTTTCAGCCTTTATTTTATCAAGGGAAACAAGTAAGCATTTTTTATTCTTTCATGCTCTCCTTGTAGGAAATTTGTAATGTAATCAAAACAAGTAGCAAGATCAGTATATGTATTTAATATGTAGCAGGTCTAGCCATGAATAAGGTATTCTTTATCTGACCATCAGCTAGCATAAAGAACAAAAAGTCAGTGCCTGCCACAAGGCGCTAAAGTTCAGACCCGACAAAGGGAAGTAAACATCATTTTATGTAGCTGTGGATTGTGGATTTTTTTTCTTTCTGGTAAGTGCACAAGAATCCTGCGATAAGGGCATCTACAAGTAAAACATCCATCCACAGCCACACATGCTGTGAGCTTCCAGGACTCACTTCTCAAGGCAGAAACCAACTGCAGGATGGCAGCATATTCAGGATAAAGACTTTCTTTTGTGTTCTCTTCAACTGGGCGCCTAAGGTGCCAGTAGTGCAAAATGCAGAGCCTGATGGAGGCACAGTGAAAAGCAAGCAACATTCTGAAGGTCGGTAGTGAAGACCTTCAACTGAGATATTCAGGGTCCACATCCTGGACTGCTGCCATCATTTGCATATGGTAATCACCTACTATCAACATTGTCTTGAATTTAATGGTTCATGTTGGTAGGCATGCAGATGCAATCCCAGATGTCACAGGATCCTATCCTTGCAGTTAAATCTATTTAGAAACCTAAGCTAGGTGCCCAGGTTAGGGCACCTACTGCAGTGCCCACTGCAGTGCGTGATTCATAGCTCATCAGATACCTCAAAATGACACGTAAACAAGCCAATGGGCTGCTCTGGCTGTTACAGAAAATCAACAAAGGAAATTCTGATTACCTCACTTTCCACTCAAGGCACCATATCTTGACCAAAAATGCAAATATCAGAGAATTTTTTTGTCACAGTTTTGAAGGTCATATATGTAACCTGACTTGAAGAAATTGTGGATGAGTTTCACTGCCACTCTGTTAACACTGGTGGAGGCTTCAACTAGCCCTTCAAACTTGTAATTCAGAGCCTCAGTACAAAAGTTTAAGTTAACAATGTACTTTATCATAATTAGATTCCATGACCAAGCTTTTATACTTCATGCTTTCACAATCTTCTGTGATAGGGCTTTACCTTCTTAGTCATAGTTTTGCCAAACAGGTATCGGCTGACAAAGGCTGCTGTGTTGATTCGTGCTTCATACAAGCAGGGCCTTTGACAAAAGGCAATATCTCCATGATTAGTGGATTACATAGATCTGTCTCCACCTTTCCAGCTAGCTCCCTGACTTGCTTTCATGTTAACAAAAGTGTTTTGAAACAGATTTTGAAGAAATATCCAAGAATGGCTCTTTCATTATATCAAGCTTTTTTGTTATTTCAGAAAACTGGCAAGTAGACATCACAGAATGGCTGAGTGCCAGCTCATGGTGAAAACCTGGTTTAAGTCAGTAAAACCTGGCCGACACTATCAGCTATTGGTTCATTATCATTAAAAGCTCCTACGTAATATTATGTGTGGTAGCTACAGGACTTTTAAACCTTTCCTGGAAATAGCAAGCCTTTCTGGAGTCAGGATGATATAAGAGATAAATATTATAACACTTTCCTCAATAACATCATGAGTCAGAAAAAATACATACAAAGGAAATTTGATATTTGTACAAAAATCACAAGCAGTGAGCCTTCTCTCTTTCATATTTAATAAAGATCTTCCCAGTCAGCTGCAGCTGACGATAAGTATAATATCTTTAAATGGTTAATCCAAGGATCACGGCTCAAGTGCTTTATGTGGTTAGGAGCAAGGAAAGCTGTTAGTAGCCTCAGTGTGCATTTCATAAATCCAAGGATTTTTTTATTCCTTTTTTTCCCCTTTCTTTTTTTTTTTCTTTCTTTTTCATTTGGCTTTCTACTGTATCTTAAATGCTTTATTTTTCAGAGGAGAGATAAGACTTGGTTCTTCACATAAAACTACAGCTTAGCCATTACTTAGTCTTTCTCTGTTACGGAAAAGGTCCTGTCTGTGCACAGATGTCTCAGATTAAATTGTATCTCACAGTCCTTACAGTGCTCAGTACTAGATGAACTGCCAAAAGGGCCGTAGGCAAGAACTAAATTGCTTTGGTTTCAGTACACAGTGAATTTGGCTCAGACAAGCTGAATCAGTACATTAAATGCGAATCCCTCACAGATTTGAAAGCAGCCTTTAGCACAATTATTGACTGTGAGTGATGATTATGTCTAATTGAAGGAGACTTTTGCTACCTGTAGCTCAGTTGGAGTCCATGAGAGCCACAGCAAGGCACTGCATCTTAATTCAATGTTCCAGCTTGAAAGAAGCAATTGAACCTAAATCCTGAAGTGTATACACACGGTCGATAAACTTTAATAAACTTTACAGGTTCAGTAACTAGACTGAGTGTATATAATTCAATTTTTTAATTCAGGAAAGGAAAATAGCTAACAAGTATGTTAGGCTACAATAATGTATTAGTTCATCTCATGCAGAGGCCCGCTCAGTAAAAGGAAAAGATATAGCTTCATGCTTGTCTTTGGAACAAGTCATAAATCTGCTGTTCTATACACTATATTAATGCTCTACAGGTGGGACATTACCGGGTTATTTGGGTATGACCCAACTTCCAGCAAATTTGTGAGGAAAATAAAATAATTTGACAATTTTGCATCTTTTGCTATGGAAATTATGCCAATAATAAAGACAAATGAATGTTTTTCTTAATAGATTCTGCCTCTCTCCCCAAGACTTTTTGGCATGTTTTCACAGTATAACAACCCTGTTGTACAAAAAATGATGATATTTTATGTCTTAATCCTTCCAAAAAAAGTTATTGATTTTTCTCAGTGAACAAAAAATAGATATTCTCAGGGGCTCTACAATCAGAATTGTGTTTTTCTTCTGTGCTATAAAAAAATAAAAATCTGTCATTGTGCTCACAACAAACATTTCTCTCCCACACACATTTGTTGTGACCTATTAGATCTTTTCTAGGCTTAGATTAGGTTCCCTTGGCACCATTATTATGACAACATTCACAAAAAGCTCTATGCCAATGCATTTTTCATATTTTCCATGAACATGTAACTATCTGAATCACGAAAACTTTCCATTTAAGTTGCTCTCTTACTAAATAATTGACAGAAAGGGCACATATGAGCCATGCAGATTGTTTGTTCCTTCATTCTAGGAGCTTGCTTACATATTTTGTAGGCGTGAGCTTTTAGAAAACAAAGATTAATTTGAACTTTGCCTTGGAAAAGCAATATACACTATAGGCTGCATGAGCAATAGGGAATGCAGGATGAAAAGAACGAACTGTGGTAACACAGATTGGCAAAATCATTCCATAATCGATAGTACACAAAAAGGCTTGAAACTTATTATGAAGTATCTATGGTTGCTACATGCAGACAAGCCCACATACTGTTTCTATTGTGTGTCATTTTGAGCTAACAACCCCAAGACTAGGGAGTATCAGAACTAGGAGATCTCACTTTAACATCCTTTATGCACACATTCTGAAATTTCCTAGATTTAATGCAAGAAAAGCCCTTAAAGTGGTCCGCTAGCAGAAATGTTTACGTTCACAGCACAGACTTTGGTTTCTTGGGCTAATAGATTAATTGATGGCAGCACTTCAAAATTTTATAGGTGGATCTGCTTTATGAACTACACATGCTCTCTTGTCTGGTTTCTGGGTATATGATAAGAACAAGGATGCTTTTCCAAGGTTTCAAGGAAATAACACAGTAGTAGCTTCCTCTGCTATTCTTCCCTACACTTTATTTTTTGGATTTGTTATTACTAAACTCATTTTGCCTGTACTTACATCTTATCTACCTTGGTTCTTTTTTCCCTTTCAGATACACTGTTTCTTCCACTCTTCAGATTTTCTTTCTAATTATATTTACCTGCATTTAATTTTTTTCTAAACTTTTCCACCACCACCTAATACTTCATGCCTTCTCAAGTTGTTCACTTTAACCAAGCAGTCATCATCTTTTCCCCCAGCTATGAGATCTCAGTATTCTCTACTAAATGCCTTACATTTAATTTCCCTTTCTGTTTCTAATTCAACTCCGCTTACTCTATTCCCTGTATGTCCCAGGACACATTTCCATTCTCAGTCTCATTCTTTCCTCAGTGTTAGCTCTTATTTCTCTAGACTATCTCCTTTCCAAATCCAAACAAATTTTTCTGCTTCTCCCAGGTGTGCCATCTTCCTCTTCTCGGTCTTCTCCCCTCTCTCATGGTTTAGCAGGGTAAATCCTTTGCACTGACAGAACAGGTGAACAGACTTTCTGAACTCTGTTCTGGTTTCCAATAGCACTTCACCCCACAGACACCAGTAGCAAAATTGTACAGTCATTCTGTGGGAGTATTTCATGCACAATGTGCTCAGCACTCCAAGCTGTGGGGAGGCAAAATATTATTTGATCAAATGAGATGTCGTCAACCTAAGTAAGAATGTATTCAGCATATGCAAAATGCAATTTGTTCAAGATTTAAAACGTTGCTATTTATGATAGTTTGCACAAATTCAGCTAATTCAAGCTAAATTTGCAGTCCAGCTATTTTCCAAGACACAAAGCTGCTAAAACATCTGAAAGGAAGGATCTTGGTAATTTTTAACAGTGACAAAACCAGCTGGCAAATGTAGTTGAAATGAAAAAAAAAATCAGGCAAAAATCAGGCATACGGTATGGGAAACTTCAGAGCAAAGAAGTTGTGTCAAAATTAAAAGAAAACAAAAGCTCTATTTTAAAAAGGAATGTCACACAACCAACCTTGCTTGCAATATTTTTCATTTTACTGGCAAACATTCCTTTAAAGGGGAATTTTATCTGAAGGGGAACACTGAGAACGAACTGCATTTTTTTTCTTAATATGGGGTTTGTGGACTGACATTTTCCAAATAGTCTCTGAAATTCACTGTTTTGATCCAGCACTCAGCGGGAAGAATTTAAATAATGACACCACGATAACATTACATTTTAACAGTCAAACAACAGAAAATAATTATCTCACAAATAAAACACACAGGACAGTAAGAAGTGGCTTAGCTTAGGATATCAACTTATCACAGGTAAGGGTTTAAGCCAGGATCTTTAGCAATGGTTAATAATGGCAGAGACTTATTTTTATGCAGAGGTTTACGAAATTTCTCCCTTTCTCACTATTGCTTTTTCTATAAAGGTGTAATTTATAAAATACTGCTTGCAGTTAACCTTTTTGTAGAAAGAAAGATTAAAGACTGCTTCAGACAATAAAATACTGAAGAGAAACATAAGGCTGTTACAGTAAGATAAAAAAGATGGTTTAAAGAAATTGGGACATGAAGGGAAGGGGAAATTTATATTAAAGTTACTGTATATGTTTGAAACCTATTTATTTTTACTTACAGGATCCAAGCTGTCATGTACATATGTGCAGAGCTGCCAATGAAGTCAGTAAAACTCCATAACACAGTATTGCTTTAATTTTTTGACGTTATTGAATTTAAGTGTTCTTATTATTTTTCACCATGCTTATTCTGCATTAGCTGAATTTTCATAGAAAAACTCAATTAAAACTTTACAAACATTCCTCAAAATGAGATCAGTGACTTTTTTTTTTTTTTAAATCTCTGTTTCTTTTATAGATTTAGCATGTTTAACCTAGAGTGCCTGGGCTTGAAACAGACACTTGCCAGAGAAGTGTCTTTTACTGTCCTCAAAGTTACCCATTTCTTGACATCAGAAAAATATTTGTTCATTGGATTTCTAGAGGCCTGTTGCTTAAATCTCCAGCCTTCTGCTCTATGTTAATTGTACCCTAAATAACATTTCACTGAACATGCTATATTTCTACACCCAGTCTACAACACAGAAGAGGGCTGACCTACAGATTTGGGGAGTAACATTTGGCTCAGCAGTGAAGTTATCAGAAGGGAAGCCAGCAGGTCACTCCCAGTTGTCTGTTGACTGATCATAGTTCACTGCAATTTGTAGTTTGTTGTTGGAAATAATGCAATACTCTTATGCCGGGACCCAGGTGAGATTCAACTGTCTATTTTATAAATCTGAGAGACTTTATAACATCGCTGGTTGTATACCTGGGAATAGAGTTCCGATACCTAACATGGAAAATCTCAGATTCTGCTGCCTTTCCAAATCGAGGTGCCAACAAACCACAGCTGAGGTGCTATATCCACAATTAGATCCAGGAACCTTCCGCTAATAGATATTCTCTTGAACACAATAGGGCAGGAAGCCACGGCTTCCTGAGAAAGGCAGCAGATCCCATCTCCTGCTTCTCACTGAATTTTGAAGTCAACAGATCCAGGAGATGCTGTCTTGCACAGAAGCAACATGTCACCTACTCAGTGACTAGTAACATCTTCCCTCTCAAGCAGAAGGGCATGCTGAACTACATTCAGTGTCTGCCAATAAATTTAACCTCATATTTAGAAAAAGACAGTGGAATATCACTCTTGAAATGTTAAAATTTTACACTAGCGCACACATGTGCTGTTCAGAAGATAGTTCTAAAACCCACTGCGGAAATTCCTCTTTGAGGATGGGTCAGACATAGAAAAACATAGCTTACCATTACTAGAAATTACTTTTGCACAAAGCTCTGTGCTGAGGGTCAGAAGGTCTTAAGTTTCAAACAGAGCTGGTCAAAAATATTCTTTCCCACAATATATATATGGAAAAAACTTTCTTGAACTAATGCATGAAAAATTACAAACTTGTCCCTTTTGAGATTTTAATGAAAATTTAAAACTATGAAAAGCAAACTCTGTAACTCCTATTTACAAATTCATCAAAAGATTGTGTTTCATGGAAATATTTTTCTTCATGACATTCTGCGTTTACAAAAAAGAAATTAAAACAGACTTTGAAATATGTTATTCTGAAAGTGAAGTTTACCATTTTTAAGTTATTCTCATTTTATTACCTTTATTTCATATCATATCATATTATTATAAAAATAAGTCTGAAGCAAAATATTTTAATTTTAAGAGAAAATATTTAACAGTATGTTTTCATTTCGTTATAGAAAAAATACTTTTTTTCTCTGAAGCATAACATCTAGTTCTCACCCAGCTAGATCATTTGTCCCACAGGCCCTAAGCATCCCTCCAAGTACAAGTGTGTTGTGAAGGAAGAAGAAAAACAAGGTTTTTCTTTGCTTACAGCACTGGCTTAAGGTCCAGCTGAGTTTAATTATTTCAAAGTATATATTTTATGTGGCCAAACTTGCTCAACACTGTCTACCTTGGGCTACTTCCATTCACTTAAAAAAATTCTAATGTGACATCAAAGTGATGTGTGGTAATTATGCCACTGAAGGTATGCTATCAGCAAATACTAGCTTTGTATTTGCTAACAGATTATATAATAAAACTGTTATGACTATGGAATTGCTGCTGGTAAATGGGATGAATTATTACTATGTTCATAATTGCTTTGTGAGGTTCTAGGAAAACATATGGAAGCACTGGTCAGCATGCACTTAAGATGTCATGTCTGTATTAAATATTACAAATCATTTGGTGGCCTTCTACGACAGGATTACGGCATTGGTGGGTAAGGAAAGAGCAACTGACGTCATCTACCTGGACTTGTACAAAGCATTTGACACTGTCCCACATGATATCCTGGTCTCTAAATTGGAGAGACATGGATCTGACGGATGGACCACTCAGTGGATAACGAATTGGCTGGTCACACTCAAAGCAACAGCTCCATGTCCAAGTGGAGACCAGTGACAAGTGGTGTTCCTCGGGGGTTGGTACTGGGATTGGTGCTCTTTAATATCTTTGTCAGAGGCACAGACAGTGGGATTGGTGCACACTCAGCAAGTTTGCCCACAACACCAAGCTGTGTGGTGCAGTCGACATGCTGGAGGGAACAGGTGCCAGCCAGAGGGACCTGGACAGGCTTGAGAGGTGAGCCCGTGCAAACCTCATGAAGTTCAACAAGGCCAAGCGCAAGGCACTGCACATGGGTCAGGACAATCCCATGCACAAATACAGGCTGGGTGGAGAATGGATCGAGAGCAACCCTGAGGAGAGGGACTTCAGGGTGGTGGTTGATGAGAAGCTCAACATAACCTAGCAATATGCACTTGCAGCCCAGAAAGCCAACTGTATCCTGGGCCGCATCAAAAGAAGCGTGGCCAGCAGGTCAGGGGAGGTGATTCTGCCCCTCTACTCGGCTCTGGTGAGACCTCACCTGGAATACCGTGTCCAGTTCTAGGGCCCCCAACATAAGAAGGACATGGACCTGTTGGAGCAGGTCCAGAGGAGGGCCACAAAGATGATCAGGGGGTTAGAGCACCTCTGCTATGAGGACAGGCTGAGAGAGCTGGGGTTGTTCAGCCTGGAGAAGAGAAGGCTCTGGGGAGACCTTAGAGCAGCCTTCCAGTATCTGAAAGGGGCCTACAGGAAAGCTGGAGAGGGACTCTTTACAAGGGCATGTGGTGATAAGACAAGGGGTAATGGCTTTAAACTGAAAGAGGGTAGATTTAGATTAGGTCTCAGGAAGAAATTTTTCACTCTGAGGGTGGTGAGGCACTGGAACAGGCTGCCCAGGGAAGCTGTAGATGCCCCATCCCCGGACATATTCAAGGTCAGGTTGGGTAGGGCTTTGAGTAACCTGGACTAGTGGAAGGTGTCCTTACCCATGGCAGGGAGGTTGGAACTAGATGATCTTTAAGGTCCCTTCCAACCTAAACCATTCTATGATCCTATTATTCTATTTAGTAAAAGTTTTTAGAAATGACTGGGAAAAATAAATGTATTCTATCTAAAACCAAAAGATGCATTAGGATCTTATGATACTTTAAATGTTTTATCAGTTCCTGGCTACAGAACATAGCTATCATAACCTTTTAAATTCTGTCTATGCTAAAATTTCTTTAAAATTATAAGACTAATAATCAGAACTTGAATTTGGGGATCTGTTTTATGTACGACGGATATATCCTCAACGTACAAACATTTTGTGGGTGGGAGGGGGCAGGGGTGGAGCCTTTCTTATTCTGCTGAATTTCTTGTGGTTAACAGCTGTAACCAGTAAAAATTTAAAGTAAAATTTAAAAATTTGTGTAGATTAGGCCTGTTTTTTGCAATTAACACTATGCAGCAAATAGTTTCAGAAGAAATAAGTAAATGTACATACTCAACTAAAAAGTGCTGAAAAAATCTGTTTTTCCAGGAAGAATGTTGGCACTTTCTCAGAAATCCCACACCTTTAAAGTGTCTTACATGTTGTGAATTTCTGTTCCTAAGTTTTGGGGTACCTATCACAGTAAAAACTTTGCCTGGCACCTAATAAACTAATTATCTCAATAATTTATTTTAGCTAATACTGAGAAAATAGTTGTGCACTGGAATCCAAGTGAAGTATTAATAGGAAAATAAATCATTTTTAAGTCATGAAATTCCAAAAACTGTTTCTTTCAGTGTGGTTACTCAGTCTCATGGTATATCCCATATTTTTATAATATGCATGACTAAATTAAATTCTTCATTTAACAAGGAAAAAGGCTTCGGAATTACTTCGTATAAAAATCTAAGGCATACATGCAGTTTTCAGCAATGTTCACCTAACACTCTGGAAAGCAGAAGTCCTAGATTAGGTATACAGTTTTGTGTGTGAATATATAAATAGCCTGAAGAGCCAGGCCGAGCTTTATGGTCACTGAGGTCAAGGAAAGGATTGTCTTCACAGAGAGTGGAAAGGCATCAGCTTTTCTGGACAACTTGCACCCACACACACACATCTGTGTCCCTGTTGTTTTACGAAGCCCCTTGAAATTGCTGGTCCTATTTCCTCTCCTTTCATCTGACCCTGCCAGCGTATCCAAGCAGCTGAAGGCAAGGCAATGACGGTGTGAATGCTTGTGCTCAGCTGCTTGCTGAGTCTCGGGCATCATGTTTTCTGCAGTGTAGAACTCTACCACCTATTCCTAAACAACGAGTCCTAAATAACTAATTCCCAGACAACTAAATCCAGAATTACACTTTGTCTTTCGTTTATTGCTCCTTCGACTAGCCGTTCCTGCTTCTGAAAGATCCTCACTGCAAGCTTATCTGCCAGTCAATTTAGTGTGAGCAGCATGACACAGTCTGTATGTAAATGATATTTGTTCTGAAGCCATTGCAAGTTTCTTTGCAGTGCTTTAACATTTGATTCTATTTTTCTGGGCCAGTTTTAGCCCAGATCTACTTTCTGTCTCTTTAAGCCCAGGTCTATTTCTTCTCCTTTTAAGTTTCTTTTAATGACTGAAGCCAAGAAATTCTGAGAGGACATGCATCTGTTTCTAGCTAGTTTGAATTTGACTGAGTATAACTCTATTAGATGGGAATGTGTGTGTTTGTGTTTCACAGTGCACCAAAAAAAGATGGGGATAACATTTTTCACATTAGAATGATCATTTTCAGTTTAGCTGTGTCATATCACATACATATTGTTCTTCAAATATTTGAAGCATAAAGTGTAAAATTGGAGATGACACCTTCAACTAGAAATTCTGACCAATAGGAACAGTGCGATATGATCTGCTATATAAACAGTATAAGTAGCCACCTTTAAAATGTTTACATGTAAGTTGCAGGCAAAAAGAGCTCATAGGAGATTTGAGATACTTACACACACACTTGCTGGTGGTGCTGCCGCTTTTCTATTCCCAGGTTTGTTTATTTGACGCTGAGATAGTGGACATTCACTTATACCCATGATCCGACTTCTGGCTACCTCATATTCTGTGGGATGAATTATACCTTAAAATCCAGAAGACAGTAACAAAGGATGGCACTAAATCAGGTACCTGCCTTTTTGCCTATCCAGTGGTAATGATTTCCAGAAAAACACCAACGCATCTGAGGCACCATGGCTGGTCCCAGGTGCAAAAGGCATTTTTCTGAAAAATCAGAAGAGCAACATGCATCTAGCCCAGATTTCAACAGGTTAAGTTAATCACGTTTCACTCTACTTTCAAAATCACCTTTGCAATTGATTATAAGTGCATTACACAGTGTGCAGTGTTCAAGTCTCATGAAGTTCTGAGATGCTTAAGATCTGACCCCAGAAAGAAATTATCTGGACTAGAAAGTATTATTCTGTGATGAAATAGTACATGAAACTTGCAGTAGATGTAAGAACAATGAATTCTTTGTGGGATCACCATGACTTTCTATGCCCAGCTTCTGTGACAATGACAGTCAGAACACAGTTTAAAGAACTCCATGGGCAAGACCGAAGGACCGTGTTCAACTCTATATGAAATGTATTACACAGCACCAACACAATGGACATCGAGTTTTGGACCATGGGGCAGAAATAGAGTGCAGAATAGCTTCTTTGCAATCATTCTTTGGTTTGTTTTTTTGTCTATACATTTCATATACAGTTTGACTGACGATATTTTGGAAATCTTCAGTACATGGCTACTAATGCTAACTATTTTCATTAATGGGTTTATCACTTTTTACACCTGCTGTTCAGGTTCATTATTTAACTTGCTGTGAACAACAACAGTTGTTCCCTTGTCAGGGAATCTCTCATCCAGCAGAGTCTTATCTCACGTCAGTGGTCCTGAGAGGCAGATGATGGGGGAATTGGTTTGGTAAAAGTGTGATAAAAGTGTGACATTCCACTTAATCATTATGTTTTCATTGAAGTAGAAAATTCCATGTTGCACTGGTACCATTTAATGGCATCTGGAAGTGGTTTTCTTTCTAACCAGGCCATTGGAGGTCTAAGCTGAGTAGGACCAATTGGTCATTCTGCATTTTAGTAGGGGCAATAACAAACTGGTCTAATGTAAAGATGCCTCTGACCTAGAGCAACCAAAATTCTTCCAGCTCCACTGGCATCATGTTAGAGAAAGGTTATTCCGCTGTATAAACAACTCTTCACCCTCCACACACACACACACACACACTCAGAGAGAAAAGTGGGATCATTCCTGGATTATGCCAGCCTGCTTCCTCTATATCTGAAAAAGGTTGAGAACCCACAGGCAGCTTTTTATGTCTTTCCCCACCAAGTGCATGTCATTTCAGCAAACAGATACGATTTGATAAAGGGTCCTTATAAGAATTATTATGAGCATTTTATTTTAGAGGAGGAAAAATGAATAACTGTTTTCCCTTTCCTTTGTGACATGCAAACTCCCTTACATTTATACATTATGCAAACTTCAAGGAGGAAGCAGTTAGCATGTCAGAGAACCAGCGATGATAACACTTGAGTGGAGCAGTCTGTAGCAGACTCTTTAGTTTCACGACAGGCACATTAGTCTGGATGTTAGCTGCTTCTCCTTAATTGGATTGCTTGCATAAATTGCAATACAAGGTGGACATGTGATAGCTTTCTTTTTCACCAATCAGTCATGTCAAGAGAACCTTATGTATTTTATATAGAAAGTAGAAAAAATGATAATTTGAAGAGATGAGAAGATGGTGCAGGGTAAAAGCTGATATTCTTTCTTTATAACAGATAGCCCCAAGTTGTAGAGGCCATTATTTCTTGCATTTTCAGAGCAAATGAACTTGACAGATGGCTGTGTCACCTAAACCCCTACCTACCAACTTGATTATGCAGAAAACAATACAATAGAAAAGAAATCATTACTGAAGGAACCTGGTTAGTCCACAGAGGGCTGAGCAGTGCAGAAGAACAAAATTACAGTTGTGGAATTGAACAGCAAGAATACATTTAACATAAAGTGGGTTACAGCAAGGCAATCAGTCATGGCTAAAGCTATTGTCTGGGCTTGCTTGCATGGTATATGAAGTAATCTGTCATCTACCACTGAATTTATGCTTAGTTTATAGTAGAAAAATACAAAGGTTTTGCCAGGGCATGTTCTGGTAGTCTTAAGTAGCTCAACTATGGATCTATGAAATTAAAATTATGGGAATCCAGGATGTTTTTCTGTTTTCAATGTGTTTTGGAGGACGCTAACACCAAAGTAGTTTCTTCTACCTTCTCTCCTGTTACTCAAACATTAACCAAATCACACCACTTCAAAAAAGACAAAGCAGACTGGGCAAGACAGATATTCAGCACCAGTCCAGGTTATACAGCACTATCATTACTCCATAAAAAGTTACACTGGGTTTACTGGAAGTCTGGCTATGGAAGCTATGGAATGACATCCAACAGGAACAGAACAGGGCAGCACCTATTCCTGGTTGGCCCAGTCCCCACATCATTAATTATTACACATTCTTTGCAAAAAGATAAAATATTTTATCAGTATTATTACTGTTTATCAGAGGTATTATTATATGATCTCATACATCATTTGCAACAAAATGGGCTTCCAGTCTCTTTCTGTTCCTCTCAACAGTTTCAAGCTGTACTATCTACTACTATATGCTTGAGGGCTTACCACCTGGTAAGACCTCATGTTAACTAATTATTTCAATTAACTAGTTTTGAAATAATCCAGATCTTCTAGTATGGCATTAACACCATTGAAAATATCAGTTCTAGCATGCCATATAATCCATACAAACGGAAAGTTCAGTAGCTTTCATTTTGCAATTCCCTTTCAAACAGATGTTGACAAAAATTCACATCCTCGACAGAAAATATTTCATTATTTTTGTCATGGAGCCACGGTTGCATACTTTGTTCATAACAGCAAGGTAACTTGCTATAATAGTGGTAACCAGATTTTATTGAGGTTTTTTTTTGGTTTGCTCTGCAATGAAGATTAAATATTATGAATTCAATTTATTCTAATGTTTTTTCATGAAACAATAATCAGGTCATGAACCAAAAGAACAAACAGCTAGGTTAGAAGTATCTTCATACAGGAGACTCAAATTTGATAGTTGTTGTCTTCAGTACTCAAACTTCATTCTGTAAATTAGATAAAGCCGAGATTTTCTCACTGCACTTATTCATTAAATAATGCAGTAACTTTTGTAGAAGCTTCAGACAACTAAAAAACTATTGATGAAAGAACCAATAAAAAAGAAACCCTGATACCTGCATCATCTATGAATCAATTCATGAATATACAAAAAGAAAAAAAAAAAAAAGAAGAGAGAAAGACATTAAGTCTTTTACTTAGTCAGGGGCAAAAAAAATAATCCCTCAAATACAGAACTCCAAACTGAATTTATTTTTTTTTGATTCAGTCAGCAACTCTGTTGCTGATACATAATTATTTATCTATATGTCTGTTTTCTTACTCTTTGCATAGTGAATTTGCATAGTCACTATACAGGTACATCTCAGTAACTGCACATTAGGACTCAACTGGCTAGTAAAACACAATGTGCATAGATTTGCAACACCATCAAATGACTTCCTTCTGTAGTAGCTGTGTTGGAAAGACATGTTTCTCGGCACAGCTTGGTTCCCAACGTACCATGAGGGAAGCCGCACCACCCCTTCCTCCTGCTTTGTACAATGTTTTTCTTTCAAACACAACGTTACATGGATTATAAATGTAAAGAAAAAAAGACCACTAGATTAGCTAGGTTTTAAACACACCTATAATCACCCTGCACCTTTTCCTCCTCACCTCATTCCTTCTCTCACTCATGTGGGCTCTATGCCCAGGATTAATACCAGGTGTGTTTATTCACAGATGAGTGCATTAAAAAGTCTTGATGCAGGTGGTGGAGAGTCAAGGCTACCGGGAAGAATTAAGGGAGCAGGGAAAAAACTCTCCCTACAGAGCACATGGTGGATTTCATTCATAGAAATAGCTCTTCTCTCTCAAGTGCCAGGCTTCTCTGCCATTCAGTATGTACATGACCAGTTCCCGCTTTTTCCCTGTCCCTTTTTGGGAGAGTCACACACGGACACCACTGGAAACCCACCCCAGTGGCATTTCACCAAGTATCCAGCAGCAAGAGTCTCACTTGCAGAACCACTCAGCATCCTGAGAAAAAAAGGAAAGAAAGAGGAGGAAACCTCCAAAAAGAAGCATCTCTGTCTTCATTTCTCTGCCACTTCCAAAACCCTTGCTACCGTATTAAAACTGATTCACTCAGCTAAAGCCAAACACTGAGATTTTTTTTTGCTTCAGCGTATGATCCAGCCTCTGTAGATGAAGTCTTCAATATTTCCCCAACGCTGCAATCATTAGCAGCTCAAACAGCTCTACCGCATCTACTTTGGAGGCTTGTGTCTCTTCCCTTGGGCTCAGGTCCAAAGACCTGAGAATCTTTGAAATACCTAGGGATCGAGCCTGATTTAGGAGAGCCGTGAAGAGTTCACATCCTCCTCTGAGGAGTTAGGCACAGCAGGTTGAATAGAACTCACATATCATTTGGTTTTCCAGGACAGAAATGCTGTCTGCAATTTTTATGTATTGGTGCAGGATTTCCAGATCTCTGCTAGGTTCAATAAAATGAACACTTTTGATAGTGCTGACATACAACCAGAAACCCCATGCTTGACAGCAGGATAGCCCAAGAAAACCAGATATTTAACAATGAAAGCTTATTTATGGAGTCTAAATGTAAAACAAAGGCAACATATGGGTTAACTATCTTGCAAATAAGAAGCTTTGCCACATGAAGTTTTCTGAGCCCAGAAGAGTACATGAACAAGGAAAGAAATAAGTTCGGTAGCCTGAGCAGGGCGGTTTAGACTATAACTCCTCATTTAGATGGGGCTTTGTTATGGATGATACTGAGGAAATACCTGCCCAAAATAAAGTTGAAGCGCTCTCACAAGGAGACATAGAAGAACAAACCAAATCAAAATAATTCAGTGGGATAGGACATCATCCACTCTGGAGTTCAAATTCCCTTAAGCAACAGTACAACTGACAAAAACACACAATTTCTATTAAAAACAGAAAGTGAGCATGGCAAATGTGACTCAACCACCTTCATAAGCACTGATCCTAGTTACAGCAGAACAGAAAGGCCCATTTTGGTGTCCAATGTACTGAGAGAAATGAAGATTAAAAACACAGATTGAAAATCCTGAAAGAATTAGCTAAAAACACCTTCAGTACCGAAACTAAGAAAGATTTTTACCACTCTGCTGAACAGCAAGTCTTCTACTTTAGCCTCAATGAACACAATTTCTCTGCCGTATCCAGAATTTAGACACACGCACCCCCAATATTGAAATCTATATTATACATACATACATACACATATTTACCTATATACTGGTAAAAGTCCTACGTATAATAAACTTTTTCAGTCATTGATTCCTATTCATCTCATCTTTGCAAAATTATATTTTATCTTCCCCTCATTGCTCCATTTCTGAACTCTTCCTCCTTTCAAAAGATCATCAGGATGTTCCATGAGAAACTCAGAGGTTCCAAACACGCAAGAAAGGAACACAACTTTTCAAAGATATCTCTGGAAGTCACTGGAAGGCAATGTTTCAGCATCCAAGATGTGAAGGCCATTGTGGGGATACACCTGACATTTAGGTAGGAACAACAATTAAATTCTAGGGACTGTGTTTATGAATTCATTGAAATATGTCTGTATAACCTCCAATCCTGTATCAGACTGGGATAAAGAGTCTGACAACTAGGTTCAAAACAGGTTCTCCTTTTCCCTCCTTGCTTATTAAATCTTGAAAGAACTGAATAGTTCATTTCCAGTCAATTAAATTAGTTCAAAAGTAAAATATTTTGAACATCAAGAACATAATTTTATTTTACCCGCAAAGCTCACAGCCTGACAACTAACAGTTTAGCACAGCTTTATCAAGACCATCCCCCTAGCTTCCTGATTTCAGATATTTTACTCCCCTCCTTTCATATGCATTCAGACTTTTGCCAGAGCAACCCACTCCTCTCTTGCTGCTTGAATTCCCACTATCCGTCAGCTTAATGCCAGGATAGGATGTAACAGTGATCCTCTTCTGCTGATGCACTCCGCACTCTGAACAAAAAATCTCTCTCATTTAAAACTAAAGAGCAGATTACAAGAATCACATTCTCCCTCCTCTAACTTCTGCCTGTGTTTTTACTTCACCCAGGGTAGATTTTGATCTTGCCTTGGTCATTTCCTGGTGTACTTTCAGCCCTGCACCTGAATCAAAGACACATGTTCCTCGCAAGCTAAGAATTGCTTTGAGGAGCAACTTTCTTCTTGCTTCACACTTAGCATATCTGCCACTTGTTCATCTCAGTTTTGATGTATTTTTCTGTAGGGTAAGTAATCCAAAGCTTTTCAGTTACTGCGTGAAAAGAATGTATGTGTGATTAATTGTTCTATTTGATATTAGTAACCTACTAGGGATATTTTTATTTTGTTTAGTGCATTGAGTGTTCACGTGCTTGCAAAATCTTGAGATAAGAAAAATATCACCTAGTTCCTCTCCCTAGCAGGATACAGTTGTCCCCAGATGTATGTCAGATAATGGTTGTTCATCTTGTTTTAAATAAACAGTCACCTTGAAGTTTATGCCTTGTCATTATCATCCCAATTAATTATATTACTGTTTGGAATTTTTATTTAAAACAGTGGGTTTTTTCCTCTACATTGAATCTGTAAGCATAATTAATGACATGAAATTGACCTGATTAATTGTTGACATGTTTTGCAGCTGATGAAGTGCACAGGGCTATCTCTTCAATAAGTAATAATCACTGGCCGCGGCTCCCTTGCTCGTACGCTGCTGGACCTGGGAATCCTTCAAAACGAGCACACTTCCTGGCTGGCCCTGGGACTAGCTTGGACTGCAGGAGTTTTGTAGACAACACAAGCTACAAGTCCCATTTGCCTTTTCTAACAGGTGACATTGGGACCATGTACAGACACTCCTGGTACCAGTGTTAAGGCAGATGAGATATCTAGAAGAAACCAGTCTGGGGCATCACTCCCTGCCCATCAGCATGGGAGCTACGTGCAGGATGGGTGACTCCAATGGGTAGCACGTGAACCTGTTTTCTCCTCAAGCCCCTACACACAATATGTGAATGTGAAACTGGAACAGCTGTGGTAACTAAATACCTGTCTTTCCGTGGTTATTTACTTGCTGAAATCCACTTCTAGAAATGAATAAGTGCACGAAATGCTCTATGAATTCAAATTCTCATAACACATGCACATAACTATGTCTAATTATTGCTTTTGTAGTGGCTGGGGCGCAGTAACCTGTTCTTTTCACCAGTAGGCTTCAGAAGAGACAAAATCACAGCATTTGGTCCAGTCACTGCCTATGCATGTCTTCTGCTTGTGAAAAAAGTAAATTGTGTACTCTGGCGTTGGCTTTTAAAGATGAATCTCACCTTGCTCTTAGAGTCCAAAAACCACTAGAGTTTGCAACTTCATTCTCCAAAACTTTTCTTCATATTCTACAGCATGCTGCAAGGCAGTTCACAATGTTACTTGTTCACAGCATTCATTTACTTTATTGATGACATCATCAGTATTTTGTCACTGTAGAGTTTAGTTGTCCTGAGTAAAGCTGACCATGGAAGTTTTGAACATTGATTTTTTTTTTTCCCCTTCTGTAGCACAAGCGAATGATTTATCATCTTCTTCTGGGACATCAGCCAGAGGCAAGAAATAGCTCTAATAACATGCTCTAAAGTGACTTATACTGACTGTGTGGTTAAAAACCTGGTCAAAAAATGTGCTGTACCAGGACACAGGAGCATCAACCAGCAAGAAGGACAGGAAAGCTTGTTAAACAAGTAAACAACACCTGCCACACACCAAACACAGAATCCAGTTTTCTTTCCAAAAAACTCAGAGACTTCTTTCACCTGTATTTGAATGTATAACATTTTGAAGTAATTTTTTATTATTTAAAAATCTCTGAACAAAAATGTTGTGCAAATGCATCTCAAAATCAGGAAAAGGGAGAATAAAACACAAGTTTCATGTAGAAACTAGGGTTTAGATTTTGCCATCACTAATTTTGTTAATTTTATTAGTTTTCTTTCCTTGACATTGTATCACAATACAATCTTGAAAAAACAAATCTAATGCAACAGAGGACAGAAGAATTACAGCCATTGCACTACTTACAGAGTAAACACGAAAGCAAGTACGAAAAATAATTTCATAGGATTCTTATCTCTTTGTTGCCTCAGTAGATTCACGCATGTGCATGCGTGAAAGAGAAACAGATTGGATGCAATTAGATGCTACATTTCCTTAGGTGACAAAGCTGGCTATTTCCTGATTTATATAGCAGTCCCATAAGCCTTCGTATTGGCACTACTGATACAGCAGGAGAAGGAAAAACTGTAGTACAAGGATGGGAACAAATGGCAAAATGTTAAAGGGAACAAATGGCAAAATGTTAAAGGAAATAAGACCTCCTTATGCTGGAGGGAAAGGAAAAAAAACCAGATAGTTGGACGAATGCATTTTACAGATAAAAATTAGTTTTAATTGAGGAAGCAGTTAGAAATAATTTACAAACAAGTTTTTAAATTGGTCTCAGAGTTGTAACATTTCTAACGTGCAAAAAGCCCAGAAATAAAGACAGGGAAATATATACATTTTCACTTTGCATATGTGCAGTCTAAGCAAAAAAAGATGCTTCAGGCATATGTGGGTAAGTAATGACAAACATTTACATTAACTGCATTTGGTCTCTTTCTTATTTGCTTTCCTGAAAGTTTATTTGAGGAAATTTTTGGTCTCCTAAATGTTCATTTGAAAAGACCGGAGCCCAAAGATGACATGTTTATAAACATGTTATGAACTTTGTTTACATGCATAAATGCAATTTATTCTGGGACTAAATGGAAATCATTTTGGACAGGACAGGAACTGTTTATGTAGGTAAAATCATTCAGTAATTCATACAGTAATTCATATACACTACCAGCAGGTCAGATTTTTAGCTGAGGTAAATGCCTGTAGCTTTATAGTTACATGATGCTTCGCACCTCCCTAATTTGATGTTTCTTCCTCATATAGATAGATTTAAAATAACAGTTCTGTAATTCTAGGAATTGAAATGTTCAAGAGAATTAATTTCTTTTTTCCCAGGCTGTAATACTGACATGTAACACTTCCTGATTATTATTTTTTAATTACAGTACATTCAACCAGAAACAAACTATTTTAAATTATCCTTAGCTTATTGTATTAGTAAATATTTGCATAAATTCAGATAAAACATGGTACAGACTACTAGGGTCCAGTCCTATGGTAAATCTTATTAACACCACATTATGCTAAATAAAATATCGGCTTTAAATAGCTTTTTTAAACTGTTTCTACACAGCGAAAAATATCCTATAAAAATAGAAATAAATTATTGCTTCTGCAAAAGTGAAATCACTAATAATTTTTCACCAGAAATGCATCAGCTTAGCATTTTGATCTTTACTGGGATTTCTCTTCTTTGCTTTCAAAATTAGTCAGGTTTTCTAAAAGCCACTTCTGAAACTTTATTTCTCTTTAGAAATAGGAGTTCACCACAACTCACACCCTATTTTCTCAACTACCTCTTCTATAGTTATGTCCTTTCAAATGCAGCGGAAGCACAGAAGTTAATGTATTATTACTCCTTCAGGTCTTCTTGGTGAGCAAGTTCAGCATCTCATCAGTCCAGCAGAGCCTCTCAAGCTGTACTTACTTGCTGCACAAGAATGGTGCTCAATGAGTATTCTCAAGTCACTTCTCCCTTCAATTTAGCTTGTGAGGATGAACAGGTTTTAAATGGCAGTTTTTACTCTATTTGCACAACCATTTCTGCTGCAGAAATTACTTGTAAGCAAATGAGTCAGCCACCAAGAAGAGAAATTCTCTTCCTTTCCTCTGCGTGGGACCCTAAGGGAAATCTCTGCCCCTCATCTGAAGGGATTCGCATAGGTTGGGGAAGAGCAGGTTAGTGCCGGCTGTGCACTTGATATGAGCACCATCTGGCAGTTGCAGGGTAGGACGACTCTGGGGGAACACTGTCAAGAGCACTCTGCTGCTGCTCTAAAGAGGAGCAACGTCAACATCTTGCTAGAATATGCTGCTGGTTTTAGCATATGTGATAACAGACTGAGACTGGACATGGCCACTTCTTACGGGATCACATTTCCCTAGCGGGTGAGGGATCCGTTTCTGTCTTTATGCTACAAGAAATCTGAGTTTGGGATTTATTCTCCTCGAGCCCTGCTTAAGCACACAAACCAGCGTCCTGATTGTTTATCTTCCAAATCCACTGGGCTCCAAGATATGTGCCACAAACTTTAAAGGTTTTCAGGTTACAGTGTGTAAAATATACCAGCAAGTTACAGCACTGAACCCAAAGGAATATTTCTTTCCTGTAAGAAGAGATAAGAACTCCTGAGGCAGATTGGTTTTAACATACAAGGTGCTGTAATAAACCACTTCCCAGATGTTTCTTGGAAAAGAAGTCAAAGCAGGAAGCTACCAGGGGCAGCCTACACAAAGAATAATCGCAGGAGCAGATATTGGCATCCAAAGTTAAAATCAAATACAAATCTCAAGCTCTGAAATGATCTTCTGCTTGCAGTCTTCGTCCCACCTGTTACGCACTCACTGTCCTTCGTGTGTAGGCATTATGTATTGGTCCTGCAGATCATTGGATGGTCTTATAAAGCAGTCTTCTGGGGGAAAAAAACAAAACCAAGAACAAAACAAAAAAGAGGGGGGGGAAAGCAAACAAATGAAACAAAGATGACCAGAAGAACTGGAATATACCTGTTCATGTCACATGAAAACATAATGTAATAAGAATTCATTCCAAAATATCAAAATGTTCATGTGAACACTGGGATAGGCCTAGTTTTAGCTACTGAATCAATAGAGAGGTAGGTAAATAAATTTACACCTTTCTATTTAAGTCCCACACACTCGTAAGATTGTTTCCACACCTACAGAGAACTACATAAACCAAAAATGGTTCAACAGCCTAAGAAAGGACTCTCTAGGTCTGCTGCATTTCCTAGGTCATATTATGTACTTCATTGTTTCTAGGGCTAGATTCACAATGAAGTAATGAGTATTAATTAAATGTTATCATGTAAAAGTAAACATTGCCACATAATTGTGAACTTTAATAGTTATTTAGTGCTCACTATCAAAGGAGTGAGACAACCAGCAGTTAGGACCAGGCTACTGAAAATCTCACCCTCTTGTAAAATTCTGACCAAAATAAACCTGAGGAAACCTATAGCACCATTATCACTGAATAAACTCCATTTCACCTTCCACTAAGGAGCTCAGTGTTTCCAGCCTCAGTGAACAAAATATCTTTAGAAGTCATAAGATTTCCATAATTTCACGTTGTGGCTCTGAGAAACAAATCCAATTCCTACTATTGAGATAACAGGGAACCTTTGGTCCTGGAAGCAGTGAAATGTAGTGGTTGTTTGGGTTTTTTTTTCTTTCTTTTTTCTTTCATGTCACACTATTATAAAAGCTAAATTACATTTTTACATTTTGACAAATGAGACTTTTCAAAGTGTCAGGGTGAGTTTTGGAAGGCCAGAGAAGTACAGTTCATCTGTTAAAAAATTTAAAATTTTTCAAAAAAAAGTCTTTGGTATTGTGGTAGGTTTCTTTTAATCCTCTGATAAAATTATATAGGATTCTTTTGTAAGATAGCTCTTAAAACATGTATAGAGGGTGATGTTTAATTTTGAAAGTTAGTGTTCCTGGTGAAGAAAAAATCATAAAAGCTCCGCAGAGCTCCAGAACCAGAGGCCTGCCTTACACCACTTGCCACAAGAAGACCTTGTCCTCGTTTTTACAAGCAAGTACCAGACCTGACCTGTTAGTCCATTTATGTAAATAATAAGTCCAATTCCCATTGCAAGCTCCTGCTAAAGCTGTGCCATTAGAGCCATCGTGTCATTTAGGCAGTCAGTGGAGAATCAAAGACTGCCTGTGCTGCAGCAGCCCACTGTTATGTTTCTAAGAAAATGGGCTCTTAAAAAAGGAAATGTCACACCGCAGTGTGAGAGATAAACAGAGGTATATCTTTAGAGCAGCAGGCAGGGACTGTAGAAACACTCTCTGTAAATGACTTTGATCCCCTAGTGTGATGAATCATGGAGTCGCAAATCCTTTTTAGCTAATTGCTATCAGCTTGTGAGATTTTTTCTTCCATGTTCAATATCAATTTTCAGGGCCATAGGAGATAGCACTTCTCCCCCGAGTCTGCTGGCGACTTACCGCTAAAACTGAACTAGCACCACTTAACAGTTTAAAGGGGGAAGTCATTTAATATGACACTGCTGCTGGTAACTAAAAGGGAAAAATATTAGGGGCAAATACACGGAATAGTAAGCCTTTTTATCATCAATGACCTTCCTTTGAAAACTGTCCTTTCCATATCCGCATAGTATCAGTGCAGCTATCTCAGAGCAAAAGAACCTTTAATTATTCAAAAGTGATAAGCTGGGACTTGGGAAAAAGGAGAGTGAAATTTGGTTATTTTTCAGTCCTAATAACTTCACCATTAAAACTGAAAATACAACAAACTTTTTAGAGACTCTTTGAACCATACTATCAACCTGAAGAGGAAATTTAGAATATCCCTTCTACCAGTTAATTTTGAACAAACAACATCTACAGCACAAATTCCACTCAATTTTTCACTTTCAGGACAACCTAATGAAAATGTATTAGATTTCCAAGGAAATCTATAGGTTTCTTCCCTGTTCAATTCAATGGGATTTTTCTGTGAAAGTTCATCATCACTGCTTATCCACAAAGTTATGCAGACCGGAAGTTACTTTTTTGAAGCATAATAACATAGGCATCCTTCTGGGCTACAGGGGAACACAAATCCATGCAACATCTGAACACTGCCAGACTCTTAGAAATTCTGCATTCATATTTGTCTCTTGGAATTCAGTAGCCTTTGAATGCAGCCAGCATCTCTGACAGTCGAAAACATTGGTAACTAAACTTGGATTCAGTATCAAATTTCATAGCACCTAAAATCTAGAATGCGCAGAAGAGGGAGAGAGCAAACTATTAGGCTAGCTGCTGAGGTCATTGTGTAAAGCTGAAAAAATATAGTGCCTCAAAAAAGTCTAGGAAAGTTAGCTTGAAAAAAAACTACCTGAACTTACTTTTGGTGAATTCTTTTAAGCTGAACTTTCACTGTTGTGCACATATCTCCTGACAGTCATTCACTGGAATCAATACTCACAGAAATCAGAGTTTTCCAGCCTGGATTAGGAATTATTTTTGAATCTGTACATGAAAAAACCAATATGGTAACCCAGGGATTATACTCACACATTTTAAAGATAATATATATATAATATGTATGCCCAATCAAGCCTAACTTCAGAGCAAAATTAGCTTTTATTTGTTACAGGTCGGCCAAGATTTAATCACCAAAATTAAGACGAATTTTAAACAATAAACATTCTTGTCAAAAAATACATCAATAAAGACCCATTTGCAATTGATTTTTTCTTGGAAATTATTCTGTTAGTCATCTTATTAAGAAAAATGTCTAATATTAAAGTAGAGATGCACTTATTTGAGGTGGGATAGACTTCAAAGATGGAAATGAGACATAGATCATAGGATTTTAACATAGAGACTGTAAACATAAAATATAAGTTGAGACAATGTTTTACCTTTATCCGAGCACCCAGACTCTGAGCCAGTATCCAAATTAATTTCCTTCCTGAGGAAGCCAGATAACATTTTGAGGACCAGGCTCAGAGTTTTGCATACTTTCCCAGTTTTGAATACTTGCCCAAGTTTTAAATGTTCCCCCCCAGCTGTTTTTTATGGAAACTTCTTAGCACATGGAGCTGCTGCATATACTACTCTGGATGACATAAGAATAGAGTAGGACACTCCTGAGGTTTCACCTTACATCTGGGTTCCACATTACAGTGTTGATTTAACTTGTATGCATTTTCTAATATGCTTCACTAAATATCCAAGGGAAAACACCAATAAAATTTCTCATGGAGTTTCCCTTGTCTTGCTGACAACTTTTCTTCTGTGAAAACTGACTCAAAAAGTTTAGCATACTATCTGTGTGCCCAGATCACAGCATCATCACCGATGAATTCAAAGTACCTGTATTCTGAAATTATACTATCATGATCCATATGATAAGGTATTGGCTCACAACTTGTTCATAATTAAAAGAATTAGAACTATTTCTTATTTCTATCACATGTACAAAGCTGTTACTCTAAGGAAGCAAGAAGAGGAGACTGGAGGTTCAAAACTTTTCTTCAGAGAGAAAAAAGTAGACGTTGAGTTTGATGTGAACTGACTTGATAGCAGGGGTCAAAGTCTGAGAAAGTCAGGCAAGTAATTTGACTCTAAGATCCTCTGATTTCCCCAAAATACTGAACAGTTAAGTTCTGAGAAATGAGAAAAGAAAAAATAAAGCTGCAAAATTTTTGGACAGTGCAATCTGACTTAAAGGAAGTTTTTTGGAGAAATTTTATGTTTAAAAATAATTTTTCTTTTTAAAGGAAATTAAGACAAAGTATTGGCAAGAAACCTCAATCTAAAATGAAAGTTTTCAAGGCTGGGTGAACAGATTTAGATATTTCTTGATGATGAAAACAGTATGTACAATTTGCTACAGCTCATGTTGGAAACTAAAAAACAGTACAAATACTGTGCTCAGATAAAACTTCCTCATTTGAAGAAAACCAAATTTGCTTTAAAGCTAAAAAATAAAGTCACTTGTGACAAAAGGGGTAGGAATATAGGTTACACAAATTTTGGTGGGGGAATTTTGTCTGCTATCCTCTCCGATAGTGATAAAATTATGCTCTTAGACTGTATCATGGACTATCTATAATTTTCAAACAGCAAAAACAAAAAAAGAAACAATTTAGAGTTAACTCCAGTTCAACAAATCTGTACAATTTCATCTACTTAAAACTTCTTCAGGTAAGATCTGAATCAAGTTTGATTTCTCTCTCACTGGAAGTGAAGATTGACTTGATGTCTCTGGGTTTTGAAATCAGGATCTAAGAAATCTCAGTATGATGCTTAGTCAACAGAACTATTCTTCCAGCAGAATTTTACTGATGAATTTGAAAAAAAGATTAAAAGATAACTTTTGCTTAATGACTGAGCACTGAATCCACCTGATAAACACCAATGTAGTATTCTCGTAGAGAAGAACTAGTAAGAAGGCAAAGATGTGTTTTCTTCCATGACAAAAGCAATGTATCCCATTTTTTCAAAAGCCAGTGATGTTAGTACTAACATGTTAAACTCTTAAATACTCTTCTAACTGATTCAGGGATTTGGGCCAATTATTGCAGTAACTGATTTAAAAAAGAAAAAAGTTACCTATGAAACAAAGTCTATCTAAAAATAAGAAATACATAGATTTAAATCTGTATTTTGAAGAATTTGAAATAACAACACAGTATTTCTTAAGGACAGAAAAAATATTTTTTATAAACAGAGACAATAACTTGCAGTAAAAAGTGATCTTACAGATGTTATATAAATCTTCTGATATAGTATACATGATTTTCCACCATTTATCTGCTGATAAGAAATACAGTTATCAAAATAATGTTTCAAATAACCAAAAAAGATTATATCCCATCAGTAAAATTCCCTAGATTGTTAATGATACAAAAAAGTCTGAATTTTTGGATCTGCTCTGAGTTTGCTGAGAAGGTTTGAGTCAAATATTTTAACCACTGTTCACTGTTTTTATTCAATAGCTACTTTAGTTGTAGCTTTAAACAAATAACGTCTAATGAAATAAAGATGTAGAAAAAGTGCATTTGAGGTTTTAAATAAATGGGGGCAATAGTGCACAGGCTATTCTAGGACCCGCAGGGATGACACAATACCAGCTAAAGTGATGCATCTCAGTAAGAGTGACACTGTGCTGTCAGTGGGAATCACTATTGGAGTTTAGAGGAAAACTAAGTTTGTCCGTTTTCCATCTTTTAAAAATATTGTGAAGGAAGATCTCTGGCAATCACTGTCAGCACTAACATCAAGTCTGTGCTGTTCAGCATCTGGGCAACTTCAGTATCACAAAACTAAAAATCCCAGTCCTGCCCTGTATCTTCACTGTATAATTCTCACTGATGCTTGTGGGTGTCCTAGCTATACAGAGGGTAAAGGATAAGGTCACAGGATAATGAATTTAACTCTAGGTTTTTAAATGAGGGGCGTTGAGTTGTTAGGGGTTTGTCTTATCTTTTTTCTTTTTTTTTTTTTTTTTTTTAAATGGCATCTTTTTCTTCCTCAGGGAGATCTGCAGGCTGTGGCTTTTTGCCTTTGAACATCCTCAAGTCAAGCATCAAGAAAAGGTGATGAGGGTTAGGGAGGCTCCCTTGACATTTGGTGCACTGGCATCAGCCTTTGCAATTACGGGCCACCTTTCTAGCAGACGGTAATTGAAAAGTGTGAACCACATGGGCTCTAGTCAATAATAGCGTCAGCATACAAATGACACTCTGAGCTTTCTGTGTTCGCCATCCACTGTTTTTGCTTTTCACCTTTTATCCTTCTCAGCATCATGACTTAATCCACTCTAATGAGGTGAGCTCTATTGCCAAAAATCAGCAGCAACACAGCTCTCTTCTGGCACCACTTGGGGTTTGTAAGGAGTCAAAAAAATAGTGAGTCTGTCAGCTTTCCAAAAGGGAGGACAGTGCACCCTTTGAAATGTTCTCAGCTTTTCCGAACTCTCTTTTGAGTGCAGGCTTCTTCCACACTTGCTGAGGAATGCATCCCACCTTCATAAAACTTGTTCGTCACCAACCCAAGGTGACCAGAGCATTTAAGTTAGTTTAGTACATGCCTCTCCTAGCTTGAAGGTCATTATTGGTGGCCACATGTCACTGTTTACAAACAGCAGGTGACTGCCAACAGCGGTGAGTGTGTGAATTTCCTTTGCTCTCTTTTCCTTACCCATCTGTCCACGTTTCTGGAATCGTAAGTATCTGCTTGTAGCAAAAGCTTCAGAAGAGAATGCCAAGATATCGTAGGTGATAAGATACAGAAAGAAGATAACCGGTTACTTCTGAGTGACTAAAAGGAAAATAGTTAATTTTACAGATGCTTTTTTCTTCTTTTTTCTTTTCTCACACTCATTTTAACTTAAGGTCACAGAAGGGTACATTGTCTATGTAGCACTTACAAAGAGCACTTACAAAGACCTGGAATTAATGAGTTCTGCCTAGCTATGGGTTTTTCATCAGATTTCAAAATGGACCCAGAAGAGAGTCCTATACATGTGTCAGTCGTAGATAAATGCCATAATAAACAGAGCTCAATGAAATCTCTATTAAAAAATAAAATAATAATAAAAAAGCAGGTTTAATTGTATAAATGTTGATCCTTAAAAATGGCATGGTACACCCATCAATAATTTTTACCGCAATGGCAATTTCCATTTTTAAAGATAGAGCCAGAGGGTGGGGGTAGGGAGGAGAAGAAAAAGAAATACAATGGAAAGTGTTTCCATGGGATTAGACCACATGGCTTTAATACACATATACACAACTGAGGAAAGCAGAGAATTTTGCCTCTTACACTTCTTGGACCTCTCTCTCCTTTCTTCATCTCTAATCTGGTTTTTGCCAATTCCTTTTGATCTATCGGGGGCAGGCAAGTCAGGTCCATAAGTACAGATGGAGTAAATATGGAGATTAGCCTCTTCTCGTACTGCATTAGCTCCTAATACCTGATTAAGCCCAGAATCATGCAATTGTCTCTGTGTTGGCTATCAGAGTGGCAGAGCACAGAAGGGGGCAGGATGAAGGCTGATTTTGTAATGGATACTTATTTTATCCCAGTGCTCTAAGAAGATTAGGCCTGGGGGTGTCACATTAGCCATGATCTCTGGGCCTTTGGTAGGCTCTTGCAGTTTTCAAACACCTCTGCTTCAGCCGTAGAACAAACAGGCAGCTTGGACGCCATGGCCCCATGTTGTGGCATGAATAATTGCACACTGCAAACTGTTTGAAGATCACAAAGTGCTGTGTAAATTACCCAGTTTTGGCTTAGCAGAAGTGATTTGTGGTGACTTACTGAATCTTTTCACAGTTCGGCATTAAACTTTCCACATTTCTCGCTATCTGAGACGGAATGAAAGTTGAGTCATATCTTCCTTTATTCTTATCAGATCAATCTTTATAAAGCCAGTTTGTATAAACTGCTGTACTGTATGCAAACCCTGCGTGCAGCACTTTGTCTTTGGTACAGGTTCAATGATATTTAGCTGAAACACCAAGAGATGCCTATTCAGCACAAACCCTAAATCAGCTCATGTGATGAATGTAAGGACATGTTCAAAACCATCTGTATAATACATGCCAAAATAGTACATGTGAAAACCTGCACTTTTTTTTTTTTCATGAAAGTTTCCAGCAAGCATTCCTTTTTGCTTAGAAATAAGTTTCAATTTAATCAATGAGCAAGCAAAGCCAAAAAAATGAAAATGACTTTTCACTCACTTTGGAAAACTGTGAACTCTAATCCAAAGTGAAACTGGGAGTATGAGATGTGGGAAAAAAAAAAAAAAAAAAAGAAAAAGAAAGAGTAGTACTAATTGAAAGGAACATTGGTAATATCGGTACCTATGATGTAAAACACATCTTTACTGTGTTATAGAATTTTGGTTTAAAGTATGGTTTATTAAATAATTAGTGATCACTGAAGTGTCTGAATTTAATTCTATTGAAATTAGTTAATAAGTCAAATATTTTTCTCTTACCAAGTGATTTTTAAAGCACTGCATAAACACATGAAAATATCAGGAACCAGTAAGAAGCCTCAAATTTAACAAACTGAACCTTGCAAAATAGAAGTCTATAGAAATATTTCATCAGGAATAGTTAATCTTGGAAGCTAAAATATTAGGTTTTGGGGGCTTTTTTGCCTTTATTTGTGACTGATGAGGAAGAATCAGTCTTCCTTTTCTTTTTCCCTGGGCCCAGGGGGAAGAAGGAAACACAATCTGGCCTTCAGTTTTTTGTTTTGTAAAAATGGTATTGTTGTGGGCATGTATATCTTTATGCCCTGATTGAACTAATCATACTTCATTGAAGCCAAGCAAATTGGCAGACAGAAAGCTGGGAGTGAATTATAAGTCTAAGAATAAATAAAAACCAAAAGATTAATATAAAGATTTTAACTTGTGTTATCATGCTATGGCTTGTAATCAACATAATAATAATTTTTACCACAACAAAGTTTTAGTAATTAGAGCTATAGCCAAACACAGGGATATTCTGTGCATCTTACTGAGAAGAAAAAAAAAAATTAAAAATCCAAGGAAATGTATGTTTATCCTATTCAGTACAACTTCTTCTTCAAGTATGGATCAACAAATATTTACGTTTTTTTTCACTAAGGCATTAAGAGAACTAAAAGAAACCTTCAGGATGTATGTGCACTCAGACATGCATATGCACATGCACACACATAAGGAATGCAAGCTTAGTATACCCTGTCATAAACCAGCAAGAAAATAAATCTCTGAAAGTAGCTTCTACCTGAAGCTGAAAGTGAATATTCACATTGTTGTTCAAATCCTATATGATTTAAAGCAACTGGTTGCTAAAGTATTTAACAGGAGTACTCAAGTGCAATCCTTGGGAGAGACAAGCACATGGTAAGTGTGGGACGCTGGTCTACTATACAAAGTATATATTGCATCAGACAGATATATTTTAAAAGAAAAAGGAGCTGCAGTAAAAGAATTCAGGAAGTCTTAGTGTACCTTCCCACTTGTTCTGTTTATCAAAGAAGTGGCATTCCCCCTCGCATCCACAAGAAAAATATATACTTTTGATCTGAAAATTGTGGAAGAACTACATTCAGTTGATGAAACTTGGACTTCAAACTGCATTACATTAAAAGAAAAAGAAAACAAAAACCTCTGACATTCTGGTCTACCTATCTTTTTGTTTGTGAACTGTCTTATGCTTTCCATGTCAAATATGCACTATACAACATTAATTTACCACAAATGTGTAAGGGACATCTAGAGGAAACATTATTGCTCTTCTTAATTTCCACTGAACAATGAGAGATAGGTAAATATACCTTAAAATTATATTAACTTCTGAATGAAAAAATGGTAAGTCAATAAGTTATTGTACTGTCAATGAAGCTCACAAATCTGACTGGCCAAGGAGCTGGAAGACTTCGTTATCTGGTGAAGCATCCTCAAAATCCAAATGCAATTTTCTTTTTGTCTGAGGGAGGATGGACACTCATGAAATTTAAAACTGAATGAGAAGATTAAGAGATTTTCAGTCTTTTGGCCTGTATAGGTGAAGTCATTCCTCATATTTCCTACTTTGTAATTGACTGAAAAAAACACCTTCTGGGACTTGGCCAAGTGTAATCATCCTATGCATTTGATACTGTCATATTTAACCAAGTAAAGATACTTTCAGTGGGAAGCTAAAGGGACCTCAAAGTGCTCAGAAACTCTGCCAATGTGTTCCTGAAATACATTACTTTTTGTATGAGGCATAACACAACAGTCTACCACCATAATTAGGAAGAGCCCTGGTTTTCTGATCCCCATTGGTGTCTGACTCTGCCAGACCTTGTGCCCACCAAGCCGATCCTGTCCCACCAAAATGAAGTTCAATTGCACACAGGTCATTAAAGCAGTCAGAATAGTTAACTTATAATTTAATATCACTTATGCCAACTGGAAGACAGATTATGATGGGTGTCAATCTTTCCTAATACAGGCATTAATTATACATTTCCTAGATAAGCATTTAAACTCAACAGCTGCCAAGGTAAAGATTAATAACAGCAATACGTTAGGGCACAACAAGAGCTAGTGCATCATCATTTGGTTCTGTGAGATTTTTCATGCTGAAAATACAATATGAATTACTCAGAAGAGTAATTATGATCTGTTTAGGAAGAGATACACTAATAAATAATATCTTTTTAAAAAAAGAAACTGATCCTACAATGGTGGAGTTTAGTCTGATGATTTTTATGTTAAAAGACATAATTGCAGTTTGTTCTCTACAAACAGCCTTTGATTATGCAGCCTGGCAAACTCATTGTTTTAATATTCTAGCAACAAAGGTGCAGAAAAAAAGAGAAAATTCTGTAGTTAACGGTTATCTTACTGAGGTTTGGAGAACTAATATGTGTTATACATATAAAAGAGTTTTTATTAATGGATTTGAGACAAATAATGATGGAAGGAGCTATGTTGATTGCGCCTCTTTCAATCTTAGGACTGATACCCTCAGTTACCAAGTAAATCTGATATGATGTTTCTCTTAACTCTTCTCCAAGACTCTCAGATACTCTTGTTTCAGAAAACATGCACATCAGGTCCCGCATATCAGCACCTCACTAGCATCACTGCCTGTCTTGGGTAGTTCTGTATTAAACCACAAATTCATACGATGTCTTTTTCTTTCAAAATGTCTAGTTGCATGTACCTTGGTGATTCTTCTAGCTAACATCAGAATAAGAGTAAGTCCTCTGGAGGACCATCTGTCCTTGACTGGTACAATTCACAGATCTGCTAGCAGGTGGCGTTATGAGCAGGGAAAGCTCTAGGGATCAAAACACAGCAAGTGTAAATACTAGTTCTGCTATTTATTTTAGTGGCAGCAGGACTGGGCATACTGCTTTTATGGTTTTCCTCCTCTGTCACTTGAGTCTGGAAGATACATTTCAAAGATCAAACCCTACCTTTCTAGATTATAGTGTGCATTCCTGACTGATTAGCCCAAGGAGGCTGCATTATAGTTCACTTACCTTTTCTTTCCTAACCCTTTTGTTTAGAAAATGTATGGATCTTTAAAATTGTTTCCCAGTGCTGGTGTGTCACTATCTAGGTCATAAGTGATCAGCTAATGTTTGAAGGTTTTCCATACTCCATCAGTTATTGTGGAGTGCAAAGTATGTCTACCATTACCTGATGATAAGAGCAGCTATAAAGAACATCACTAAAGAAATATCTGAGAGCCGCCTTTTTCAACAGTTGCTACTTGCTGTGAAAGAAATGGAGTTTAGTACTCCAGTCCCCAGTTTAATACTCCCCCAGTCACTTATTAAGTGCTCTATTCAAATGAGGGCTACAGTTCAATTTCATAAAAATAACAGTTGCACTTTAGATGCTCCTTCATAACTGACGCCATATATTGTGGGTTTAAAGTTTTGCAATAATGCAGTTTATATCTCTGTCACTTAGCTGATTGTGTTTTCCTAATAGTCTGCCAGTATGACTGTGAAATCTAAATTAAATACATAGGGAAATACAGCTAAGATGCTTAGCTTTCTGCAAAATTAAGGTATATATAATAGCTCGAAATAAACATCAGTTACTAGATTTGCAGAATTTTGAGGAAATAAAGTATTTTATTGAACATATTGTCATTTTTCATATGTCTTCACTTAGATATTTCCACATAATGGAGTTCTTCATATAATAGAACAACTAGCAAATACGTTCTGCAATGTGAGACTATAAATCCATTGACATTTGTGCACCTTCTTCCCTTCCAGTTGCTTACTTTGAAAGGATCAGTGAGTAAGTGGAAAGAAAGTTTATTAAGCTTCAACATTGTGAAATTCAATAATTCTTCCTATCCACTTACTTACTAAGAGAAACTTATTTTGGGTGGCAAATGTATTGTTGTTACTCATTAGATTAACTTGGTTTATTTTGATGCATAAAAAACACAATTGATATCAAATTAGCTTAAAATATGTAATTCTGGAAAAACTAAAAGAATTTAATTTGATCTGTCATCTAATCAGGTGGTTAACTATAGATGATTAAGAGATAGCTACAAGACACCCTATAATGAACACGTAGTCCAAATACCAAGTAAACAAAAGACAGTTTAGAAATACCATGTTTCAAATGGTAAAAGCAGACATATTAATACTATGTATGTATGAATACTTTAAAAAGTTTTAAAATATTGGTATTATTTCAAGTTCAAGTACTTGAAAGCTAAGAAAGGCCAGGACTAGAACTTACTATCAGAGATGGTATTTCACAAACACACACCTTTTCCCTATTTTTGTATTACAATCGCCTTAGAATTGTTAGATGATCACATCATATTTTTTTCTAAAATGTCTTGTCTTGTACAGTACACAATGGAGAAGGCCTGAGAAAATCAGATCTGTACAATGAAAACAGTTGTTTTTGTGGGATTTGTGCCTTGTTTGCTTTTAGGTGTTGGATTGTGTGTAGGAAATTTTGACAATGACTCTTTTTTGGCATAAATATTTTTAGTTATTCAATATTAAACTATGCTCATTTGTATGAAAAAAAAAATGCAAGCAAACATTAGACAATTCCATTCCTGCACACACTCACTCCTGTTTTCCTGTGTCAAGTATATAGATGCATATGCTGATACCTACCTCCCACGCCTCTACTTGAATCAGATAAGCTTTTGCACAGATTCCTTTTCCAGTCTTTTGCCAAAATCTTAGACTCCACAAAAAAGATAAGTTCTCTCAGTTTTCCCTAGCCATCTCACAAACACGTAGGGTCCTACTTGCTTCTTCAAAATGGATCTCTTGAAGGACATAATTTTGTCCAGAGTTAGGGGGCATAGAATAAGAGATATTTTCCTTTTGACTTTCTAGCAAGGGTATGGACAACACTTCAGTCAACAGTGTTATACAACTTCAGGAACTGATTTAGATGACTTTCTTCTGGCTAAAGGGAAGACTGAAGACAGCTAATGAGTCTTGTACATGTACCATAACTCACCTTCAAACGAGATAATGGGATCAAAATTTTTATAGGAATCATGATGTCACTAGCTGCTCACGACCTTATTAGCTGTAACCATAAATGTTACATTTCAGATGATAAGTAGCAAGATTTACATTAAAGTCAAGGAAGAGTTTCCCAGGTAGCTTCCTTATGATTATTCATTTCAAAGGAGTTGCTATTTTTCATTAATTGGAGGTGGTTGATAATTTCATTTATTATTTTCACCATAACTAAGCACTGTTCCACTGCTGCAGATGAGTCAAGTGAAAAATAATAACCTAATATACTGGCAGCTACCTTATTTTGCATCTTCTCAGCAAAGTTGTTCATTCCACAGTGCATTGGATCCAGGACTCTCTCCTCCCCTTTGCTTTGAGGAGCTACTTTTATTAACATCTGATCCTTCGTGACTTGAAGTGATGTTCAGCCACAATGGTTTAAGTTATTAAAGTGAAATGATGAATACATTTTTGGAAGAATGCATACATTCTGGAAGACTTCTTGTGTCATTCCTTCCTATGCACACCTGCCTGGGCAACCTAAGCTGAATTTGTCTTGCAACCAGAGAACTCCTTGCAGCTTTGCAAAATTACTCATTAATGAGACTAGATCAAAGTCAAAGCAAGGATCGTGAACCACCAACTTGCCTTGTAGCCAATTTGCATTCTTCCTTCCCTCTTCATTTATCTCCCTTCTTTTGCTTCCCAGCCTCCAGGCATTATGTGAACATTAGGGGAATGCATGTGCTGCCTTCTTTATGTGTACACAGCAAAAGATACATAAATACATTAACTGTGTTATAACTTCCCACTCCCCTCTACACTTTCAGTGCTTTGTATAAAATATTCCATGACAATTCTAGTTTTTCACTTTTTTCAACAAGGGTACTTTATTGTCTGGTCTGTACTTCTTTACCGACAAACAATAACAAAAGCCTAGATGAATGGAAACACACAGATTTGAGTATTAAAACCCCACTAATAAGCCTAACAGACAAAAACTATTAATAGCGAAAATACCCAAGATTTTGCTGAGGGTATAGGTAAATTTCCAGATTTCCCAAGAGAAACCAATTGTGAGGAATTCTGTTTTATTTTTAACTAAAATAGCAGGATGCTACCAATGAAGGACTGCAACCTGTTACGATGTCATAATTTAACCCCATCCAGCAGCTAGAAGCATGCAGCCACTTGCTTACTCCCACAGTTCAGGTGGGGGAGACAATTGGAAGACTAAAACTGAAAAAAAAAATCATGGGTTGAAATAAAGACAGTTTAATAGGTAAAGCAAAAGCCGCACATGCAAGCAAAACAGAACAAGGAATTCATTCACTGCTTTGCATCAGCAGCAGGTGTTCTGCCATCTCCAGGAAAGCAGGGCTCCATCACATGTAACGGTGACTTGGGAAGACAAAACGCTATCACTCTGAACACCCCCCTCCCTTCCTTTTTCCCCCAGCTTTGTATACTGAGCATGACGTCATATGGTATGGGATATCCCTTTTGTCAGTTGGGCTCAGTTGTCCCGGCTGCGTCTCCTCCCAAATTTTTGTGCACTCCCAGCCCACTTGCTGATGAGGAGATACGAGCAGCAGAAAAGGCCTTGACCGCCTAGCAACAACTAAAAACACCACTGTGCTCTCAAAAGTATTTCTCATCCCAAATCCAGAACATAGCACTATACCAGCTGCTAATAAAAAAGTTAACTCTATCCCAACTGCAACCACGACATACCATCATTCTATTTTTCAGCCCTATGTCTGAGTAAAGATAATAAAAGCTGAATAAGAAGCTCAAAACTTGTCCCCTGAAACAGCATCAGGCCATGGACTTGTTCCAAGGTTACAAAGTCAACAAAGTTAATAATGCTTCACAAGCAGCTACAGTTCTAGTTCTGTTAGCAAAATACCCTCAAGTACACAAGGAAAGAGAACGTGTTCAGGGGCTAATCACAGTTTAGAAGTGAAAAGAGATGTTGTTAGGAATGGTACAGTAAGATCAGCTGTGTTGCTCTTTTCACCCATGTGTATAATTTTTCAGATCTGTTTTTGTTCCCAAACACTCCAAATGCCCTTTTCTCTAGAACAGACAACATTACACTCCTTCTGCTAGGAGCCTTACACTTACAAGCAGCCCTGTACTCATAAAGCAGAATGTGCATGTGATGGACTGATAAGAAAAAACAGTTTCAGTTGTAAGGTACTAAGGACTATTATAAACAACTGTAACACAAAAAACATTTTGAAATAAAATGCCTCTGCATAATAAAAAAACCTCCACTCCTATCATCCCTGATTAGCTGGTTAATACTGTCAGCTGAGAAGCCAAGGAAACGAAGAACAGAACTACCCTCTCCATCCAGGTGCTACCTCCAGGGCACGACAGAAACATGTTGGCAGAAGAGCGAGAAAACTTGCCCTAGTGCTCCTGGGCTATGCCTAGGGTTGTCTTTTTTTCATGTGCAATAAATTTACTAAAAATGGCATAAGAAGAAAAAATGATGAAACATCTTGACAGTCTCTTTTAAAGTTTGTCAAAGGTTTAATAAATTATTGGAAGTGCAGCAAGCCTGTCAAGGTGTAGATGGCTGTGTGCCTGAAAACCCTTATATGCTGTCCATTACTACAGCTAATCCAGCCCCAGGCTGGATTAATTTGTGTGATGTTAAAAAGCCCTTCCAGCTACCCAAAGGTGTCAAAGTAGGCTAGCGCAGACAGAATGCTTGGCAATACAGCCATCGCCATTGCACTGAGGGAATACAACCAGGTGTCCACTGTCTTAATTCTATACAAGTTTTTCTACAATTTCAAGGCTAAATCCAAGCCTCCTGTGCAGACACAGAGTAAGGCAAGTTAGAAAGAGCTAGACTGATGGGGGAGGCAACTTCCCCACACTTTGAGCAGAGAGAGCAAAGAGCACCCTAGAACTGGTGCACTCAAAACTGTTGACAGGTGAGGTGGAAAAGACTTCCACTTATTTCAACAATAAACAGGGACATCTTATTTAAGTCCAAAACAGAGTAAATTTATTAGTCGCTATTGCATTTAAGCCTATTGCTTGTTTTTCTCTTCAGACCCTCAAGAGTTTTTAGAGGCACTTTACTATTGACAACAATAACGTACCAGAGTGACATCCCATACCAAAATACTTGCTTAAACATTATAAAAGTGCCATAAGCGAGGAAATTCAGGAGATTTAGGTTTTTAAGCTATAAGTCTAAGGAGGATGACCATGCACTTAGAGTATGGAAGAGAATGACAGCAGTGGCACTTCACCAACAAATTTCACCTGTCAGGTATGGAAGCACGCTGGAAAGTGACTATAAAGTTATCCATATTCTAGTACCACATTCATTCAAAAATAGTCTTACGAAAACAAGACTTCCTAGTAAGGTTTATATAGAAAATAAGATATAACTCTTTTTTCATAACTCTTCCAGTACTTTTATTAGCAAACATTTTCAAAACAACAGCAAAAAAAAAAGCTAAAAATTGTAAGATTTTTGTGTTAATTATTCCTCAGACTTCAGGGGTGCAATCATCTGACATTGCAGATACATGTATATATTTTAAAAAGGATAATCTAGGATTCTGATACAATTTTTTCATGACAGCACTTGGGACTGTAATTGAAAAATATCAAGTACTGTGAGACTCATACTACTAATAATAACAGAATTGGCAGCATAGTGTTTATGTTTCAGGAACTAAGATAGGGTTGCTACACTACTTTTCTTATTCCTGATTAATGGAAGGCCTGTTGCCATTGCAGCAGCCCTTCTCAGTCTGAACATTTTTGTAATGGAAAGTAGATGCAGAACTCCAGATATTCCCTTGATTAACTTGTGCACCAGACAATGCCTTAGAAGTAGCTGAAGGGGAATGTGCTGCAACCCCGCACTATTAGAACTGATGGCAATCTAGAAGGATGACTATCTTCCCTAACCCTATATATTCCGAAGGTCCAAGATGTTAATTTAAGCATACCTCATTAATTGGAAGTTGTACTTTAGATACAAGACCGTACTTTTCATGTCCTGGATCTGTGTTACATTTCAACTAGGAAAATACAAAAGGTGTCTTACTGGTGATGGTTTAGCTTTACAGGAAGGGGTATGCAGTGGCTTGATCCTGGCCAGTAGCTAGGTCCCCACACAGTCACTTGCTCACTCACCTCCAGAGGATGGGAGAAAAAAATCAGAAAGACAAAAGCAAGAGAAGCTCACAGTTTGAGACAAAGACAGTTTAATAAATGAGGGGAAAATGAAACCAAAAAACCTCCAAGTGATGCAAAGACAATCACCCACCGCCTCACAGCAGCAAACCAATGCCCAGCCAGTCTCTGAGCAACAGCTGCTTTGAAAGGACTGCTCCCTCCCATTTTTATTGCTGAGCACGACATCACATGGTATGGGATATCTCTTTGGTCAGCTGGGGCCAGCTGTGCTGGCTGTGTCCCCTCCAAGCCACTTGCCCACCCCCAGCCTGTTCACTGGGAGGGCAGAGTGAGAAACGGAGAAGGCCTTGATGTTGTGCAAGCACCCTTCAGCAATTGCTAAAACACCAGTGTGTTACCACTGTTTCAGCCACACACCTAAAACACAGCAGCATGCAGGCTGCTCCTCCCCAGCAGACCTGGTACAAGGTACAAGCAAAGGTTTCCCGTTACAGATTCCTAACATACAGGCACTGCCTGGTGCAGAAGGAGGACTCCCAGTGCTGATTTAAGTGCTAGAGGTACTCAGCAATAAATGGGGAATAGAGAAGCTCACAGATTGCACTTCATAACATGAGATAACCAAACGAGGTTGTAAAAGTTACCAGAGAAATAGCTGTTTCTTGATGCTTACTTGGACCAAATAATCCTTTTTTTGGCATAAGCAGCCAGCTGTCTGTAGTCTTTTAAAAACAAAGGAGAAGGCTGTGGTTGTGGTATCCATCTTTTGAATCATGTTCTGTGTATCACAGTAGCAGAGAGAAATTATACCCTCTTTGGTCTGGGAATGGAAGAGGAGAACTGAATAGTATTAAGGCAATGTTGCCAGGTCGGTGGGGATGAGAAATACAAACAATGCCGACAAAATGCACCTGAATTATATCAGCAGTTAAGGCTGATTTTACAAATTGTTCTCCTGATGTCAGGCACTTCAGTTCCAACTTAACAGCACTTCAGAAGTTTTGGTCTAGAAGGCTTTGGTGGCTCTGCCCTCTGAGGCTTGGCCACCATATATATATATATATATATATATATATATATATGTAGTGCTTCCTTACCTAATGTAGTGTTACAGGGAGAAACAACTCAGGGTTTTGCAGTACTGAGAGGCTGCCAAGGTAAGTACAAGAAAAATCCGACTGAAGGGATACATACACAAAAAGGTGTAAGAGGTATTGTAGAAGGAAGGTTAAAGAAGGAAGCTGAGAAAAGGAAAAAGGAACAGACAATCAAAAAGGTTTCAGAAAGTTCAGTTAAATGCAGGAACAGGCCGTGCCTACTAACCACGTGTTTATCTCAGTATATATTTTGTCCTTTAGTTTCACTCACTACCTGCCCCTACGGGTCCATTATTCCAAAAAACTGCAGATATTTTGTAACAGCATAAGCATCATATAAATTGATTCTGAGTAATCAAACTTGCCAAGACTTTTTCACTGTTTGTGTGTACTACAATTCTTTTACAGAACAAACATCACTGAAGATGGCAAGGCCTGAATATTACTGGAGGGGATAATCAATGTGGCCCAAAACAAACAATGAAAACCAAAATTGATACAGAGTGTATTATGTTAGATTTATAAAACTGGAAATAACCATAATCCAGAGGAAAACAAAACTGCTTATAAACACAATTTTGGGACTAATTTTCTACCTCTGTGCTGTGTAGCCACTATCCCATTTGAAGACAAGAGCTCTACGCAGAAGTTTCTTGAAGAGCTATGCTTCTTGACTCAATGCATTGGAGCTTAGTTTATTTAGTCTACCAAAAGTGAGACGGCACAATCACTGAAAATAAAGAACAAATAAATACTCATACTAAATAAAGGAGGAAGAGGAACTGATTATACTAAAGAATAATAATGATGATGGCAGAATAAACAGATTATTATAAACCATGAGAGGAGTACATTTCTTCTGGAAATTGGTGTACACCAGCAACCATTAGCAAAATCACATTTGAAGCACATCAATGAGAGTTAAAATGCACTATTTTTGAGATGACATCAATAATTACATGAGAACATTTATATAATACAGCGCCTGTAATAACAAGCGACAGAATTCGATGACCAGTCTGGTATTACATTTCTATGTTCATAAACTAGCTAATGCCTTAGTTAAAAATGTACCAAATCTTCTAGCAGTTAATTCTCTTATTTTCCTCTCTTAGTCTACTCCATTCTGTGGAATTTGGATGTTCCTGTAAATAGCTTTTTTTGTACTTCTGATTACTAAAATGGTTTCCAAGACTATTTTACTGTAAAGGCATAAACAAAGAAAACGCTCAACCCATTAAAAAAAAAATTATTTTGGGTTACTTTTTCCAGGAATTAACAAACTCATCTCTGACAGGCTAATTCACTGGTACTGTAAAAATCAAAAGCTGTTCTAATTTCTGAATAATTCCACTTTTAACTCACCATAGAAAAGGGAGGGGAGGGGAAGGGAAGGGAAGGGA